>LR750527.1:207370-425503 GCA_902729485.2 Mus minutoides
GGGGGGGGGGGGGGGGGGAACGACGAACAGGCCTTCCCATGAACCTCACTAGGTAATATCTAAATGGGCATTTTTGCATTTTTGTAATATCTTTGAGGTTTCCTTGTTTTTAAGTAGGAATTCACTTATTACAGACCTTATTTTATTTAAATCTGATAATTTAAACAACAAAAAGAGTGCTATTCAAAACTGATTGCTCCTGCCAGCTAGGCATGGCAGCCTGTCTGTAGACTCCACCAGGAGGTAGAGACAGAATCCTGAGATTAAACTAGCTACCAGGATTAGCTGATTAATGGTCAGTATCTAAGGCAGTCTACAGCGTACCCTGAACACTGGCATGTACACTGGAAAGAGGTTTGAAGCCCCTTGCCTCTGGGGTCGTGTAGCTTCCAGGGTAGGCGACAGCCACCTGCTCTGGAGCCTTTAGCAACAAAACGAATGTTGTGAGCTGTGCCATGTTCTCATCTCAGTAATAACCAACTTATTTTATTGACAGCCAGAGGAGGTCAGAAGTGAAAGGCTTTTGACTTGTTTTGCTAGCTGAAATAATTGAGCACAATTTCACTCGACTATGTCTGAACCGTTGGCTTAGAAAGCTTATGTACAAATCAACAAACAAACTCAAATCGGTGAGCTCTGCCTGCCATGATGCCCCTTCAAGCGCAGCCTTCAAGCATCATTTCCTTGATATGTATCACCGTGGCATAGTTGATCTTTCTCCCCCTCTTGAAAGGCACTGGGGACATTATACAATCTCCTTTTTCAATTTGACCTCACTTTCCCTTTTCCAAGCCGCATTACTTTTAAGTTAAGTAATGCTCTAATTGTGAGTGTAATTGCTTCTGTGATGAGAGGATTATTGAAAGATTAAAAGGACCGATATCGAAAGGTCTCACAGCTTTGTCTGCTACAAATAAAGTCGGTAATAAGTGACTTCCCACTTAAGAACATGGAAACCTCAGAGGTATTTGTCATCATTTACAACCAATCAAATAACATTTTGACATGCAAGGAAATGAGCCGTCTAATTATTTTGCCAATATCAGCTCTTACCATTTTGTGATTTACACTGAGGTCAGGAGTTTACTAGCCAAAGCCAGTGAAACAAACCACAATTCAGGTAAGGTCGCTGTAATGATGTGTTTTTTTCTGCTGTTTTTCTAAGGGAGTTTCTCTCTTGGTGCTGGTGTCTGAATTTGTCTTTCTCTTTTCTGTCTCATTCCTGCTCTTCCTTTGGAGAAGAAGGGGTACACACCGAGGAGCTGGACAGTGAACTAGGTAATGCCTTGCACCCGCTTGATGCCCTCTCTGCCTTGAGCTTGCCCTTCTCCAGTCACAGTCTTCGGCCTGTCTTGCCCATGAAAGGCAGTGGACTTGCTGACAGGCATGAGGCAGAGCTGTATGTAATACATGGTATTCACAGCGAAACCACGGGAACAGAGTGAGAGTAGAAAGAGAGTAAATTAGCGATAAATAGCCCTTACATTTAGAATTGGGGAAGAAAATGAGGGGATACTTGCCATGATCCTTGAACTTTCATATAATCTGTCTTCGCTTCATTGCTTTATTTGTGTAGTGTGCAGGGATGTTTGTATGGATAATGTAAACAAGCCAAGTAAAGCAAAAGCTGCAGAGTTAGAGGTGATGATCAGTGTGCTACGTGGAATAGAATAATTCCAGTGAGGGGCTGCATGGGTGATGAGTCTTACGATTGTACTGTGTTTAAGCCACGGGCTGTTTGCTGCTGACCGTGTCACTGCAGTGAGTGACTCTCACAGCAGGTGCCACTGTCTGTATTGAGCATGGCTCAGTGTAGATCAGCTCTTGACCACCTTGGTTGTTACAGTGTGGCAATCATTTACACATGTCTATTGCTATTGGACTGGATTGCTTCGTGTTCACCGTGAGGTGATAATAGTGAGATCTGAACACTTCTGGAGTTAACCGCAGTCCACCCAAAGCTTCACTGAAGAGAGATGGAAAGGCACAATCTTTTTCAGTAAATTGCAGGAAAGCCATAGCTCATTGAAAAGTGGCCTGCCCTTGCCTATTCTAAGTAAAAGATCATTTGACATCAGTGTGAGTGGACTCTCCCAAGATTACTGAGTCCGCTTGCGTTTTATGATTGTCTTAACTCCTGGCAATGTGGATGTATTTTATAGAGATTAGTGCTCTCATTTATTTTTGGCTTTTCTACATACATACATACATACATACATACATACATACATACATACATACAGTATTGGTTCACTAGATACCAATACTATAGAATTTGGCCTTTTTTTTTTTTTCCCATCATTTGGAAAGTACCCTCTTATAACAAGCATCCTCATTCAAGAAAACCAGGGGAAAGGTGGGCTCAGAGATGTTTATTAACCAGGCAGAGTCCACAGAGCAACAGTGCTAACGTGGACCCTACGTTCCAGTTCCACCTCTGAGCTATGGCTGAAGGATCTCATCTCAAATCCTCATAGCAGGCTAAAGAGTCTTGCCCATGCGCCATTCATCATAGACAAAGGCAGTGTGTCTTCATGAATGTTTGCTTAAAACATAATGTAATCAGTTTCTGTGTTAAATATTTTCTGACCTTTTTCAGTTTTCCAAAACTAAATGGCAAATTCTGGGACAAACAGCTTCCTTTTTTTTAAATTGATGACCTATTTCTATTTTAAGCATTAGGAGACTAATTCCTGTTATTAAGTTAATTACCACATTGGAAGTGAGAAATCTGTCTTTTCATTTCAAAATAAGTTTTAGCTTAAAAAATTCAAAAATTTTATAGAATTGGTTCATCTGTTCCAAAATTGTTTAATGTGTGTGTGTGTGTGTGTGTGTGTGTGTGTGTGTGTGTTAGTATGTGTACATGCTAGTACACAGAATGCTTACCAATTGAGCTATCACTGGAACACACCCCCCCTCCCCCCCCGAAATACCAACTGATTGTATTTCTCAACTTCAGAATGTTAGGGTTTCATGATACAGTAGTTCAGGTCAGGGGCAGTTTCATGTACCCTCTGTGTACTTCCACCAAAGCACAGGTAATGGCATGTACACTTCCTTCTGTGTTCCTGGTATCTAACATGTCCACGGGTACACAGTAGTGGTTATGTGGCGCACACCTTTAATACCAGCACTCGGGAGGCAGAGGCAGGCAGATTTCTGAGTTTGAGGCCAGCCTGGTCTACAGAGTGAGTTCCAGGACAGCCAGGGCTATACAGAGAAATCCTGTCTTGAAAAACAAACAAACAAACAAAAAAAAAAATCAAGTACCTATTTCTACCATTTTATTTGAAGATAATCAGGTCAATTATTTTAAGTTTTAGGTTTTAGTAGGAGATCTGGCTCAATTAATCATAGTACTATCCTTCCCTCTCACCCTTTCTTCTACCCCACAACTCTGCAACAATTTGCATTTTAACCTTCCCTACTTCGTTTTCACTGAAATGGCCATTTATAGCTTTATGAGGGGAGACTGGTTCCCAGGCATTTAAAGTTCATCAGTCCTTAAGACCTGATATGACAAACAAAGGCCATGTTATTATATTTACAAGGTAGACCCATCTTTCATTATAGTAATAATGTCTCCTAAACTCAAGAGACATCTTAAAATTGCAAAGTGTTTTCTACAAAAGAAGGGAGGAAAGGAAGGGAAAGAGCGAAAGAGAGGGGGGAGGGAGGNCATGCTCTGTGACTGTTGGTAACATGTAAGAACCCTCTGATTACAAAACTGTCAGTATTTGAAAATCCCCACAACATAAGTAAAACACTACATATACAAAACAAACAAAAATGTATTGAAAACTCCAAGAGAAAAAAACCCAAGTCATATATAAATGAAAATCCTCAAAATAACAGCCAGTTTCACAATGGAAACTTTGAAAGCCAGAAGAGCCTGGAGCAATGCATTCCAAGTCCTAAAAGGTTATGATTGCCAACCTGTAATAACATACCCAGCAAAACTACCCACTATAATTGAACTGAAAGAAAAAATTTCTATGATATAAACAAATCAAACCTAAAGAAAATACAGGAAACAGTGTTTTCAGTTGAACAAAGGAATGAGCATAGCAAAGACACTGTGTGATGGCATAGGAAGCCATAGTTATTAAAACACAGAGTACCACTGAGATCACAATGCCACCAAAAATCAGCAGTAGAACAACTGCAGCTAACATATATTTCAATTTATGGCTTTAAATTGGTCTCAATTCTCCAATCAAAAGACACAAGTTGAATGAATAGAGAGAGTAAGACACAAAATCCATCTCTCTGTTCTCTACAAGGAACACATCTTACTTTAAAGGTGGATACTACCATAGAGTAAAAGGATGGACCAAAGTACTCTAATCAAATGGGACCAGGAACCAATCAGGTGTTGCTATTCTAATCTTTGCCTCTATAGTCTACAGACTTGAAAGTAAAACTAATAAAAGGAAATAGAGACACTTTATCCTAAACAAGGTAACAGTTATAAGAAGACATTACAATTCTAAACCAAACTTTTTTTAAATAATTTTTTTTTAAGATTTATTTATTTAAAGCCAGGTGTGGTAGCACACACCTTTAATCCCAGCACTCTGGAGGCAGAAACAGGCGGATTTCTGAGTTCGAGGCCAGCCTGCTCTACAAAGTGAGTTCCAGGACAGCCAGGGCTATACAGAGAAACCCTGTCTCGGGGGAAAAAAAATTATTTATTTATTTCATGTATGTAAGTAAATACACTGTCATTATCTTCAGACACACCTGAAGAGGGCATAGGATCACCCATTACAGATGGTTGTGAGCCACCACATGGTTGCTGGGAATTGAACTCATGACCTCTAAAAGAGCAGTCAGTGCTTTTAACCGCTGACCCATCATCTCCCCAGCCCTGCACCAAACTGTTGTACCAAATTTCATTTTAAAAATGTACTACTTGATTTAAAGACACAGATTAATATTCATTTCTCAATAAATACTAGGTGATTTCAATATCCCAGTTTCTACACCAGATGGACAGACATAGATACATATCTCTACACACAAACAAATAACATACATACATCAGAATTTACTGAGAGCACATACCAAATGGACTTCATGGTTTTCTACAGAGTTACTCCTCTCAAACACCAAAGAATATACATTTTATTCAGTAATATACAACATCCTGAGACACTAAACAGATCTTTACAAACCAAAAAGATTGAAACCAGTCCGTGCATTCTCTGTGATCACAAGACAATGGCAATATAATTTAAAGGGGACAGCAATCTCTAGTAAGTGCACACACCCAGGGAGATTTAACAATTCATTTCTGAAGCATGATTGTGTCAAAGAAGAAATCATGAAAAAACTTTTTCCTTCCACTGAGAGCAAATGAAGACACAACAGAACTTCTGGGACACATTGAAAGCAGCATTAGTGGCAAAATGTTTAGCTCCTAGTGCCTACATTAAAGAAATGAAGAAGAGCACAAATCAATGGCTTAGTCAAGCCACTCAAAAACTCTGAAAACACAAAAGCAACCCAAATCCAAACCCAGCCAACAGCAAAAACAATAATAAAAGCAAAACAATAATAAAAGCAAAAACAATAATAAAAGCAAATATTAATGAAATAAAAACAATACAAAGAATCAATAAATCTAAGAGCTGGTTCTTTGAGAAGATAAAACAAAGGTAACTGACAGTTGGCCAAAAGAAAAAAGAGAGAGGAGCCAAGTTAACAGATTCAGAAGCAAACAGGAAAAACATTACAATAGACATCAAAGAAATTCACAATATTATAAGGGAACACTTTAAAAACCTGTACTCCATTAAAGCTCAAAACCTAAAAGAAATGGATGAATTTCTAGATTCAGCCAAATCACCAAATGAGCAACCTGACGAGAACTATAACTATGAGGAGCTTGAGATAGTAATACAAAGCCAGGGCCAGGTGGATTCACAGAATTCTACCACCCATTCAAAGAAGATCTACAGCCAATCCTTCATCCTCCTTATTCTACAGAGAGAGAGAAAGAGAGAGAGAGAGAGAGAGAGAGAGAGAGAGAGAGAGAGAGAGAGAGAGATTCCAGACTCTGAGGAAGTCAGTATTGTTCTAATACTAAAATCAGGTAAAAACAACAAAAAATATCTCTGAACATAGATATGTTCAATAAACTACTTGCAAACAGAATAAAGACATCCATCAAAAACTTTATATGTCTATCATTACCAAGTTTGTCCTATCCCTAAAATGCAGGGAGGGGTGAACATACACAAGTCAAAAAAATATATGATAAACCACAAAAATCACATGATCATATTAATGGATGCAGAGAAATCCTTTGACAAGATTCAACATCCTTCGTGCTAAAAATTTTAGAGAATGGGAGATGAGAGGGAACTTACCTCAAATAATAAAAGCTATTTATGAGAATCCCTCCATCAGCATCATTCTAAACTGAGAAGAGCTTGAAACAGCTTCACTGTGCTCCGGAATGAAACAGATGCGTCCACTAGCTGGAGCCATAAGACAAGAAAAGGGATTTGAAGGGATGCAGGTGGGTGAAGAAGTCAAGGAACTCCCGTTTGCAGATGGTGTAACCCCATTCTTTAGAGATTCCCAAAATTCTGCCAGAAAAGTTCTAGAAATGATGAACAAATGGAGCAGTGTGGCAAGATATGGAATTGATTTGCACAAATCAATCCATCACCAACACATGTGCAGAGTGTGAAGTCATTAGCACACCCCCATTCACAATGACCTCAAAGAACACAAACTATCTCGGGATAAGCCTGATCACGGAAGAGAAGGATCTCAACAATGAAAACTTTAAACCTCTAAAGAAAGACACTACAAAATGGATAGATAGATAGATAGATAGATAGATAGATAGATAGATAGATAGATAGATGGATAGATAGATAGATAGATAGATAGATGGATAGATAGTCCATGGATTGGTAGATTTAATATTGTGAAAATATTTTTACCAAAGCTGTTTACAGGTTCAATACAATCAAAATGAAAATCCTCATCTTACTATTCACAGAAATAGAAACAAAAATCTTAACATTCATATGGTAACACAAGAGACCTCAGATAGCTGAAGCGATCCTGTACGAGAACAGTGCTAGATTGTTTAACCACACCAAGTCTTAAGATATACTCCAGCATCGTGGTAATAAAAGCATAAAACCAGACATGTAGACCAAATGAACAAAATTGAAGACCCAGACAAGAGTACACAAAACTTCAGCAACTTAGTAATTGACAGAGATGCCTAAAACATTAGCTGGAGAAAAGGAAACATTTTCAGCAAATGCTACTGGGAAGAGAAGACGTGTGTGTGCAGAAGAATGAAAATAGACTTGTGCCTATTGCCCTGCAGAGAAACTAATTCAAAGCGGATCAATACCTAAACATGAAACCAGAAATACTGACACTGCTAGATAAATTTTGCTAGATACATATCTGAGAGACACTTAATATGATAATACCTGTAAGAATAGACTTTCTGAATAAGACTCCAGGCGCCCAAGAAAAAGCCAACAATTGACAAGTGGGAGTTGCTAAAACTAAAATGCCTTGCACAGCAAAAGAAACAACCAGCTGGGTGAAGAGGAAAACCACAGTATGGGAGAGAATTTTTTTAATTTGAATAGTTTTATTGTTGTTTCTTTGTTTATTAAAAATATTCAGTGGCATCTGGAACTAGAGCCCCAGTATAGTTAAATGTAAAAGATGGAAAATAGCTGAAATAATAAGCTAAATCTTACATGTTAAAAATCTGAAGGGATTTATTTCTCTGGGAAATTATGGGCTAGGCTATCAGAGGTGAGATCAACAGTTCTTTTTTTTTTTCAATTTTTTTATTAGACATTTTCTTAATTTTTTTCTTGATACATATCAGAGAGACAATTAATATCCAGATTGTACAAAAAACTAAAAACAAATGCCCCATTCAAAAATAAGGCCTATGATTGAACAGACAGTTCTCAAAAGAAGGGGGTGGGGCAAAGAGGCTAAGAAATAATCTTTAAAATGTTCATTATTCCTAGCAACTGAAAATGCAAATTGATACAACTTTGAGATGTCATCTTACCCCTATCAGAATGTCAACGGTTCACCAAACAACTAACAAGAAATGCTGGAGGGATTAAGGGGAAAAGAAAATCCTCATTTGCTGTTGGTGGGACTGCAAACTGGTGCAGCCATTATGGAAATCAGTGTGGAGAATTCCCAAAAAAGCTAAAAATAAATCTACCATATGACCCACCTGTACCATTCTTTGGCATCCGCCCAAAGGACTCATGGCATCTTACTCTACACATACTGGCTCAGCCATGTTCATTGCTATTCCAGCCACAATAAGTAGGCATTGGAAAGCACCTAAATGCCCTGAGAATGAATAATAAAAATGTGCTATAGACACACTATGAAATTCAGATGCAGCTGTAAAGAAAAGCCCGATCATGAACTCTGCAGGTAAATAGGTAAAACTAGTAAGAACCATATAGTGTGAGGTTTTCTAGACTCAGAAAATCAAATGTCGTGTGCTCTCTCATTAGAACTCCTAGCTCCAAATCCTCACAAACCAAATCCTCATCCCTCTTCAATGATGGCTGTTGCAACAGATGGAGACCTTTATAGAAAATCACAACCAATCCAAATGGTCATTGTTGGCCCTAGTCCCAGTGGATACATCTGTATATCAAGTCCTGCACCTCTAGCTCAGGAAACATTGTGGAAGAGGAACAGAAAGATTCTAAGAGCCCGAAGGTCAAGAATCCCGTGAGACTGTCTCCCCTAGGAATGTGAGAAGTCTCACTAATATATGCCACCTAAACATGAGCTGAACGAGGAGAACAGACATGCCAATGTGGATGGGAGGTAGGGCCCATGAGGCCTCAGCTCTATACAAAGTACTTGGGTAACTAAGGGATGCTTTCAGAGGGAGAAATAACCTTCAAGGAAGAACACACCAATTGGTTACTCTGTGCCAAATGGTCAGCGCTGTAAACATGCATACAAATAACATTATACAGATTGAGCAGGTTATATTTAGGAACATGCATGAATATACATATACATATGTGCATGTAACAACAATTTTAAAAAGAGGTTGTGAGTTTGAAAGAGCAAAGGGGTATATGGGAGGGTTTAGAGTGAAGCAAGGGATAGGGTTGTGCTATCATCTCAAATTAAATCGTAACTACATGATTCTTGGAACTGAAAAATTAAGCTGGTCCAAAGTAATCAGTGTCTCTAGTATTTGTGGTGTTTGTCTCACACTCTGTGACTAGTAATTTCTAGGAATAATGATTCACGGTGAAGGATAGCATTACCCAATCTTACCTTACCTTCACAGATCCCGAGAGCTTTAAAAATCAAGTTGAGTAATTGCTGCCCTGCCTGAAAGGGCTGCTTGATGACACAGATGCAGTCTAGGTTCTTCCTTCTCTAAGAAAAACACTTTAGTACAACAGGGCTTTCAGTAACAGATTCATCTAACGGAACTTGGGAACCTAGTTAGGAGTTTCTGACTTTGGTTTGAAACCTCGGGAGACAGAGTTCACTGTTTGCCTGGTGCCATTCCACCCTCACATTTAAAAGATACACATAGAGAGGTGTGTGGGTACAGGTTGGCAGTCGCAGGGCTCCGGCAGTGAAGACCAGAACATGTGTGAGACCAGCCTCACCCACCTAATGACGCCTGGTCTGTATTCTATCCACTAGGGGGGTGTACAAAAGAATATTTGCACACAGCAGTGAACTTTCTTGTATATCTTTCAAAGGTAAAGTTCTGGAAAGACAAACTGACACACATGTAAGGACAAAGTAACGGTGTGTGTGTGTGTGTGTGTGTGTGTGTGTGTGTACACTTTGAACACCCAGCTCAGCTTGCCATTTTAATTCACTCAGTAGTGTCTTCATTAGGAACAGTGAATCTTATCTGGATAAGATGCAGGCTTAATTTTCTTTCAAGGAAAGCAAAATAAAACCACTGAGTTGAAAATGAAAAGAAAGTAATTTTTATGTGTTCTTACATATGTGGCAAGGTAGTCTGGAAACAGAATGAGGAAACTATAAACACTTAAGGGAAGAACTAGGTGTTAAAGAAAGTTTTAAGTATTTCTATTAAAATCTAATTCAATACTTGGCTGGTGATGAAGGCAGCTAGGACTGTATTTTATTGTTTTATTTTGTTAAGTAAAATACCAATAGATAAAGAGTCAGTTTTTCATGTAGAAAAGTACACAGAACAAAGGAAAAATAGTTCATGCTTCTTTGCGTTAGAATACACAGTTTTAATGTGTTCAAGATATTTGAATGTGTCACTCTCCGCTGACTGACTCGGTGTCTGAGCTCCGGAATTAGCTCTCGTCGTGTGCTAATGTTCTTTTGTTTTTCAGAGTTGCCTGCTGGCTGGGAAAAGATTGAAGACCCTGTCTACGGTGTCTACTATGTAGAGTAAGTGCCCTCCTAGGCCATTGTGTATATTATATGAAACACATCTTAGCATTGTTACAAGGTTCAAAATGATATTATTAATTTTATAATGAAAAGTTTAAGAATTTAGTGAGTAAGTAAATATTCACCAAACCTGAAGAAATTCAGAAAGCAAGTCAGTACACATGGCTTTTGTTAACTTCCCAGTCCCCAAGACCCAGTGTGCACCGCAGGTTCTCAGTGAGTGGTAGTGAAGACCTGGCTGTAGGAATGCCTATTAAAAACTACAGAAAGCGTATGCTTTTTCAGAGCAGCCTGACTGCTCTTATTTTTATGCCTAGATCTGAACTTCATAGCAATTACTTATTTATTCACTCTGCCATTCTAAAAGGGTTAGACAAATCTTAATAATTTATGAAATTTTGCCAAGAGTAAGAAGGAAACAGAAAACTGGGATAAGATGCAGGGCCTGTTGTCTGTCCCTCCTGGCCTCTCCCAGGATTCTCAGCCCTTAGCGTGATCTCTTTACTGTAGACTTTATTCTAGCATTGGACATGTACTTTGTCATTTTACTAAAATCATTGATTAGCAGGATGCTAAAAGAAAATTTTAACAATAACCAAGAGGCAGAATACTGAAAACATCATCAGTATCAACATACATCGCAGCTTTTCCTCTAAGGAAAGTGAGAGAAAGCTGAAACAGTTCTTTGAACAAGACAAGCCCCATGTGAATTTTGTGTCATCATGCCACAGTGAAGATAAAAGGCCACCTTTCTCTTTCTCGTGTTGCTGGCAATAAAAAGTCACTTGTATAATGCCCCAATAATGGGAACATATTATGTAAAAATGCCAGGCCCTTATAACATGCCAGCATCTTATTGTAAAGCAGTTACAGGAGTTCAGCATAGCAAGTGCCCTTGACCAGTACAAGGCCTGACTCCCCTCTACAGAACAGGGAGAAACTTCAACATCAGATACAAGCAAAGTCATTTTTGTTGACCTTCGTAAAGTACATATCCTTTGTGAGCTCTGAAGATCTCTTATACTGACGAACAAAGAGGCTGCTGCCAGGCAAGGCCGGGCTTGCATTGGTACTTAGCTAGCTTGTGCATTTAGTAAGAAAGGATGCAGCTGGGTACCACTATGAACAAAGAAGAAACCAGGTCCTGAAGTAGGAAGACATAACATACAAGGTCTGCTTCTTTGTGTCTTTTCATACCAGATCCACAGGGCATTTTAGTGGTAGGCAATTTCTTAAAATGAAATTGTCTAAAGGAACAAGGAGGCAAATATCCTTTTAATAAGGATTAAAGATAATCTGTCCACCCTATTTGATAAACCATTCTTTAAAAAAAAGTCTTATTTTCAAAAGCAATGTTTGATGTTTTAAATAATAACATAGTAGGTATACCCCCAAACTTCTAATGAACTGTTGTTTGGGATTCAGGATTACGTACACATGTACATATACATATGTGTATATGTGAAACCATCTATATATCCATGTATTTATACTTAGCTTAAATACAAAATAAATAAGGCCATCATACAGAAACACACATGTGGATGATGGGTGTGTGTTGATATATGTGTATTGTAGGGGTATGTGCCTGTGCTTGCCTGACCTTACTAGTGACAGAGTCACTTGAAATGTCTAGATCTTTATCAGCTTAAACACATTGCATTCACATAGTTTAACTATCTTTGGAGTATCATTGCCTATAGGCTATAAATTTGGTCTTTCTTCTTAGTCATTCATTGGGTTGCCATAATTGACAGATGTCAGTGGAGTCCTTTTGACTTCACCCTTAGGCTTCTCCATACCTTGCTATGTAAAGCCATTCAAGATTTTTGCCATTGTAGACCACAGACAACATCCTAGCTCCAGTTGACTCTTAATTCTTAGTAATTCAGAGTGTACTTCTTGGTCAATTTAATGTACCTCCCCTCTCAGATGATAGCTTTGAAATACGGGTAGAGTTACTGGCTCAAGTCCTTGAATTCAAAAGCAACCGTAGCTGAGCGAGCATACTAGTTAATAATGTCAGGCAAAGAGAACTACACAGAGGTGTACTTCTCATCCCCCATGAAATGCTATTGTGTCCACACTTACATGGTTCACATACTCAAGGTCAATTGTTGGTTGAAAAAAATGGCATGGAAAACTTTAGAAATAAATAAAATTTAAGTTTTAAGTTGGGTGTCATTCAGGGCACCGTAAGGTCTCTTTCCTTGCTGCTCGATGGAGATTAGGCCACCAAGCACCCCTCATCCAGTGCATCTACGCTTTATGCACTGCCTGTCAATCAGTCACTTGGTGGCCAGCTCAGTTACAAGGTCAGCTGTTACAGTGTCATACACTGTGTCCAAGTGTCCCTTATTTAACTTCCTGATAGGCCCAGAGCACAAAGGTCACAGCGTAGGCAATTGGAATACGCTGAAGAGGCAGGAAGAAGTTCCTTTAAGTGGCTAAGGAAATTAATCATATGTGGAAGCTACTGAGGGCTACGGTGAATTGTTGCTGTTGAACTGTTGCTGTGCTTGTTTCGTAAGTTTAATTGGGTCATAGGTGTGTACAGATGTAGAGGGAAAACCATAGTTCATATTGGACTGAACGCTATCCTGGGCTCCAGCATTCACTGGAGCTCTGGGAACACATTCCCTGTAAACAAGGTCTTTCTGCTGTGTGAGTAAAGCTATTTGCCTCAGGACATTTGCTAGGGATTTTCTAGTAAGATGCATTCCAACCCACACCCTAGGTCTCACTGCACATACACAGCCATGATAGGAGCTGTGTTTATGTCTTCCTATCTGCATATCCACTCCAGACCCTCTGCTGTGCTCCAATTAATCGATTTGCTCGGCCTTTTCCTGCTAGAATGAGTATTTCCTCCCTGAGAACTGCTTTCCTTTCTTCCCAGCCACATCAACAGGAAGACGCAATATGAAAACCCAGTCTTAGAAGCCAAAAGGAAGAAACAGCTTGAACAGCAGCAGCAGCAACAGCAGCAGCCTCAGCCACCGCAGCCAGAAGGTTGGCTTCTTTGCTGGAGGCATTTCCCTGAGCTGGGAGTGTGGGGTAAAGCCTAGGCACTGTCACCCCCGTGTGGTCAGAGCTGGCCTTGATGATAGACTCTTTTCTCCTCCTCTAGCCACCCCTTCCCCCAACAGCACACTGCAAAAGGGGGCGCCCCTGCATAGCGCTCAGACCTCTGCCTTGCTTTCGATGGAATTTAACCTGTGCTCCTGAGGAAATTTGGGCCCTTGCAGCATTTGTTTGGTGATCTCTTTGTAACATTAAAGCAGAGTCTCTGGGCACTAGGCTCCTTTTGCACTTTAGAAACGCTGCACAGAAGGATCTGAGTGCTTCTGGGAAAAAACAAATTCATCTTTTTTGGCGGGAGGGGGGTTCAAGACAGGGTTCTCTGTGTAGCCATGGCTGTCCTGGAACTCACTCTGTTTCTGGCTTCAAACTCAGAAATCCACCTTCCTCTAACTCCCAATTGCTGGGATTAAAGGTTTGCACCATCACTGCCCCAATCAAATTCATATTCTTTAGAGAAATAAAACTAACCCAGGAAGAGGTGGGAACATTAAATCTTCCAGTGCTTGCCCCATCCCATTATTAGGGGCTTACTGTGTAGAATTTTTCTGGTAAATAAAAGTCACAAATATCAAAAACAAGAATAATTTTGTGAGTAAATATATTTCATTTGAGCAACTTTTATTTTCACTTTTCTTGAACCTGCTTGAAGGTTTGAGTTAACTCATAGTTTTAATGGCTAAAAGATGTGTTATTTAATGAGTGTTTCTACTAATATGTAACCATCCATTTATTTATGCTTAAGGTTTTCCTAATTTTTCATTAAATTTTTCAGTGGTAGACTTTATACCATCTAAGTATAATATCAATTATGTGAATATGAACTATAATACTTTTGTTCCCATATTATATTATATTGTTATTTATTATATATTTTATTAATTTATATATTATATATTTAATATATAATATAGTTAATTTACATATGATGTATTTATATATCATATATAATATATAAATAACTTATATTATATATTTTATTTATATTTTTTAATGTGTATGGTGCTAGAAATTGTACCCAGGACGTCAGCACAAGTATCTACCCAAGCAAGCACTGAGTCCTTGAACATAATCAAATATAGTCCTTAAACTATAGGAGTAGCCAAATGTTACTATAAATGTCCACTTAATGATACATGGTTCTTGTAATAACTACTCACCTTTATAGTATAAAACAGACACAGATAATAAATAAATATAGGCAATTCTGTGTGTCAATAAAACTTTATTCATGAACACTCATTTGAATCTCATAATTTTCGTGTGTCAGAAAATACTCAATTTGAACCTTTTAAAAATGTGAAAAGCCAGTATGGTTTACATCGTGAGTTCCAGGATAGCCAGAGCTACACAGAGAAACCCTGTCTTGAAAAATTCAAATAAATAAGTATTAAGTAAATGGATGAGTGAAAAGCATTTATGCCATATACTTATACAAGGCAGACATTGAGCCCCACTTAGCTCGTAAACCATGCTTTACTCCCTGCTACCCCCAGCTGAAAAGTTCTCTGGCTTAATTTCCTTTGTAATTTAAGCATAATTTAAAAAAATATTTATAAAGATATTTTTAAAGATAGCAGTCCCATCAAATGTTGTTTGAGCTGTGGGTGCATATAGCAAAGGGCAGGTGACTACATCTTAAAAGTCACTCACTGCAAGGTGTTACAGGGTTCTGGCAGTGGCTTCCCTTTGAGTTTCAGAGACAAGAGAAGTCAGTGCCTCAACAAAATAATGGCGTGTATTTTCATCCAACTCACCAGGCAAGACAGGTAGGCACAGCAGACCAGCACACCCCTCACTGAACCTTAAGAAGGTCCTTTCTCATATGGCTAACTTCAAGCGAATCCATACCTGAAAAAAAACAAAGGAAAAGAAAACCAAATTTGGTTTTCACTTAAAACCTTTAAAGTTGAATTTTTACCAGTTGTGCCATATTTAACATGAGAGAGAGAGAGAGATCTCACCCACCTTACCAGGGAGGGAGGACTGCTTCTTTTGCTCACAGACTTAGTTAGGGTTTCCATTGCTGTGAAAGACAACATGAACAAGGCAACTCTCATAAAGGACACCATTTAATTGGGGCTGGCTTACAGGTTCAGTGGTTCAGTCCATTATCATCATGGCTGGAAACATGGCATCTTCCAGACAGACATGGTGCTAAAAGAACTACATCTTGGTTTGAAGGCAATCGGAAAACCGGCATCCTCAGGAGGCTAGGAGGGCGCTCTCTTCGCCCACCTCCACAGTGACGCACTTCCTTCAACAAGGCCACACCCCTTAATAGTGCCACTCCCTGGGCCAAACATGTTCAAACCACCACACCACCTACTTTTGGTTCATTAGTCTGACTATTACTAAGAAGGTAAGTGGCTTGACTGCTGAGAGACAAATCACGAAACTGTTTCTTTTCTTTCTTCTAGAGTGGACAGAAGATCATGTATCTGTTGTGCCTCCTGTTGCTCCTTCCCATCCCCCGAGCAATCCAGAGCCAGCCAGGGAAGCTCCACTTCAGGGTAATGTGGCCTTCTGATTGCATCATAGTTTTAGCTCTGGGGTATCACTGTTAATTTCTTCATTACACTGATTGTGTATATGTGTGAGAGAGAGAGGTCGAGGGAGGGGTGGGAGCCTCTACATTTGTGTCACATATACATGTGGTGGTCAGAGTACAACTTGTCAGAATTAGTTTTCTCTTTCACCATGTGGCCCCGGGACCAAATTCAGGTTTTCAGACTTAGCTTGATACACCAAGGTAACTTACTATTCCTAAAGTCTCATTAAAAAAAAAAAGAACACTTGTAACTCAAAAGTCTCAATACTGTTGATACTTCTGGCTAGATTATTCTTTATAAAAAAGAATGTCTTAAGCACTTACTTATGGGACAAGTCAGGAGAATAGATACCCACCTCCCACTAGTAACCATTGATGATTAGAAAGGTGTCCAAACATTGTCAGATCCTCCTGAGGAGCAGAACCATCTCAGAGTTGGGAATGAGTGATTCAGAGACCACAGTACTTAAAAAAAAAAAGTTAGATATTTTGAGATTTTAGGCAACATATTTGCTTTTGAGTAATATTTCTTTCTAAGTGTAAATAACTTTACCTTAACTGCCCTTCCCTGCTGCTGTTTTTGCATTGGTATATCCTATAGCATTTAGAGTGGTCTCACATTTGTAAGTGTAGCCCTTAGAAAGGACCGTTCCTGATTTGGGTTCCTGAGCCTTGATATAGTCAGGCTTCATTACTCTTCAGTGAAGAAAAAAAAAAAAAAAGAGGGCAGTGTGTTTCGGGGTTCCTTGTTTCTTTCTTTTCCAGTAAGAAAACTAAAATCAAGCCTCCCATTGTATAGTAGTATGGAATTACAGAACATAAGTGGTAAAGAACCTAGCGGGACATTGTAACCAGTAGTCGATGTCATCATTACATCATTGTCAATACCTTTGAGCATACAAATGTATTTTCTTATAATAATGGCTTTCCTGAAGATAGACCGTCACTTATAATAACAGGTTAATTAACACCACCATTACTGTTGTATCCTTAGTATTTCTTGGAATATGAAATCCCTTCTTTGGCTGGTGTCCTCTTGCTTCACCACTGTCACAGTAAGAGAGTTGTGCCCACCCCATTTAAATACCCTGCACCAACTACACTGTCTGCCCACCACCTGAGCGGGTCGCATAGCCTCTCACTTCTGTGTGGTTGCCTTTTCTTCCCCCTCTTTGCTGACCTCTTGAACCCTTGTCACCAGCTCTTCCCCACCCTGTGCTTGTCATTGACAGAACTAAGTGGTTGTAATCAGAGTTCATTGATGATGTGTCATTTAACAGTAATTTATGAAGCTTTAAATTCACAGAGGCATGAAACTAAGTGTGTGTGTGTGTGTGTGTGTGTGTGTGTGTGTGTGTGTGTGTGTGGGTGTGTGTGATTTTGTTAATTTCCAGTCAGGTAGAACCTTTTGATATGTATGAAATTACAATAGTATTGAAACAGTGTGTCTATATGTACACACACACATATGCTCACTAGCTCATGTTCTTAAAAAGAATTGTCTTAGAGGTGAAATATACTAAAGATTGAAAGGTACATGTCCTAGGCATACCATGTACTTAAAGCATCAACTAAGAGTACGCTTATCATTTGTCTGTATGCTTCATCTCAAGAGTCTACCTCTTGGTTTGTTGTTGTTGTTGTTGTTGTTTTGTTTTTTTCTTGCCTTATTTTATAGCATGTTCTCACTATGTTGCTCTGGATGGATTTAGAACTAGTTGCATAGACTATGCTGGCCTTAAACTCAAAAGAGATCCTCCTGTCTGCCGCCTGTGTGCTTATATTAAAGCTAAGCCTCACGATGCCCACAGTCCCTGATGCCCCAGGCAAGTGCGCAGCCACTGAGCCACACTCCCAGCCTTTTGGCTGTTTTTCCTTCTTAGGTTCTGTTGAACCTGACAGTGTGCTGACAAAGCCCAGGTCCATGAACTCTTCCATGGAATCAACTATTCTTATAGGCAGCCCACAGTAGAGTCTTCACGTCCATCCTCATCCCTCAGACCTAATTAGAATCTTTGGAGTATAATTGATAACAAAGAAATATATTACATCCTGTTTCGTTCTCTAAACTGTGTCTATAATAAACTTTAATTTAGACGTTAGCTTCATTGTTCATGACTAAATTACACATCTTGTTTTTACCCAGTATCTTGTTTTGGTAGTGGATCAAGAAGAAGCCATTTTGCCAGCTTGGCTTATTGTTTAATTTCTAAACTAAATTCTCCTCTACTTCCTTCCCAGCACCTGGTCATTTGTAGATGTATTCTTCAGCACACTCTCCAGCTTCCAGATTTGGTTTGGGGAAGGCTTTCTCCAGCTTCCTCCCCACACTGTACTCCATCTCCCATCTCTATGATAACTGATATATTGAACCTTACTACATGCCAGAGTCTCCCTCTGAGCCTTTCACATGCATTATCCAATTTCATTACTCTTAATAATTATTACGTTAAGGGGCTGGTGAGATGGATCAGCGGGTAAGAGCACCCGACTGCTCTTCCGAAGGTGATAAGTTCAAATCCCAGCAACCACATGGTGGCTTACAACCACCCGTAATAACGAGATCTGGCTCCCTCTTCTGGAGTATCTAAGGACAGCTACAGTGTACTTACATATAATAAAAATAAATAAATCTTTAAAAAAAATAATTATTATGTTAAGTTAGTACCATCTCTGTCTTTAGACATGCAATACTCCAACAAAAAGAGGTCTAATGGCTGGCCACAATGTAGTAGAGCCTATATACCAATGCCCATTGTCATTAGAAATAGGTGAGGCTCTGGCTCATAGCCTTTTATCATTCTACATTTTATGGGACTCTTAATTGCATGAGCTAAGTTCTACTGTTAATACAGTATCACTGGTTACATACTGTCACTTAGGTTTAAACTTACAACTGCAAAAATTAAGAATTGAATTTCCTTGGCCACTAGCCTCATTTCAAGGCTTTGCTGCCTACTTCTGCGGTGTAGTGCCTGCAGTGTACGTCAGTGTGAATACACAATGTTTCCAGTATTGCAGTAAGTGATGGTGGATAGCTGCCAGTCTAGAGAATTCAAGCACTAGAGCTAAGAGAGATTCTGGCCTGGCAGAGAATACTGAACAGTAGTTCAAGGGCAGAGCTTTGAACCCAATCGAGAAGATCGTCATTCAGTGGGCATAGGGTGAGAACTAAAACAGATGCATTTTAACAGCCATTCGGATGAGTTTACAGATACACAACCAAGTCTTACAACTATCCCAGGAAGTGAGAGTCTGAATAGATGACATAGACCACAGAGCTACCACCAAGAACATCAAATCCGGCTGTTTGTGGGAGAAAGTTCCCAACATACCTTAACTCATGACCCACCCATATCTAAACCGTAATAAAATGCTGTGTCTATTGTTAAAATTCAAATAAGCCATGTGGTGCATTTTCATGTCTTTTAATTTTGCCTGTGATAAAAGTGAAAGGTGCCTCTACCTGGTCACTTCTTCCCAGCATTCTTCACATCCTGTTGAATCTGTTCACTGGGCCTTTCTTTAGTCGTTCACTCCTTCAACAGAAAGAGTTAGAGCACCTCCTACATTCCAGACAGTACTCGGATTCTGAGCCCTGAATCTGCAAATGGGTCTCCATGGAGCTTTCATTCTAGTGAGTTTAGTGCCCACACAGTTCTCCTTCAGCACAGGCACAGGAAAACAGGAAACCCAGCCAGTCAGTGAGATATGTACTGTGTTAGAGTAGTCCATTCTAAGGACAAACACAAAGCAGGAAACGGAGCTGGAAACATTGTGGAGGCTTTGTACATTTTAATAATGTCCTCTCAGTGTCTTAGTCGGTAGCTAGTGATGTCTCTACATAACTAAAATGTGTTCACTTCAAGCTCTTTAAACTCCTGTCAGCCTCTTCAGTAAGGTCTAGGCCATTTGGCTTCCATAGCACAAAGACCATTCTCCCTCTCCTTGATTTCTTACCTAATAATTGGCTTAGTTACTGACTCCCAGAAGTCTTTACTGGAGGTGCCATCTTTTTCCCCACACCTTGGCAGATGACTGCCTGGCAAGTCCCGCTACATCTTGCCTCTATTTAGCCACAGTTACAGGGCTGCCATTTGTTGAGTTTCCAATAATCCTTGGACTGCACTGGAGAGGAGGTTTGTGAGCGGACCTCTAACTCCAGCCAATTTGAAACAGCCTTCTTTGTAAGAGCCAGAGACTTTTAAAAATATGCAATTAAAATTTGTGTGTGTGCCCAGAGACCTTTTAAAGCCTTTTAGTTATAGCTAGCCAAAAATAACTTTCCTAACTCAGTGCCAAGGCTGCTAAGTGCAGAGGTACACGGTAACTTCCTTTTCTCCTTTAAAAAAGAAATAGAGAGGTAGGTAGATACATACATACATGCATACATATGTACATATATACATACATGAGAGAGAGGGGGGGGGAGAGAGAGAGAGAGAGAGAGAGAGAGAGAGAGAGAAGATGAGGAGGTTGTAACAAGGGCAGGACATAGGAAATGAAATCAGGAAAGAGGCTGCTTGAGATGACCCTAGAAATTCCAAGGAGTCTCGTGGATACAGAGAAGGACTTAGGGGAGCCCTGAATACAACTTTGTGGTTGGCTTAGTTCTGAAATGCTACTTCAATCTATCTGTCCGTCTGTCTGTCTATCTATCTATGCTACTTCTATCTATCTATCTGTCTATCTATCCATCCATCCATCCATCCATCCATTTATTTATTTGAGATTGTCATGCTTGAGTATAATATTTACATCATTTCCATCCACTTCATTTTGTCCCTCTCCATTTTCTCCTATGACCCAACCCCCTCCCAAATTCATGACCTATTCTTCTTTCATTATTATTATTATTACATGTATGTACACACACTTAGATACAACCTACTGAGTCCATTTAGCGTCACTAGGGTGTGTATGTGTTTAAGACTGGCATCTTGAGATTGGATAACCTATCAGGGAGCTTGTACCTGAAGAAAACTGATTCTCTCTCTGCAGCTATTGATGGCCTATAGTTCTAGAGGTGGGCCTGGCAGAGTTTCCTCCATTCATGTCTCCATGTTTTGACTGGTGTTATCAATGTGTAGGCCTTGCTCAGGCAACCATATAGTTGAAGTGCAACTTTCTGTCATACCTAGAAGACACTATCCAGCATCAGGGATCTTGGCCCTCTAGCTCTGAAGATATTTCTGTCCCTCTTCCATGACATGCACTGAGCCTTAGGTATAAATGTGTTGTGGATGTATCCCCTAGGGACAAGTAGTCTCAAGGTCATTTATTCTCTACATTTTGACCAGATAGTGTGATAATGTCCATCTGTGACTAAAAGAAGCATTCTTGATTAATGGAAAGAGCTTTACTTATCTATGGACATAAGGATAAGTGTTCAGGATATCATTAGAAACTTTATTGGTTTAGGAATAAAGCAGTAGTAGGTTCTTCTCCTGGGCCTATGAGCTAATCAAGTTCTATGACTAAAGTGTGTGCCATCTAAAGTAATAGAGACCTACCTTAAAATTCTGAGAGGCAGTCAAGATCAATGCCAATAGTCTATATGGTTTGGGGAGGGGGAGTCTTTTGTAATCTGACCAACATCTTGGAGAGTGATTTCCTGTTCCTGGAACTGTAGTTTGTTATTCTATGGCTCACATGAGGATGTCCCTGTAGATTATCATCCTATATGGTATAATTCTGTTAAGCTATATATATGTATATGTGTGTGTGTGTGTGTGTGTGTGTGTGTGTGTATATATATTACATATGTGATTTTAAGTAAGCCTATAAAATATGGTTCTCTATGGCTTTTCTACCATCCTTAGTGTTTTTTATCTTTAGGACAGATCTGGAATTATAGCTCACTTAGCTAAGTGCTCATCCCATAAGCATGAGGCCCTGAGTGTGTTCCCCAGAGCCCACATGAGAATGCTAGGCATAGCGATATGCACTTCTCATGTCAGCCCTGGCAGGGCAGAGGCAGGAGGATTCCTGAAGCTCTGTAGCTAGCCAGCCTAAAATAGTCGTTGAGCTCCAGGCCAATGAGAGACCCTGTCTCGAAAGACATGATAGTATTTCTGACGATGAAACCTGAGGTTGTCTTCTGGTCTCCACACTCATCTACGCATGTCCATGTGCAGCCGATCTATATACAAGCATGCACACAGACGTATATGCATGCTTGAAGGCAGAGAAACTTTAGTAGGAGTGAGAATTGCCTAGCTAATTAATTTATCTTGAATACGATTGCTGAATTTGAAGCTGTGTGCATCGTGCTCGTTACTAGTTTCATTTGAGGGGTTTGCTTTGGCTAATGTGTTTGCTGTTTTTTATTTGTTTTGTTCTTTTTTAATATTCTAAACCCAATTTCCTAAGGGATTTTTGTTTTGTTGTTTAAAAGCAATAAACCTTAGCAATGGATACATGTTAGCTATTTCTCAATATGTTAAAAAGCTGCAACTAAATAATACACATCAGATGACTTTGGAATTCCATTTAAAGTAATGACCTTGAATTTTCATAATAGTGATACATTTTTGTCACCTTACACTTTGTGACCATTATGTACTTCCTGGTGTTATCCATGATTTTTTTTTATTTTGAGCCTTCCATTTGGCTAAAAAGTAAAGTTTCTGCTAGTTAGCCCTAGACATAAAAGCCATGTCTATAGTAGCACATTATAGTAAACACTCCAAAATAGAAAAGGAAACCATGGCACAAAGCGAAGACCATCTGCTTTCTTTAAGGAAGCTTTGGCAGTGCAGTAGCTGTGGAACCTCATCGGCTAAAATTCAGGGAGACTGTCACATGGCTGAGACTGGGGGTTTGGTTTTGTCTTGTTCTCTTTTCTTTTGGACCTGAACGATGGTGTGCCTGAGATAGACCTGTAGCTGAGAGAATTCCCAACACTCCAAAGCACTAGGTGGGCTTCCTGCACTGCACACCTGTAATCCTAGCTCTTGGGTGGTAGGGGCAAGAGGATTGAGAGTTCAGTCTTCTTTATATAAGAGATTGGAGGCTAGCCTGGGCTACATGAAACCCTATCTTGAAAGAATGATATTCTCTATGTATGTCAATAGCACTATGCTACTCACCTCCTAAACAGGATATGCAGAAGCACCCTCATTCCTGCAATTAAGAGAAGAATCTTTAAAATGTGTGTGTGTGTGTGTGTGTGTGTGTGTGTGTGTGTGTGTGTGTGTGTGTGGTGTACGTGCAGGTGACCATAGGGAACAGAAGATCATGTCAGATTCCCTGGAGCTGGAGTTTTAGCAGTTGTGTGAGTTACGTGGTGCTGGAAACCAAACTCGGTTTCCCTGAAAGAGCAACAAGTGTTCCTAACTACTGAGCCATCTCTCTGTCCCCCAAGAGTCCCATCTGTGTCCAAAGGCCTCAATCCATGTGCTTGAAAGGCTGTCTCCTTATTGTCTCATAGCATCCTTCGTTCAGGTTTACTCATGATGAATTTCCTTACCTTTTTCTCTTTCTAATCTAAACCAGGCAAACCTTTTTTTACAAGAAACCCCTCTGAGTTGAAAGGCAAGTTCATTCACACGAAGCTACGGAAAAGCAGTCGAGGCTTTGGCTTCACGGTGGTTGGAGGGGACGAGCCTGATGAGTTCCTGCAGATCAAGAGCCTCGTCCTGGATGGTCCTGCCGCACTGGATGGCAAGATGGAGACAGGTAAGTCCACATGGCCACAGCATGTTCCATGTGGTGAGGCCTCTGCCCGTGTCGGAGCAAGAGCAGACAGCACCATGATCCTTTATATGTGTCCTTTAAACACCTCGCACTGAGCCGGATCCCTCCCTCGGTGCAGATGAAAACCTTTGAAAGTCCTTTGACCTTAGGGACCTGTTAGGTGGTAATGCATGTAGTACAGTAGTAGTTTACTAAAAACGTCGATCCATTTGAGTACGTGATTTCTAAACTTAGAACCCCAGTGTTTCTTCAGTGATTACCATATTGTCATTTACCAGAGGTGGCTGGCACTAGGTGCTACAAGAAAACTTTATTAGCAGTTCAGACCTGCAGTCTGCCTTTGCCTTGCACATTCCCCATCCTCACCCTATCTTCGCCTACTTCATATTGATGTTACAGATGAACTACAATTTTGCTTCACCCTCATTAGGATTCCGGATGGGTCTTAGCATTACAAAGCATAGGTCAGTAAGAGGGAAGGTCATTTGAGATGAGTTTAAAACCAGGTACAGTGGCACTCAGATAGCTGCGGAAAAAAAAAAAAAAAAAATCACAAATCAGAGGCCAGCCTGGACTACCTAATGAGACCTTGACTCTGAAACTGTCTCCCTAAATACAAAGAATGGGTTGTATGTGACACAGGGCCCTCGAAAGTAAACAGAAGCCCAGAGATGATGTTCATCACGTGGTAGAGTCAACACAGAGTAGGGCTGGCTCATGGGGCGGGACCGTGAGTGGGGGACTAGAGAAGTAGCTAGGAACTGTGACAAGCTAGGAACTTAAACAAGTCAGTGTGAATCCAATTCTGCTGTGGGTTTCTGGATTTAAACTCACCTTAGATGGATGTATTCTCTTTTCTCTTACTGACCTGCCTTGTAATTTTTAAGGCCTCTCGTAAATGAGGGTGGAAGTAAAACTTTAGTTTTTCCAATACCTGCCATATGACGTTAAATGAAATGGTGAGGGTGGGTCAGGCACCAGAGAATACACTGATTAAGAATGCTTCCTCCTGTGTGTGTCCAGTGAGAATCTTGGGGTGCTCAGTCTGAACACTAGAAGAATGTTATTGTAGCAACATATTTTTTTTTTTTGATGCTGTCTTTTGACCTCGAAACTTTCTCCTTTTCACAGGGGATGTAATTGTCAGTGTGAATGACACCTGTGTTTTGGGACACACACATGCTCAAGTTGTGAAAATTTTCCAGTCCATTCCCATTGGTGCCAGCGTGGACCTTGAACTCTGCAGAGGTTATCCATTGCCTTTTGACCCGGATGACCCTAATACAAGCTTAGTGACCTCGGTGGCCATTTTGGACAAAGAACCAATTATTGTAAATGGACAAGAGACCTATGATTCACCAGCGAGCCACAGTAGTAAAACAGGCAAAGTCAGCAGCATGAAGGATGCCAGGCCCAGCAGCCCTGCAGACGTGGCTTCCAACAGTTCTCACGGTTATCCCAACGACACAGTCTCCTTGGCTTCCTCCATAGCCACCCAGCCAGAGCTAATAACTGTTCACATCGTCAAAGGGCCGATGGGATTTGGCTTTACGATCGCAGATAGTCCCGGTGGAGGAGGCCAAAGAGTAAAACAGATTGTTGACAGTCCACGCTGCCGAGGCCTCAAAGAAGGGGATCTTATTGTGGAGGTGAATAAGAAGAACGTGCAGGCCCTGACACACAATCAAGTCGTGGATATGCTGATTGAATGTCCCAAGGGAAGTGAGGTCACACTGTTGGTGCAACGAGGAGGTATGTAGACTGACTCTGTTCTTTGCTTTCGAACTCTGAAGTGTGTTGCTTAGCTTACCAGCCTTCGACTATTTGAGATGTTTTTAATTTTTTTTTCAATTAATTAAAGATTTATTTTTTGAGACGCTAGGAATTGAACACAGGGCCTTCAGCATGCTAGGCTTAGTGCTGTGCTCCCAGGCTAAATCTCCAACCTAGGTCACTCTCACTCACATATCTGAAAAGACTTTCAAAATGGCTTTTGGTTGCTTTGAACACACTTCAAAATGCAGTTTATACATTGTGCACACAGAATGAGAATGATCTGTAAAACAAATCACTGTGCCTTTTAAAAAGAAGTAAGACTTGTCTCTCAAAAAGAATTCTCTTGTAAGACTCCTGTCTCTCCCTAGCCTTCACAGGCTGAAAATTGTCCTCCTGTGTTCCCTTTCTCAGCTTCTGTTCTTCTTGGTCTGCTGCTTCCACTGGAATTTAGCCATGATGGCTTTGTCCTCTCCTGCCTCAGGACCTTTCTGTTTCCCTCCCTTCTGCCTAGAATGCCCTTTTCACACAACAGTGCTTCTCTAGCCCAGTTTCTCAAGATTTCTCCCTAGGAATTTGTCTGTCTCGATGTCTGAATTAACTACAGGTACATTCTAGGCCTAGCATCAAGAACACCTGACGCGGATTAGAACTCACATCGTCTTAGTCTTGGCATTAAGCTTCCTTCTTCCTTCCTTCCTCAGCAGCTCTCACATGGAGAAATACTCAGTATTACAATGTCTCTCCCTCCTGCTATTCCAACTTGTAACTAGTTGTAGCTGATTGTTGTTCACAGGAGACCTGAGATTGCCTCTGCTGACCCCCCCTCAGTGTGACATGCCATGCATAACAAATTTGAGCCTTTGGAAAGCAGATCAATTATCAAGTGTGGTTTCCTTGCAACAAAAGTGCTCACTTGAAGCTAGGTATTGTATGTTCAAAGTGATTAGGGTCATAGGAGGAAATCCGAAACACAGTATTCTCCTACCCTACACCTTTGATCCCAGCACTGGAGAGGCAGAGGCAGGTGTAGCTCTGTGAGTTCAAGGCCAGCCTGGTCTACATAGTGAGTTCTAGGACAGCCAGGGCTTCATAGTGAGGACCTGTCTAAATTTAAAAAAAAAAAAAACTAAACTAAACTAAAACCAACAACAAACATTATATAGACCAGTTTGGCAAAACACTGCAGTAAATCTCTTCTTGTTCCTAGACCACTTCATACCCAGAAAACTGGTCCCTAAAAGTGACCTTGGTTCACAGAGAACAGACTGGTGATTCACAGAGTGTCCTCATACATACATGCACCTCTCGTTTGATCGTTATCATGTCCTTGGGATGTAGGAAAGTGCTAACCCCTAGTAGAACCAAATTGTTCACCCTAGTTCTGTTTCTGCCGACCCTAGTCTAGTGCTCTGCCAACGTATCCTCAAGTTAACAGAGTTGATTTTGCAGACTTCTTGACATGTTTGACTGGTCCACCAGGCATCTCTGACCCAACTACTGGGTGTTTTATACCCATGTTCCTCTCTAACTTATTTGACCCTTTGTTTCTGTTGAGTATATTATTCACTGGCTTTTCTGTCATTAGGTTCACTTTTGGTTTTTCTGAGACAGGGTTTTTCTGTGTAACCCTGGCTGTCCTGGAACTCAACTCTGTAGACTAGGCTGGCCTCAAACTCAGAAATTCACCTGCCTCTGCCTCCCAAGTGCTGGGATTAAAGGCATGCGCCACCACGCCTGGCATTAGGTTCACTTTTAAGGAGACCAAAAAACATAGTTTTGTGACAATCTACTAAGTCAACCTGTATTATAATGAATTTGCCAAAAATACCCAAGAGTTGATTATAGAAGCATATATACCCCTTGATGTTAACTAAGTATATCTTTTCTTAATTCCTGAGACTCTCTCTGTTGATGCTATTACATTTTATAACATTCATATGGAAAGATCCAGAATATATTGCCTCATTAGTCAACATCTACATGGTTTACTCTACAACCTGAGTAATTTAAAATCACGGTAACAGCTACTGTCTGTAAAGTATGCCATATACCCTGTGCTTGATTTATGTGTAGGATGGGAAGTTTGTACATCTGCAGTTGGCAGGCCATCGCCAGCTGCTATTAATCTTTCTCAAAAGCATAAAACTACATTTGGCTGTGCCACACACTAGTTGTTTGCATCGGGGCTGACATTTAATCATCCCTCTGTGAGGTGGGGGGATAAAGAAGGATGTTTGATGAAGAAACAGGACAGCAGCTGGGTGAGATGAGGAAGTGAACGGTCAGTCCACTGACTGCTCATGAATCTCATTTCTGTCATAGCTTCTGGTAAGCAGATTGATTAACTCATTAAACACGCGCCGTTTCTGATCTCAGGCATCCGTGGTAGGGGGATGGAGATAGTGTGATTTATAAAATGAGTTTGTTTTACTTTGAGGCAGCATTGGATGCTTTCAGCATCTATTTTCATTCCTAAGACCCATGTTCATTTTTGATATTTGTCCTTGTCAAGATTTCGTTCATTTTACCTTTTACTTTTTATATTTTTCTATTACCTCCTTTCCAGCAGTAGGGGAAATCAAGCGGAGGATGGAATAGCTTTTGTTAATTTCTGGGTTCAGTTTCCAGAGGCAGGCATGGATTTTTACCAGGGTTGCTCACCCACAGGCTGGAGTGTCAACAGGATGTCCCTAGTCTCTCAGCTAGAACTCGCTCCTGCTGTTGCTCCCGCTCTAGGTTTTGTCTGTTAGGCACAGCCCTCCTTCTTGTCTCCATCTTCTCAAATACATCCTTCCCTCCTCCTCCCTCTGCTGTCCAGACTGGAGAGTGCTTGCTTTCTGTTATTGTTTAAAATTGTGTCAGCATTTGCAGTCAGCAGTCTACCTCCCAGTGCCAGTGTGAGCCTGTAGGTTTCCTTGACTTGTTTGGAAAATAATGCTAGACCATGGTTAATTAATAGTATTTTAATGTGCTAAAGAACTTGCCCTGTACAGGGTTTTCCATGTTTAAGGGAGCATCTTACATGCAGTCAGCATAGCACCTGTGCCCCACAGTGTACAGAGAGTCGCTTGCTCAATGAATGTACATCTCTGTGCTTCTCCTTCTGAAATAATCTTGTCTTGACACAGAATGGTTTGTTTCAGGAAGTTGGACAGTGTTTAGTGAATACTGTAGTTAGGAAAGAAAGCATCTATGGGAAAGAGAATTGAACTGGGGCTGTCAGGAGTGAGCAGGCCTTAAACCACAGGTGCTTTATTTAAGCTGTGTTCTTACAGTTCCACCTCTTGCCTTGGCATTCATTTCTTCATCCTAAATAAACAAACAAACAAACAAACAAACACAAGTTCTGACTTTTGGGTTCCCATTCATGAAAACTGATCCCCTCGTGGGGAAAAGGCAGTGGAGTTGGAGCCAGAGGATGAACCTTTGAAGCCTGGTTCTGCCCTCAGTGCTCTGCGCTTTGCCTTAAGTGCAAGATAAATAAGAAGTAGCTTGTGGATGACCCATCCTTCCCATGGTCCTTTACTAATATACCAGGTAGCAGAAGTAACTGCCTTTTATTAACAACAATCAAAGAAGGAGGAGGAGGAAGAAGAGGAGGAAGAGGAGGAAGAAGAGGAAGAGGGGGGAGGGGAGGAGAGAAAAGAAAAGGAAAAAAAAAAGAGAGAGAAAGAAATGATCTCTAACCAGAACTCATAGGCCTACAATCATCCTGTGATGTTTTGACATGCACATCTTGTTTTTGAAGCTCTGTTATTGGTCATTAGTTAAGTAGCCAGGGTGGTGAGTGAAACCAGGCTCCCCCTGGGACCCCTGCTAGCTTACTAGCTTTAATTGCTTCTCATATACTGTGTGTATGTGGTAGGGAGAGGGGGTTCCTTTCACCTTTGAGTGATTTTCTTTTCTAACAGCTTTTCTCTTGTTGGTGCTGAGGATCTAATGTGAAGCCTCCTTTCTCCCACCTAAGCTTCAGTGAGCAGCAGGTGTCCCTTCTGCCCTAAGAGCCCTTGCAGCTCCTAGCACCTGCTTTCTTCCTATTCAGAGAATGAATGGAGTAGCTTTATTCTGAGGTCCTTGTCCTGGGTGGAGATCATCACTGGCTTCTGATGATCACAGCCGTAAGGGAAGGAAAGTCTGTTCCACAGTATGCATGAACTATAGCATATACAGAATTCTCTTGTCAAGCCACTAAGTAATTTGTTTTTAGGATCTGATTCTTAGGTAATGGAATGTTGGGATTCCCAGAGGGTGGGGTCTTTGTCTTCTTAAACCACAGGTGCTTTAGGGTAGACTGCTTCATCTACAAGTCACAGGAAAATATTACCCATATAGCTTTATAGTCTAATGTATGTACTGTAAAAGAGCAATGATACACATTTAGGAAACAATGAGATATGAATATAGTGCCTGAGTATTTAATGTGTGGGCCAGGCATGTTACCATGGCGCAGCAGTACACATTCAAACACATACATACATCAAACCTAGTGACACCACATTTTTGCAACCCAAATGGAATTAATGTCATGCATAGAGTTATGCCAAGTGGGACCCTCTATGAAATGGAATCACTCATTACTGCCTCCCTCCTATAATAGGAAAGACTGTGGAGGGGTTCTTGGTTGGTTGGTCAGTTGTTTGGGGGCGTTGTTGTTGTTGTTTGGGGGGTGTTTTGCTTTTTTTGTTTGTTTGTTTTTTGGTATGGAAGGAAACTCTACCTAATTTGAGTAGTATATAGCAAAGTGGGGAATCCCTGGTTCTGTTGGGAGAGCAGGCAGAAGACTTGTAATTCAGACACTAAACTTTGCTATTGCAAAGCGCCATTACGCTTCTCTGTTCTTACCGGTTTGCGTACACCTGACCTAGAAGTCCTGGAGCCCTGTGAAAAAAAGGTGCAGGTTAGTTCTGGGGTTTACAAGAAGTTGAGATCTCAAGAGTGTCAGATTTTCCCAAAACTGCACACCTGGCTGAGTTTTGGTCCAGGAATCTGGGCTCCAGAGACTGTGCTTAAACACTATGCTAAATGCCTCTTGGCATTTTAAAAAAAATAAAACGGGGGGTGGGGGTGGGAGGGAGTACTACTCTGGTAGCAGAACTGTTGAGTGCATTTTATGTATGGAAACTATCCCACTAGTGTAGTTGTTGGGAAATTTGTCTTATATGTAGATGAATAAGCCTGAAGTCCACAGGCAAATTGATCCTACTTAATTCTCAGATGATGCTCATTCCATCCATTAAATCATCGATCCAAATAGCCCAAGCGGTATCTAAGTTTATCATCTAAGCACAACGTAACATAAGCATCAAGCGTCTGTGTGTGTGTATATATCTGTCCATTTGTGTGTGTCTGTCTATGTGGCTTCACCCTGAAATTATGCAAAACATCATAATTAGGACCATAGCAATCTGCCTGAGAGTTAAACTGGGTGATCAGGTGCCTCTCTTTGCCCTCTAGTCTTGAACTGGAGAATGAATTGCAAATTGTATCACTTAAGTGTTCCACTGCCTGAATGTCTCACACTGGGCTGCTAGGCTCCTGGAAGAGAAGTTCGGGTTGTTCACAGACTTGAGCATTACCTGTTCTCTTCTCCAATGCTGTCCCTCTCCCTTCTTAGCCCTCCAGACTCCGAGCACATCTCACCTTCTGCCAGGCACCTTTATGGCACTTAGCTTTGTACTGTCCTCATAAGAGGACTCGGCGCTTCTCCTGTCCATGCTCTGTCTAGAGTGGATTCAAGTCAAGTCAAGGCACTCACTCACATCCAAGTGACTTCACAGCATTCAGTGTAAACTCCATGGCCCTGAGTCAAGCCCTGCCATGCGATTTTCCCTCTCTCCATTCTTTGTTCTCCCATAGGTCTCGGGACCCCCTTCCTCACATCTGCTGGCCTCTGCTCTGAGATCCTTTCATCTAAGAAGCTGACTCTGACCATGCACATAAACTGAAATAGCATCAATCACTACCCCGCCCTACTCTCTGGGCTTTCCCCATAGTGGCCTACACAGTGTGTCCTCCTTTAGCTTTTACACTGCAAGAACCCCAGTGGCTGCCAGCAAGGAAAGCCACCACCCCCATGTATATACACACGTCTAGTAAAGATTACCTTGTGAAGCACACAAGAGACCAGCTATAGCCTATAATAATGAATAATTAGATTAAAAACAAAAACAAAACCATGCTATTCTGGACAGCCTACAGTTCAATACCTATGAATTGTTTATTTCTGGAAACTTCAAGTTAGTGTTTTCAGACTTTGAATGACTTAACCCTCAAAAAGTATCTCCTCAGGTAAGAATCAGGTTCCTTGTGCTTACTTGGGGTCTCCATGAGAGCTGGAATGCAGCCAGTACTTTATCCTCTTCCCTGAAACAGAGCCTGACATGTGAGAGTCGCTCAGAAAATCACATGGGTTAATGGATCTTCCTTAAAGAACCTTTACCTACACTTGGGTGTGTCTTAATCTCTATGAGTCTTCTTTGAGAAGCCTACACCTATGCTTAAGCCATATAGACATATCTTTTTTAAATCCCAACTCTGTTTTATTAAGAATGAACAAATGGGATCTGCCAGGCCATGCTTCCTGAACAGGGGTCCTTAGCAGAATTCCCTGAGATGTAGTTACTGAAGATAGCTGAAGGAAAGGACCAGCACCTTGCAGCAGAAAAGTGGCCACACCTGGATCTAAACTCAGATCTTTTTGCTTTCGAAGCCTGAGTACTCTCAGGACTACTCGACAGGACTGGGAATTGGGTTTATCAAGAGCATTTGTAAGCCAAGGAGCCAAAGAATCAAGCTAGTGAATCCTATAGGCAGTCATTGCAGAAAGTGTTACTGTGTGTGGCACTATTTCATGCCAAGAAAACCCTTCATTTCACCATCTGTCTTGATGGTATACCTTGGAACAGAAGAAAATCTGATAGTGAAGATGGCTTCATAGTATGTGAAGTTCTTCTGTATGCAAGGTAGAAATCCGAAAGCTCACATGTATTCAGTTTTTTCATGTGGCACTCTGAGCTCTGCATACACAGAACTCAAGACCTGTAGAGTGACCTGCTTTAGGACAATTCTGAGAGTGACTTTTTTTAGGACCTGGAATGACCTTTGCAAGATTTCAAAGGATTTCTCACAAAGCCCTAGTCTGTCTGGGGTGTCTCTTTACACTCCAACGCTGGACTGATATTTAATGAGTTTGTCTAGTTTCATTCTGTTGCTGTGACAAAAGACTCTGACCAAAAGCATCTTGGAGAGGAAGGGCCTTTTTTCAGCTTACGCTTCCAGGTCGATCCATCACCGAGGGAAGTCAGGGCAAGAACTCAAACAGAAACCATGGAGGAACAGTGCTTGCTGGCTTGCTTCCCTCCTCTAACGCATGCTCAGCCTGCTAACTTGCTTGCTTTCTTAAATATTATGAGATTATTTTATGTGTGTGAGCATTCTGCCTGTGTGCATGTATGCATACACATCATTTGAGTGCCAGGTACATGAGGATGTCAGAAGAGGGCATCAGGTTCCCTGATCCTGGAATTATAGCCACTATGTGGGTGCTAGGACTTGAACCCAGTCCCTCTATAAGGCATTTCTCTAGCTTTCTTATACAACCCAGGACCACCAGGGATGGCCAGTGCTCACAGTGGGCTGGGCTCTCCCACATCAGCCAAGAGTCAAGAAAATTCTTCCCATAGGCATGACTACAAGCCAGTCTTATCCAGGCTGTTTTTCAATCAAAATTCCCTCTTCTAAGGTAACTCTTAGCTATGTCAAGTTGACTTTACAAACCATGACAGAGGTTAAAATATATATAACACATAATATATATATTATATATATGCACACACACTATACTCAACTGGACTGGAAGATGAAGATGACTGAACACTGAAAGCACTTGCTGCCATCCCCTGACAACCTGTGTTCAACCCCTTGTCACATGGTGAAAACAACAAACTGATCCCTGCAAGTTGCCCTGTGACCTACACACTCACACATATTTTAGCACACATGTATGCATATGTGCACACACAAATAAAGGATTAAAAAAAGAACAGAGGCTGGAATTATAGCTCACTGGCCAAGAGCACTTGCTGCTACTGCAGAACACCCAGGTTTAATTTGCAACATCCACGTAGTGGCTCAGAACCATCTGTAACTCCAGTTCTATGTGAAATGATGCCCTCTTCTGGCCTGCACTCCGCACATGCATGCACACACATGCTCTCAGACACACATGCACATAAAATAAATATTTTTTTTTAAAAAAAATTTAAAAAACTACAGGCATTGGTGTCACGTGCCTTTAATCCCAGCATTTATGAAACAGGGGTAGGTCTCTCTTTCTCAATCCTAGGCCAGTCAGGTGTGCATAGTAACATCTTAACTTTAAAATAAATAATAGCTAAAATTATTACCTATAAAATACGTGTGACCTGCCACCTAAGCTACAAGCCATGTACAGTTTGTCAGAACCCCATCGAAGGAAGAAGCCGTTGGCATTTCCTCAGTGTGTTGATGGGCATAGTATCTCTAACCAGCTTCACAGCTTGTTTAGGGTGTTTAGGGCTTGTAACACTATTGGATGTTGAGGCCTTAGTTGGATCCACTGTGTTGCCAGATGCCTTCCAGGCTGTTAGAAGTTGTTCAAGTTAAAATTAGCAAACTTCTTGCACTTGCATGGTGCTAAGCAGGGTGGCTTTCACGTTTGCTATTAAGGAGCCTCCTGGCCTTTATTAGTAATTCAGTTTGAAGTTGTTATTTTGGTTTATTGCCATGGCTTAAAGTCATCAAGGATTTTATTTTGGAATTCTTCATAAAATGTTAGGTCACATTTGCATTTGAGATGACTTATACCAAGATAGGAGATAAATATAAAAATGTTTCTATTTTGGTTGTGTTTCATTATATAATGCATAAAACTTGTCCCTCGTTTTTATGTCTTGAATTCTAGTCTCTTTAATTATTTTTGTCTTAATATTTAAATCTAAGCATAGTACTTATTTGTTCTAGCATTTATACGCAGGGTCAGATGTAATTGAACAGTTGAAGTCTATTTCTTTATAAGCTTACCATTTTGGATGACATTGTGTGTGAGCATATGTCCCCTTGCACATGTGCAGTCCGGAGGTCAATCGTGGCTGTTATTCCTTAGAGGCTGTTCAGTCTGGTTTCTGTCTCATGGGCCTAGAGTTCATCTGAGTAGGTTTGGCCCACTAATCAGTGAGCCTTGGGGATCTTCCTGTCTCCACCTTCCAAAACTGGGATTACAAACATGTGCTACCATGTCTGGCTTTTCATATGAGTTCTGGGAATTGAACTCAGTCTCATGCTTGGCCTTTCCAACTGAGCCATCCTCTCAGACCTGCTCCTTTATTAACGCTGAGTGGTTGACGCACCTCAAACAAATCATTTTTTCCTATAAGTCAGTCCCTCCCCCCAGAACATAAATATAATATCCCAAACGTATGCACATTATTTATTATAAGTATGTATAGGATTTATCATCCTCATTAAAACGTAGTGCCATCCCCTTGCTTTTCTGGAAGAATAGTAACCTTTCATTGGCTGGGCTGGCAGCAGTAAAATTACCATTCTGGGCTGCTGCTTACAGAGCTGACTCTGAATGTTAAAGACAGTGGTGAGTTGTCTCTTTGGGGGAAGAAATGGAAAGGGAGGGCAAGGTGACTAGAGACAACAAGCAAGAAGAGTCAGAACTGAGGTCGGGTCCTGTGTGCCAGGACCAGGACTTGGCATGTCATGTTCACACTGGCATTCGGTTTGGCCCAGTGGAGGAACGGGCTTACACTAATGTTTGCACATCATCTGCTCGGCATGTAAGGAAGGGGGATGTTAGGAATGTCAGGGAAAGAAACAGGTCCCCTGGAGCTGTTGCTGAGGTTGAGCAAGGTCTGGTAGCGACAAGAGTTAAGATCAAGGGCAGCTTGTCTTGGGCTATGTTAGGAGAGTAGCAGGATACAGTGGGTGAGCTGGACGTAGGGCCTGACAAATTTTTGTTTAAAAACTACCTAGTAAATGTCTTAGGCTTTCTGGGTCTTGCAGCCTCTGCATTCGCCACCCATCTGCCCTGAACCAGGTAGAATGTAAGTAGGTAGGTTGTTCCTGTTCTACAAACACATGATATGCCTTATTGTTCTAGTTTCAATCTGTTGTGACAAAGTCCAAAACCAAAAACAACTTAGGGGAGAAAAAGATTTGTTTGGCTTATTCTTCCACAGACAGTCTCATCATTGACGGAGGTCAGAACAGGAACTCAAGTCGGGCCTTGAAGGCAGGCCTCCTTCTTATTCCACACACGTTCTGCTCATAACCAGGGAGCTCATTTACAGGCAAGGGAGCACCGCAGAAACCATGGAAGAATGCTGCTCACTGGCAAACCCATTCTTAGTTAGCTTCCTATAAAGCCAGGACTGCCTGACATCAGGAACGGTGCTGCCAACAGTGTATGGGCCCTCCTACATCAAGTAACAATCAGGGCAGTCACCTACCTGATGCCCACATGTCAAGCTGGTCTGGGTGATCTTTCAATTGAGACAACATTCTCAGGTGACTTCAGGCTGTGCCAAATTGACAGTCACAGCTGACTAGAACACTTACAGGCTCCAGTTTCCTTGAGGGAAAAGGCAATAGATCCCTGAACTTCCTGAGACTAGAATGCGGGTTTGGATACTAGAGGAGGAGTGGGCGGAGTCGTGCTGTGGGGTCAGGAGTTCCTTCTTAGACACATTCATTGTGAAATGTCCCATCAGAAGTACAATAGGAATGTCTTCTGTTGTCTGGAGTCTGGAATAAGGGCAGAAAAAAATATGCATTTATGGACCGTTATTAAATCAATGTGTGTTCTGCAAATTGTTAGCAATGACCTATTACTAGCCATGAAATCAATATATTAGGCTATAACTGGTATTTTTATTTTAAGTGAAAGGGAATATAAACTTATTAGAATATGCCTCACTATGGAAAAGTAGGGACCCTCTCATAGAACTTTGTGTACATGTTTGCACACACCTGTACATAATATGTAAATATACATGTACAAGAATGTGTTATATAGTCCTAGTTATCACAACTCTTCACACGTGTAGACAGTCTTTAGAGCCTAACTAAGGTTATTATGGACAAAAATAAACGAAGGAAGAAGGGACCAAAACAGAAACCTTAGGGGCCTATCACCCTGCACGGTCAGGCTGAGCAGAAGGTACCAGTAGCAGAATAGGTTGAAAAAGGCACAGGAATGTGAAAACTAAAGCTGAGAGTGTCAGAATCCAGGAGTAAAGACATGTCCATCCACGGCAGCTGTGGCATCAGGAAATAGAGACGCATGAGGGTGTAGTGCTGCCTGTGGTGTGGGTGGTCTCCAGAGCACATGGGAAACCTCCTACACTGCACTGGGGTTCTCGGCAGACAGTCAGCCTAGAGTGAGTAATGAGGGTGAGGGAGTTGGAGGTCGGGACAAGCGGTAGGAACTCTGTCATAAAGTAAAGGAGACAAAAGAAGAAGGATGCTCAGAGCACGTGGAGTCATAGGAGGGGAGCACTTCGTTTTTCTTATTAGGAAGGGACATCTTGGAAGCTGATGGGTATGACTTAGAAGACAGGGAACCTGGTATTTGGAAAATGGAGAGGAGCCAGGGTTTGCTGCTGGCCAAAGTGCTCTGCGGAAGTGAAGCTCTCACAAGGAAGAAAGATTGGTCTGTGGGGATCTGTGCAAACTGTAGAAAGTGGACCAGAGTTGATCATTGTGTTTTCTCCTGAACGTAAAATAGTCAAACATGTGCATATTTTTATGTGCATGTGTTTTTAGATGTATATGGGTTAGGTGTGTATGTGTGAAAGTGTACACATGAATATGTATGCCAGTGTTTATCTTTGTGTATCATTCCTTAGGAGATATTCACCTTGGGTTTTGAGACAAGATCTCACAGGAGGCTGGAGCTTTCAGGTTAGAATAGGACGGCCTGCCACCAAGCCCTAGAAATCTCCCTCTCTGCCTCCCCAGTGCTGGCACTACAAGCATATGCCACCCTGTCTGGCATTTTAGAGGTGTGCTTAAGATCAAACTTGAGTCCTTATGGTTGCAAGAGAAGCACTCTACTGACTAAGCTATCTCCCCAGCCTTCATTTTTCTACCTAATGTAATTGTCCTATTAGTAATATTTATTATAAGCCTTTTTATCCTTTAACCCATCCTTGGTCCCATCAAAGACTGAGGCTATTCTTTGTACATAAGTCTGGAATGTGAAGAGTGAGAACATAGTATGCCTAACCTAGTTAATGGAGTCAAGACCAGGAGATGAGCTTCACTGGAGTGGCATGTGTTCTCTTTGCATGCTGTAGCTTTGGATGAAAGGTGAATCAGGGAGGAGATGATTGGGGAGCCTGGTCGGGTGACTGTGAAGCAAGAGCAGAATCTCTAATACTGCACAGTTGACACACGAACCTGGAATTCTTTCCTGGAAGTCTACACCCACGTTGTAAATGGTTAACAGCATCCCTGGTTAGATGTCAGTGGCATACCCGCCTGACAACAACGTTGTTGCCAGATATCCCTTAGATAATAAATGATGAGAACTGGTGAACTGGAGCTTTGAAGTCTAGGAAGGACTTGGAGCTGGGAATAGGTAGTTTGTGAGCGGTAGAAGGCTTGTATACTTTTTAGCAATCTCTGAAGAATTTAGCATTTAAATACATTAAGCTTAATTTAACATTAGTTCCAGGATGCCATGGGCCTGTCGTAGCATCTCCTGTTATATCTGGCTTCACTCTTGCATATTGCCTGTCTATGGTCTACAGGCAGCCCATAACAGCACACATGAAGACACTGATGGGAAGGGGCACTGGACGGATGTAGTAGATACATAGAGACTAGTTATGGTCTACTAACTAGTATTCTTAGTCCAGTGTCACCATCTCAAAATCCTAAGGAGTGGTTTTGTTGTTGTTGTTGTTGTTTCTTCATTAATATAATTTGCATTAACAAAAACTCAATATGAGTGGGCTTTTTCTCCCATAGGCTTTTTTACTCCTATACTTAGTTCGAGGTGAAGACTAACTGTTACCAGTAACTTTAGAAGTTCTCTCATACTAAAAAAAAAAAAGTGTATAGTATAGACAAAAAGGAACCCATAGTGGTAGTCCCTTCCTCCTCATTAAAGGATGAGGTACTGTTGTTGCCAGAAATATTAAAAAACGTACCGGCGGGCAATGGCTTTTATCTCATGGAGACTTTCTGGACTGGAGTTCCCGAAACATCTCTACCCAGCTCGCTAAGTTCCCACTGGCAGGTCGCTATCAGGACAACCCCATGCTTCAAAAGCCCCACGACCTATGTGGTGCACCTCAGGCTAATCCATGCTTTGCTGCCATACTTTTCTCTCTTCAACAAGCCTTATTAAATCTAAATCCCCTGGAGGTGAATCCTGACAGACCCACCATTGAAACTGGGAGCTATATCTTATCCTCATGCTATCCCCTCCAAAAAAAGGCCTCACTCTCTCCTGCCTCCTCTCTTCCTCAGTCCAACCAGAAGTCCCTCCTACTCGCCCAGTGATTGGCTTCTTTATTCATTAGGGGATTGATTCACAAGAGCGGCCCCAGGCCCATCCACAACAGAGGAACCTTCCTGTTTCTGATTTTGAAGCTATTATGTGTGATTTTATTTTATTTTTTCAAATCCTATTTTTAATGATGGTTCTTAAACGCTTGCTTTAACCATCCTTCTGGCCCACCACTCACCAGAAGTAGTGGAAAAGAAAGGATATGGGGGAAGTGGACCTCTTTAGAAAGGTTCTTTGGAGCAACTCCTGCCTGTGTTGTCTGTAAATCAGTGCAATTCACAGGTTAGTAGGCTGCGACACTACTCATCTCATAAACATTTCAAGAATACACTAGCAGTCCAGTTCGGTAGAGTTGGGTTAGCAACAGCAGTGACATGACTTAGCAGAGACAGCCAGGCTTCAGCCTCAGCTTGAGTCAGCAGGAGGGACCAATAGGAACACCAGGAGACGTTCTTGGCTGTGCCTCTCCAAGGAAAGCAAAGATCAATGAAGAAGCGAGACCCACAAACCTTGCACAGCTAGCTGTACTAGCTCTGTCTCCGTCACACTATGGAGTCCTATTTATATCTTCAAACATCATGTTTCCTCCTCATAGGTCTTGCCTCTGAACCTGTCATGCCTTAGCATGTGCATCCAATCAGCCTGAATCTGAAGAGTCCAACAAATTCAGCTCAACTATGCAATGTAAGGTAGACCAATACATGGGAGTTATTAGCAAAGAACCCTTCATCACGTGTCCTTTCACGTGTTTGCTTTAGCAGAACACTCTCTCTTCTGTGTCTGCTGCAGTGAAACATTCCTTCTTAGTCCTTCACCTGTGTCCACTTTAGGAAAACAGTCCTTCACGTGTGTATCCCAGCGAAACACCATCCGACACAACTGAACCCTCATGTTTCCACATCAATTGTGTGAGGCAGTTTGCCCTGTGGGATACTCTTTTCTCTTTATTCTGTCAAGGTAAACCTCACACGTGTCAGCAGCATATTACATTAACATTTTGCTGGAAAGAGGGTCTGCACCAGGACCTCTGCGCCTAAGTGATTGCTTCCAGTTTAGTGTTTTTATGGGATTCCTGAGTGTGTGAAGGTGTGGGTCTCTGTTTCTTGTGCCTTTTGGGAAGGGGGGCTCTTTTCCTTCTATTTGTTTTGTTAGATTTTGATGTGTCGGTTTTGGTTTTATCTTTCTCTATTTGAGTACATTATCCCTTAGAAGCCTCTTTTCCTTTCCAATGAGAGACAAAAATGGTATGGATCCAGATGAGAAGGGAGGTAGGGAGGAACTGGGGGAATAGATGGAGGGGAAACCATAATCAGGATATATAATATGAGAAAAAAATCTATTTTCAATACATGAGGAAAAAAAAAACCCAGAGGTTATAAATGGCAGGGGTGGGGGGTTGCTGAAACACTTCCTGATTCTCCGTTATCCCCGACAGGTGCAAACGTGTTCTCAGACTTGCTGAGTGTTTGTTTTTATAATCATGCTCAGATATTAATCACAGCCCCTATCTGTGAACATACGTCTTTACAATTCTTATTAGTAGAATCTTTAGTATCTTCAAAAATAGCAGTGTCTCCTTACAAGTGTGAGCTTCCTCCTGGCAACATCAAATGTGCTTTTCTTGTGCCAAGTCGTTACCTAGGTTGTTTTCCATTCCTCATTAATTTTTCTTGTGTTTCACAATTTCCCTTACGGTTTTTTTTCTCTTGCCACATATAATAAACGCTACTCTAGTTGACCCAGCACACTTCAGAACCGAGCTCATCTCCCGTGAGTGCTGACATGTGAAGTAAGCTTACTCACATCTGTCTTCATACTGTGTCGCATGCCTACTTCAGTTCCAGGACACTCGCTGCCGCTTTACCTTAGCCGTAAATGATTCCGTGGTACTATTTGTCACCTCCATCTTTGAAGACAGAAGATCCTGTTTTCAGTCACAGCTTAGTAGCTGCTGGGGCACTGCATTAGAGCCCAGTAAAAGGCTCTGCAGTGAGAGAAACCCCATCTCAGTGTTCTGCTGGCCTCACGCAACACCAGGGTTTTCAGTTAGGCTTCTGGTTTGTTGCTCGGTATGGTCGTCAATCCCGGCATGATTAACCCTGTAAAAGCTATATTTAAAGAGGCTTCCCTATCGTGGTCATGAACACTAGTCGGTTTTTGAAAAGTCATTTGGAGATAGTTAGAATTAAGTTTGTTCTCTTGTAGACTTTTTGTTTGTAGACTAAATTTAAAAATGGATTATGTTCTCTAGTGATTTTTGCAGTGCACGCCACCTACCAAAGTGACAGATGACTACGTTAAAAATAGCAACACTGCCCATGAAATTAATAAAATTCTGTGTTTGTGGAATTAGTCTGTTCTGGTAAAGCAACTTGTACTAACATCCTGGGAAGCTGAAGGAGGGAAAAGGCTGGTTTCAAGTGAGGCCTCGATGCCATAACATATCCCATCCCCCAGTTATAACAATGACTGTCTGCACAGGTGAGGGACTCCTGCCTCCTCAAGGACAGTCAATTGTGGGGTCCATGTTCTGAATCCCTTTGAGACCCATTTGTGTTTGCTCGTGGCAGTTTCTGTGTCCTGCTCTTTAAAATACAAATAATATCAACTTCCCTGTTATCTGTTCTTATTGTTGAACATGGGCAGAAGGTACTTAATTTCTTAGTCTCTCCTTAGTTTTCTCTTGTAACTGCTCAGTAATGGAAGTAATGGTTTGGCCTGTTATGACAGCCCCTTGTGATGGCTGCCCCTAGCTGGTGGGGCAGACTTAGCCTGGGCCAGCCTTAGGCAGTGTTTCCGAACTTCCATGTTGTTATCTGAAATCTGGGTAGAAGGGCACCCTCTTATGTTGTAACCAAGATGGACTGACACTGGTTTGTCGTACTCTTTGGTGCCCTGGAGGTGGGAGGTTCTGCCTTAGAGCCCTTGCTTTGTCTGGGTGGATGGTGCTTGCAAAGGGGGAGGGGTAGCACTCATGGAGGTGTGCTGTCGTTCTGGACTTTTTTTTTTTTTTTTTTTTGGTTTTTCGAGACAGGGTTTCTCTGTATAGCCCTGGCTATCCTGGAACTCACTTTGTAGACCAGGCTGGCCTCGAACTCAGAAATCTGCTCTGGACTTTTGACTTAATTGTCTGCAGTTAGAAATCAGGAAGAGGGGCAAGGTGATTGACATGTTCTTTTGGCTGCGGTGGAAAGAGGAAAATCAGAACCAAATGGGGAGCTCCCCAGTGAAGTCTCCAGTGAGATAGCTCAGTGCCTTTGGCCTCCTTTTTAAATCCTTCTGAAGACATTCTCGGTTTGCAAAGTAAGGAACTGGCAACTTATGTTCAGTTGCTCAATTCTGTTTTACAAAAATGTCCTGGTTTGTGAAAGAGGCCTGCAGTAGGGAAGAGGCCCTCGAGAGGAGTCTAGGATAGGAGAATGTGTGGGGATGGCCAAGGAACCCTTCCTCCCGTGACTGCTGCTTCCAGGGCCCCTTAATGTAAGGGGAGGCAGAGTCCCAGGCCATGGTTACATTTGTTACTCTTTTGTGTGCCACCCTTTACTTACTATGACATTTATTGATAAAGTCCTTTCATGTAGTTCTGCCCTCTTACCTTTGGAGGGGTCACCCAGAGCTTGTCAAATCCGCATGCGGAAGGGAAACACGGAGTTTCTGTGTACTTGAGGATTTCCAATTTCCACAATACCCATGGATGGTGTTTTTGCCTTTGGTTGTTGTTGTTGTTGTTGTTTTGTGTTTGGTTGTTTGGCTTTTGTTTTGTTTTAAAAGAATAAAAGCAGTCACAGAAACTTTATGACCCCCTTTAAGATTGTTTCCCAGTGCTTGCTGACATTATCTTTTAGCCTGATTTGCCAAGAAAAACAACAGGAAACAGCTAAATTGAGACAGGCAGGAGGAGAAGCAAGGCCTCACCCGCCACAGTGAGCAGTGACTTGTGTTTCCAGGGCCAGTGCAGATGTCCCTTCCGTTGAACTTCCTCTTCCGTGCCACACACATAGCGCTCCCTTCTCTAGCTTCCTATCTGGCACATTCCATTCAGTGGCCTCACTCACTGGTCCTGGACCTTTCCTGCATCTTAAACACACTTGACCTATAAAAGTTTGTAATGAGACTCACCTGGGGAGGGACTGCGTCCATTAGGCTGTGTGGACTGAAGCCGACTCCTACATTCCCCCTGTAAGTCAGTCCGGTCAGTTCAGTTAAGTGGTGACTGGCTGGACAAAGTGTAAGCTCCTCTCCCGACCCTAGGGCGGTTGGTTTCTAATCTTTAGAAATTGACAGAGCCAAGGAAACACCTCCTTTCCGGCTCAGTAATTACAGTCACTTAGTTCACTTAGATACTGTTTCATTGAGAGGATTTTGAAGACATTTAATATCTCCATGGGACACAAATGGGCTTCACATGATACATCCTTTGCTCTTTGGAAAGTTTGACCCCTGTGTAAGTGGCTTCTTTAGGTCTGACTTGCAGACTCTTTGGGTAATGCCATGCCATGGACTGTGTCATGAAACTGTCTTGCTGTTAGGAACCATACCTGTGCAATATGAGACTTCTTAAAGTTAGATTTGGTGTGTGGGGTATCATTGGTTCAAGTTAAGTAGTCTTATAAGAAAGTCAAATGAAATCACCACATCCTTACAAAAAGGCATCAGAAACTTGCCTTCCTATTTAAAACAAACAAACGGAGATGCATGGCTTTGTCTGCAGAAAGCAGCCGCCCATCTTTCTGTGTGCCAGAGAATGGGAACCATTTGGAACCTTGTGACTCCTGTTGTAATGAAAGTTTGTTTCATAAGCAAAGATAAGAAAGTCTCCTATCTCAGACTGAAAAAAAGAAATCCCTAAGAACATATGCATTTCCTGGGGCTGGTAGCTTGTAGTAGGGTTTGAGCTCCGAGAAGCAAGCTTGTTGTCATGGGCAGTCAGGACACAAGGTGGCACAGTAGAACCTTGTGTGCCTCCGGAGTAAGGCAGCTGGAGTTGAGCTGTGCCTGGTGGCTCACCAAGAAATAGATCCCGCAGTAAAGCAGGGATCAAGAGTTGTTACTTAGCCACTGCAGCCTCGATGGTGCTAAGTGAAAGGCCAGGTTGCCCGTCCCAGTTACCTCTTCAGCTTTTCCTGGAGCACCTTGAGATATAGGCTCACTCCATAAGGCCTGCACATTTACACATTCATTGGAAAGACGAGATTTATTCCTCAAGCTCAGCATAGACAGATAAGGTGGATCAGAGACAATTAAATGCATAAACAACAAATAGAGATGTGGGAAAATACAGTTATTTTAGGGAGTGTCAACGTATCTGGCAACAACCTGGATTTGTTAATCAATTATGATAAAAGGTGTCACTTCATATCTGCTGGGAGCCTGGATTAATCTCGAGCTCCCTGTGTAAAGAAGGTGAGAAGTTGCGCATGCATGAAGCGTTGGCCTTATTGTTGCAAGGTGCGGGGAGCAGCCAGTGAAAATGTCCAGGGAGAAGTGAATGGCCCCCAGACTAGAACATACAGACAAAGCAGGCCACTCGAGTGGAAATGAAATGGACCAAAGACAGCTCAGATGAAGGGGGGCGTGGCAGGATACAGGGAAGAGTGTGAGATGCTTTGACAAGATGCCGGGGAAACCACAACATCATGTAGCCAAGAGACCACGCCATCGGATCTGTGCTGTGCATCTCTGGCCCCGTGTGAATAAGAAGGGGCATACACAGTAAAGCTGAGGGTGGAGTGATGAGACCTCTGTGGTCATTTAGGGAGACGAGACAGTGACAACGGACATGGGGCTTCTCAGATAGAGGCGGATATGGTGAGAGAGATAAAGAAAGTCCCAGAAGCCGCTTCTTCTTCAGGATTTGGGTGTCTTGTAAAGATAAAATGCAGAATATTCTACTAGATAGCTTTCTTCATCCCCTGCCTTACTTAAGCTGCTAAAAATAAGCACTCAGGATAAGAATCAACCTTAGAGTCAGCAGTGCTGGAGGAAAGGGTCCTGGTGTGGATTTTACAATCCAGAAGCTCAGTTCCAATTTCAGTGACAGCTTTCCCTTGGAGGCCAGTGACCTTAAAATAGGGACACATGCAGCATCCTGTTTTTGGAAAAGGAATTCTTACTGAGTTTTTCTCTCAGTAATTTTGAGCTATTGTTCCTTAATCCCCTCCCTACTTCCTAATACTATTTAAAGCTAAACTTTGAAAGGACTTCTGTAGAGTTTCCAGGCCACCCCAGTTCCCCCCTTCAAACCCTCCCCTAGCCCCCATCCCAACAGCTTCTCTATGAGGAAACAGTTAGGAAGAGGAGGAGTTAGCAGGACCAGTCCTGAAACATCCGTACAAGTAGCAGTGGAGACTTGAGGATGACTTTCAGGGAACATACCCTAGGTGGAAATACTTTTAAAGTGAGGTAAGACCCCCTGAAGAGTTTAGTCACAAACATCCTCAACTCGCACAATGTAGATCACTGTAAGAACTGCCTCCGGTCCATCTGGAAACAGTACATCTTGCTAGGGTATTCCCTGGAGAAGGATTGTCCCTGTGCTACATCATGACAGGACAGAATTTTTCAAGTGACAGTTCTTTTGCTTTCCCTTTATGAAGGCAAGATGCTGTAATTCCCCCTACTTTTGACTCATTACCTCTTTTCTCTACACCCCATTAAAAAGAAATCCTTTTATTGTACTGTCAGGAAACATGTTCAAAACAGATAAATTATTACTATTACTGCTTCCAGCTCTCAGGGGTCAGCTGTATAGCTTTAGACTTGCTTCTTCACCCCCAGTCAGGAACAGAGCCAACGATATTTTCAGAACGTACAGCTTTCAGTGGGCAGTGGTTCTTAGAATAATAACTTGGAGACAAATTAAGAAATAGCTGTACAAAGAGTCTACCTGTAGAAGAGCCATATTCTTAAATATAAATCGTGAATGTGGCTCTGAGGTAGCCTGACAAACTGACCTGTTGTTTGTGGATGGTAAGGCCATATCCTCAGTAGAACTATATGAAACCTTTTCTGTAAATTTATTTTATACTGCAAGGACATCTGTAGTTTTCATTCCCTTCCTTGTGGTCTCCTCACTTACCTGACTGCGTGACATAGGTCATGTTGTTTACCACTTTGTGTGACCGTTTTCCAGTATGCAAAGAGGCAATTCGGAGTTGCTCAGAGAGCTATTGTAAAGAGCAGTGCACCAGTTGTTTTGTACATAGGTCTCATTTTAAAAATATATGTGTATTAGAAGTAAGAAGAGAAGGGAGATTTTCTGCTTTTCAAGGTATAAGTATACTACATGTGTGTTTGGGGTTTTGTTTGACTGTTTTTCCCATTTTTCTTGCATGAGCTACAGCCCCAGCCCAGACTTGATATATTTTTGAATGAACTGTAGGGACATCTTTCCATTTCAGTGATTGTTTTCCTCGGGTAACCGTTTACTTCTGAGGAATTCCTTGAATGTAGTTCATCCATTCTACCTTGGACTTTCAGCAAGCAGCCCATGGTATTAATGACTTCAAGTCTCTCTGTGTCTGTGTCAGTTCAAGGCTTCTGACTTGCAGGTGAAAAGCCCCGTAACCATTAGAAATCACCAGCCTCTCAGACCATTTATTTCTCCTGGAGACATATTTATAAGGCCATACGTACTGTGTAATTGAAGCCAACTTCTCTATAGCTGTAAAAAAAAAACAAACAAACTGTACAACTGCATTCTTAATCTTCTTTGCAAGATGCTAGGTAACAAAGCATAGGAACTCCTTACTCTGAGTTACAGGAGTGATGCTATTTCACAGTGACCATTATTGGCTCCCTAAGGAAAGCATGCCTTTATCTTGCTGGAGCCAATGGGTCTGGTCCTTGTTCTTGGCAGCTGATACTGTGTTTGCATTGAAAAATTACTCTGCAGAGCTGATGATGGTTTTTGGCTAGAGGAAAGAGAAAAAAAAAAAAAACCCCAACAGTCCAAAGTAGAATAATTTTTCATTTCATTTCATGGATTTAATTTTGTGATGTATTGTGTTTGTCGGATGCATCGGTGGAAATGTACCCTGGCTCGAGTTTTGCTTTGAGTCTATGTTGACACACTTATTTGGCCTGGAACAACCCTAAAGTCGTGATTGTTATTCAGTCAGTTGTCAGTCATTGTGTGTTGTTCCCAACTGCCCCCCCCCCATGGTGAAACTCTGACTGCCCCTCACTTTCATCCCATCCTTCCTCTCCTTCCTTCCTAATGGAGTAGATGCCTGCCCTCTGTTCTTTCTCTGTGTGATAGGGTTTCCTTCGATCATGGTCTCTCGTGCTTTTCACTCTGTTACTTTGGGTTTGTGAACAGTGAGCCTCCCCAGGGCAAAGCTCATACCCCAAGTTCCTGGATCTCCCCAGTCATGTTCTGCTTGGCCTATGCCAGAGCTCAGTAAATCTCGGATGAATGAATAATCTCATGCCAGATCCCTTCTTATGGTTCAAGTTTTAGCCAAAACACTGCCTCTTCTTCCATTTACCACTTTGTTAACCACACACTTTAAAGTGGCTGTTCTCAGGCCCAGCTTCTCTCACAGTCACATTCTTCATCGTCATCAAAGAAGAAACTTCTTTCAGGAATTAGGTACTACACTGCTGATTCTCTCTACAGACGGAGTGCTGCAAAATCAAGACTTCAGCCTCTTCAGTCTTACTGCTTTATATCATTTTAACTCATGACAGGTAATAGGGCTTCCACGCCGTGTGTTTAATCTTGTGAGTGCCCCTGTCCTGCATTCATTCCAGCCTGAGCCCTCCCTACCACTTAAATTTTATCTCCATCAAAACATCAGAAATTAATGTTCTCATTTACATCTGTTATGTTGTGTCCCCTTTTACATATTCTCAAACAAGCAAAACGAACAAAACAGCCAGCTAGTGAGGAATAGAGTTCATGGCTTGTTGAAAGTATTGGTTTTCAGATTATCATAATTTCTACTTGGATGGAGGAGCCTTGTTCTCAGCCCTCAGTCCTACCCCTAGAACGTGTGCAGCTCAGCGGTCTCTCTTTCAGTTCGTCCCCATAAACGTTGATGTACTACCCAGTAGGCACAGTATTCACAGGAAGCATCTTGCTTGTAAACATTAGTGTTGTGCGAATGGGAGCCCTGCTGAAGACAGTGCCCACCAGGGATAACGTATGTTTTTATTACTTGTTAGATCCTCTTTGTGTGTCACTGTGACTGCAGAGTTCACCCTTTCAACACCCTTTGCCCATTTTTTTTTCTTCACTCTTCTTGTCAGTCAGAGAGGGTTGCTTGACACCTCATTTCCTTTAATCCTGAAGGACACTGTGTCCAGAGAAGCCTTCTGTCCCGGCAACTGGAGATTCACTCATTTCTAGGGTGAGGTGAAATTTTCTAGCTTCTGTTTAGCTTTCCTGACAGCTGATCTTAGATCTTTACCATTTTATTTTGTCATTAGGACAAGAACAAATGTTCACCTAGACAAAACTATGCATCAGCCTGGCATGGTAGCCCACTGTAGATTTCTAATGTTCAAAAGTTGAAGTTGTTCAAAGCGAGCCTGGGACACATATTAAGACCTTGTCTCAAAAACAAAAACAGATCAAAACCCAGGGCTGATAATATAGCTCAGCTGGTACAGCCCTGGCCTGGCATGCATGAGACCCTGGGTTCAGTCCTCTTAGTACAAGGAAGAGAAAGTGATGGATCTGCATTCGTTCTCAGGGAAAGAAGTGACTCTCGCAAGCTACAGAAGCCAATGATACCCTAGCAGTTGTTCTCAAATATGTTGTTTGTCTTGCTTTAAAGGGCAGTGAAGACTTCTGTTTATTGCAATACACGTGTGTATATGTGTGTTCATAATTAAAGCTTTCCTTGTTGCAGCAGATAGTACTGTGGGTAGTAAAGGCACCTGGGATACCAGGAGCCAAAGAAAATGGGGTTTCTGTGTCTTACCTCCTTATTTCCCAAATACTTACATATTGCTACTTTTTCCAATAAATTGTACCCAGCATCATATAATTTCTTCAAAAACACATTCTTCTTTTTAATAATGTGAGAGTGGTTTGGGGAACAAAGTTTATGGCCTTACTATTTAATGGGAGAGAACACTCCCTGTTGGGTTAATTTAGGTCAAGTCCCGCTCACTAGCAGAGGGTTGACCTTTTGTTGTCTCTGCTGGGAAGTTTAGAAACCCAAGTCCCAGGATTTTCTCACTGCATAGATGACACTAAGGCTCACACCTTGAGCATACGCCGCCCTGTAAAAGTTTGTTGGATTCTCTTAGAAGTAGCATTTGCTGGTGCTTGGGTGCTAGGAGCAGATGGTGCCATCCATAAATGCTCTTATTCCCTCCCTCTGTGGGAAACCTTCGTACCTTGAGTGGACCATATGAGCCCATTAAGGTAGGTGTTGTCTGTGTCCCTATGCCTCACAAGTAATATACAACATGGTTTATAGAGCACAGCCCTCCTTCCTGCTGCCACAGTATGCAGAAAGAATGAATTTGCCCAGGCCACACCAGGGCTGTGCCATGAAGGAGGAATGACATTCTTGTCAGCACAGGGTGGTTTGTAGGCAATGGTGTCTGGGTGAAAGCTGTGTTTGCATGATTTCTAGGGCTGGGAGAATATATCCCAAAAGTGACCCTTTGACTATGTTTGAGGGCTTTTCCTGACTGCTTTCTGAATAGTTTTTTGCTAAAATAAATTATAAATTGTAATAAGTTTGTTCCAGCATTCATATTTATTAGATTTTAAGATTTAATGGTCATATGGGTCTAAAACAAATCTTTGATCCCCCTGCTCCTCCATTTTAGAGCAGCCAAATGGAGTGTCTTGATTTTGACTACTTAAATATTAATTTGTGGTCATAACCCATTTTTGGCTCCTGTCAAAAGGTGTGGCTTTTAAAATGAAAGTTTCAGCAACTCACTGGCAGAGAAAAATAAAGCCCTTCTTATAAAGAGGTTCTTATTTGTTGCAAAATACAATTCCTCTGAGGTTAGCTGGGGCCTTCTAGAGCATCAGTAGGCAACTTTCCTAGAGGAAACACACAGACATTCTTTAGTTGGTTAGCTCTGTTTCTGTTTTGTTTTGTTTTGTTTTGTTTTTGTTTTTTGAGACAGGGTTTTTCTGTATTGTCCTGGCTGTCCTGGAACTCACTCTGTAGACCAGGCTGGCCTCGAACTCAGAAATCCGCCTGCTTCTGCCTCCGGAGTGCTGGGATTAAAGGCGTGCGCCACCACACCCGGCAGCTCTGTTTCTTTAATTGATAGTGTATTATATAGTAAGAGGTCTATCAACTAATTTATTTTAAAATTGCTATCTTACTACCTCAGTGAGATCAGAATTCTAAGTAGAGATAAATAATGTCTCTGCTATCAAATTGGGAACATTCACAGAAGGCAAAAACTGCATGTCTGTGTTTGCTACCTCTGTCCAGTTACGTGTCGCTGTGCTAGCCACACACCTGCGTTAGGTTTTGGAAGCAGTGGCATTGTTACCTGTAGAGAGAGCTCATTCCTTTTAACCTGTGTGGAATGCTTTGTGGTTGGTTACCCTGCAGGCTATATAGAAGTTCTGGTAGTTTCCAGTTTTTCTGTATATCAGGATGCTGCAGTGCTTGTCTTTGTAGAGGCACTGTAGGGAATGTGGGACCGTTCCTCTGTGGCAGAGAATGAAAATACCCATTACCCTACAACGGCATGAGAGACAGTTAGTGATTGCCCAGATCTGAGTCTGACAAAGCCAGTTGGAGACTCTACAAGAAGTTTTGTGGAGGTGGGTCAGTGCGATACTGATCAATCGAGATTAATAAAAAAAGGTCTTATCCTATTAAGTGTGTATTAATTAAGAGGAAATGTGAACATAACTGTGTAACAGTATGTAGTTTGAAGCATATGCAGTGACTCATGAATGTAATTTGATACAGATCCATTAAGGACAGCCTATTGACCAATAAAAGCGACCAGTTCTTTTAAATTAAAGTCATATAAAAATTGTTCCACTCAGTCTGAAATCTGTAAGTAATCCTTCCCTAAATCTTTTTATATGTTAATTAACTCAGCAAAAAATGAAATCAGCTAATCCTAATCACTTTTTCTCAGATGATGTCAGTTAGCCAAGGAAGGTGAATGTTGGAATGCAACCAGGACAGAGGCTTTCAATGATCTTGTGTTATTTACTTGCCTTAATCTTGAAAGGCGAGCCTTGTTGCTTCCATTCATTAGTGCAGACACTGAGTCGCAAAAGACTCCAAAGTGACCTGCCCGCATTTGCCTCACTTGCAACAGTAACACTCCTGCTCTGTCATAAGTTTTTAAAATTATGTTCCTGGGGTGACTGTTACCTTGGCTTCAGAAACACTGAGGAATTGTGTTAGTGCTGCAGGTCTCTGCCCCCCTGAGGTGGCTAGGGGCACACTAGGACTGCACTTGTATTTTTTTAATGAGGTCTTATCTGAGAGCTACTCCGTCAGACCATGGTAGCCTCAGTTTTGTGATAGGAGGAGCCTTGCCAGACAGTGCCCCCAACTTCTCAGAGGACCAGTGACTCTAGCCATACCTCACCAGCAGTTGTGTCCATTAGCCCTGCTCATCTGAGAGGCTCCCTCCTTCCTTAGCAGCTACTTCCTGTTCTTTTCGCTGATTTAGCATGGCTTTAGAACTGATAACTGACTTCCCGGAGAGTTGAAATCATCAGGCTCTATCAGACTCGCTTTTCAGAACCAAGCTGAAGTGTCTGCAGACATCCCATCCCAAATGTAGCTTTGGCATCTGTGCAGGTGAAATCTACATCTCGTGGTCCAACCCCCTACTCAAACAAGAAAAAATAAAGAGGTGGCAGTGGGGAAAAAAAGATGACTTTTCAAACACCAGTGTGTGTTTGTTTTCCTTTCTCACCGCCCCCCCTTCCCCACACTTGTCTGGTGACAGGGACCCCATAAGCCTGCCTCTGATTGCTGCTCACTTTCCTAGAAGTGATGAGATCACTGGTTCCTTCCGGCTCTAGCCCTCCTCCTTAAGGACAGGGTCTGAGGACAGCCCACCAGGTTCAGCCACCACCTTTGTCTCCTTTGCCTTTCTCCTTCTCCCTTAACTGTCTTTTCTTCTCGGCTTTGTGAAATTTCCCTTGTTCCTTCCAAATGGCATGCTTACCTCTCCGGAGCCCGATCCAAACCCAGGTTGTTTCCAGAAGCCAAGTTAGAAGGCTGCTTAGATGACTGACAGATACGGAGATGAGTGCTGATGATCGGAGGATCCTCGACCAACTTGAACTCGGGCTCCGATTTTAGCCTTCTCTGCTGTCGAAAGAACATTCATCTTTGTATTGAGCTCATCCAAGCTAAAGAAGGCATTCCGTTGCCTGAAATACATGGGGGGGGGGACAGAAAGGTGGGGGGGGGAATAAATTTAACCATGCTGTCCTTTAAAACTAAATATATACCCTTTTCTCTGTCTTGATTGGTCCATTTCCATTGACAAGTGGATCGAGAGGAAAGGGAATATCCTGAACTTAATTGTAAGTTAAGTCTCCCTTAATCCAGAAGAGCATTTGAGATTCTGTCCAAGTGTTCAATTTCCCAGGCCGCTGAGGTCTGTGAATTTCTTTTCCCAGCCTCCAGGCTGCTGCAGTACAAGTCAGCATAGCTAATGCAGATAGATCTCCTGCCTCTCCCTCTCCTCCTCCCTCGCCTTTGATTCGATATGAACAGCCTGGTAACTCCGATGCTGGGGAGAAATCTGACATAACTCTGCAGATGACTAGGTGGCCATGAAACACCTGGGGATTGTTCTTTAAGAAAAGGTAACATTTATATGCTAATGATGTCTCCCCCCCACCCCACCCCCTTTGTTGCATTTTTTTTTCCTAGGGCTACCAGTTTCCAAGAAGAGCCCAAAGTCGGTAAGGACTTGTCATTTACTTGGTGCTTGGAGGGGGAGGGGGAAGCGGGGAGACCCCATCGGAAGGAAGGTAAGCTGCGGGGGTTCACCTGACTTAATGTGCTTTTAGATTGGTTGCGGGATCCAGGAGCTTAGGCTCGGTTTATTAAGTTCTGGGATATGTTTGATATTGATGGTTTTGGGGTTTGTCTTTTAACTATGTAGAGATGAAGAAGCAGGATGCAAAAGCCATGAGGATTGAAATAATGCAGTGTGGCTTCTGTACACAGATGCTCGCAACTCCTTTGAATGGGCGAGTTTCTGAGCGGCTTCAACTTGATACAAATGCTATTGTTTCCTTTGGGGGAGGAAGAGAGAAAAAAGGCTCCACCTGCTCGCTCACAGGCTTCTCAACTGGTGTTCTCAGGGCAGCCGTTCACATGGCTACCGGCTCTCTCCAAGCTTCCTTATGCACGCGATAGTGGATTATTATTCAAAAAACCAAACGCTCGTGGGTTTAGAGGAGAATTGCTATGCCTGTATATGTCCGTGCTCTCAGATAACAGTGTTCACTGCCCAGCACTAAGCTTGGAATGTCCTTTGTTGTTTTGCTAGCTTTAGCAGCATTATGCTGCAGGTATGGGATTCTTTAAAAAAAAAATCAATGTTTTGCTGTCCTTTCTAATCTGGTTTCCATGAAGATGCATTACCTACTTGGCATGCTGGCTAATAACCTAGAGGCTATAGTGTTTTGCTTGGTCGTATGAGCTTTTACTCCCAGGGCACTAGCAACAAATTAAAATGCTACTTAAAAACTCCAGACCTGTGACTTGAATGCCTGTGAAATTGAACTAGGTGGCAGGAGCTTCTCGAGTCATTAATATTAGGATGAAGAAGGGGGGCTTCCTTCTAACTTGGAAGATTTGAGGACGAGGAAATGTGTGGCTTTGTGCCATCTCTGGAGGAGGACCTTTAAAACTTTGCGGCTTCTAGTGCTACAGCTGAATTCTTTCCACCTGTCTGCAAGCTTGGCTGCACCAGGCAGAAGTTTATTAAGGAGGGGGCTGCATGCATTCTGAAATGCAACTCCCTAGTTCTGCAAAGAGAAAAGCCTGCGGTAATTGGTGTGGCTCTGACGGCACGCACGGTACCGTGACCATTGGAACACTGACATGGGGGCTGCTTCCCGTGTCAGTTTGTGTTAAGATCCAGGCAAGAAAGCACAGAGATGCCAAAGTGTGTGCATGTGCGCATGTGTTTATCGCCATCCCTGGGTCATTGTCAGAAACCCATTCGGCCCTCAGACAAATCAAATGCAGCTGGAAGACGGGTCTCCTGAGCCTGAGTTGGTGTGAGCTTCCCTTTCTCTCCCCACCATGGCCACGCTGTGCTTATGCATGGGCCTGTTTTACACATCCCACCTGCTGTGGGATCTTGACAAGGGAGGCTTTGCACTAACAGCAAGATTTCAGGTAGCGGGGTGTTCTCTGCTGTTTGCCCCTGTGCAGAAGAGGTTCTGTAATGTTTGTATATCATCTTCCCTAAAGGCTTTCAGAATCACCTGGCTAGCACCTAGTATCGAGCATGCACAGAGCCCATGTTCATGAAGTCAGTTAAGAGAATTCACTGGCAGTTTATTTTTGTAGTTACCATGTCATTAGTTAGCAACAAGCCAATTACTTGGGTTGCATTCCTAGGAAAAAAGCTCTCTTAACTGCTTTGCCCACAGTCTGCTGGCTCCTAATTACCACAAGCTAAGAGGGTGTGTGCTGCTGGATTTAAGAGCAGGTTCGCAGCTTGGGGCTTGTCCTTACCTGGGTCCTGCTCCAGGACAGGTATGGCAGCTTGCATGGCATGCTGGCATGCTGGCAGCTGCTGCACATGATGAAGGGACTATCAGCCAAGGGCTGCTGTTGGCAGGAGAGCATTGCAAACATCTGTGATCAGTGGGGGGCTTATACAGGTGGGTGAGAAAGCTGTTTTTCCCTTTCCCCAGTTTGACTGTGGATGGTGCCCTGCCAGTGGGCCAGATGATGGTGGGATGTTTTCAGTGGGGTTGGAGGGAGTCGACAGGGATGCTGGGTGTCCAGGTGCTGGGTGAACCGCTCAGGTGGTGACAGATAGTGTCAGTTCTGCAGGCTGCATAGTTAGTTAAATGTGCAGCAGTGGTGCCTGGGTTGTGGTCCATGTGGATTCCACCCCAGCTCTGTGACTAGAATCTGAGCCAGGTTCACACTATTGGCTGCTTGCTGAGGTTCTGACATGTTTCACTTCCCTGATGATGGACAGGGTCCCTGTATCCCCATACTTTTTCTTTCTTTTGTTTAATGTTTTCAATAATTGGGCAGTTGAGATTTTATTAGGGCAGAAGGGTTTAGCATATTAATGTTGTTTTACCTCCTGGATTGTCCCTACAGCTTACTCTGAATAAGTAACTTAACTTACTAGATTTAGTTTAAATGACATTTGTGGGTTTTGTATACTCTTGCGGGAGATTGATGGTACCTTAATAACATTTTATTAATTTAATACCTGGGTTTCTACATCATAGATTTTTCTACCACATGGCAGTAAAAAAAAAAAAAAAAAAAAGACACATTTGCTGTGGAGTTTTAGACTTCTCTGGAAAACTTGTGCTATAACCCAACTTAGTCATTCTAACGAGAAACTTTAACTGCCAGTTCTAATTGCATACAGAGATCTTGTGAGTGTAGGGACTTCTGAATTCTAAATTGCACAGCAAACATTGTAAGTCAGATCCACCCGTGTTCCTGCTGGGTCACCTCCCACGGTCTCTGTTCTCCCTTTGTTGACTTGCCCATTTCTTTACCTGTTCACCAGTCTTGTGCCCATCCATTACATTACTCTTCCGCTTTCTCAACCATTTATCCATCCTGTCATTCAGCACATGTAGTAGTGAGGACCACTAAGTGTGGAACTTGGAATGAGACATTGGAAGTAGAAATGTTTAATGACTGTCTTTTAGGTGATAAGAATAGCGTGGGTATCCAGGAACTAAGACGGGAAAACATCTCCCTGCCTCCCAGTAACTGGGGAGTGAAATAGATACCACAGCATAGACAGGGCTGTCTAGACCCTCTCCTCGTGGGGATTAAAGTCTGCTGAGCGCAGGCTTGGAGAGTGAAGGAGGACTGAGTGCACACCTTATGCTGGTCATCCTGTCAGTCACAAGCACCTAAGTTGAATGTCTTAGAGAGCCCAGACCCAAGGTAAAATGAAGAACTGTGGCCAGGAGCACCCACAAGGTTCAGACCAGTGGTAAGGTGTTGTCTTCAAGATAGCAACAGAAAGCTTCATTCCATCATTCCCTATTTCTTTTACCTGTAAGAGATGCTGAAGGAAATTCTGGAAGGAGTCATTCATTAAGTCATGTGAGGAGGACGCAAGACCTCTTAGCTGACAGCCGCCCTGGTGACCCCTGCCTGAGTCACCCTCTGTGACGTATACGTGATCTACCTCTCACACGGCACTCCTAGGCTTCACAATCCCAAAGCCACCACATGATCTCATCACAGCTTCTACAGGTCTCTAGAATCAGTGAGGGCATAGATGAAGAAAGGAATAGGCGGACTTCGAATTGTCTTCTGGCCTCTCACCTCCTACCTCAGTGAACAGCCCATGGGAGCCTCTACAAGTATAGACTGTCCATTTTGCCAAATTCCTTATATTTTATGTGACTCAAATGTCCTGTTTCTGTCCAGCCAGTGTTCTGTGCCTTCACCCATCTGTGAGACAGAATTTGACTCAGAGGCAAGAGATAGAGGAGAGATGCAGAAGGGGAGAGAAGCTGGTGCTTTGGGCATTTTCACACCTCTGATGACCTTGGCCTTGTACCTCAGCCGCACTTGGATCTGCTCCTATTGTCCATGCAAATCGCTGCAGTGGCCTTGGGTCTTGGCAGATACATCAACTGTAAATAATTTGGCTTTAAAATGGATCCATTTGTCATCTTTAAGCCACATGAATTCTTTCCATCATCTAAACTCTTAAGTGCTGCCTGTATTCATTTGTTCTTCCGAGCAAATGTTTTCAGTTTACTTTATAAGAATCTCCATTTCTAACTCATTCTGTGAAATACTGATGAGGTAAATTTTTTCCCCATTTCCATTTATACAAATCATCACGCCTTCCCAATTTCCCTGACCTGACAGTAAGTAGCATGAGAGAATCATTCATTTTAGAGAGATAGGTACAATTTCATTCTAAAAGGTTTTGTGATATAAGTTCATGGCCAAAGACTCTTAAGGAGATTTTAAAATTAAGCCCATTTTCTTCTTCCAAGTTGGCGGAGATTTGAGAATGAGAAATGAAAATCTCAGCCCAGTGACATCAGCATGGGTGACTTGTATGGGTGCGTAGCACAGGCCCCGACTATGAACTGATGGCGGGCTGTCCTTGGGGACAATGCAGTGTTTCTAAGCTAGGGACTTGGCTGCCTTGTGTCTAAGATGCCTTATTCTCCCTCCTCTCTCCCCCCTTGGACTGGTCAGTATTGTGTCTCCTCCATCATACCTCTGTCCCAGTAGAAGCTATCTCAGTGCAGAGCAGCAGTGAACTTCACACTAGCCCATCTGCTCCCAGTCATTTCTCTATATCTGTCCCCAACCCAGGAGCCTGACCAAACTTCCCAGCAGTACATTAACTCTAATGCGTTCCTATTTTGAGTGCATAAATGGATTCTTGCTCTAAAGTTAAGAATGAAGCCAGTGCTTACAGTATCACACAAGGCTCTCGCATTATCTGGCTTCCAGGTCCACGTCCAGCTCCCTCATCCGATCGCTATTAATTCTACAAAGAGTCCAAGCTCACTTTTTGTGTGAGGACTTAGCACAAGCTGGGTCCCTTGCCAAAATACTCTTCTATACACCTATCCATAAACCCTGCTATCCAAAGGACATTGCAGTACATTGTTTTAAATATATTCTGAATGCTTGATGCATTTAATCTCCATCTGCACACATACATTTATACTCAGATATAAATTCCAGGCAATTAGGTAACATCTTTTTATTTATCTGTTGTTTTTCTTATTGTCTGGCACAGTGTAGGTTATTCATTTGTATTTGTTGGTCGAGTGAATAAATATGTTGCAGGTGGTCACTGCAGGAGGGCCTTGTCTGCTATCCTGTTAAGGCACCAAGTGTTTCTCCTCATCCATGCACAAGCAGGACTAAAGCTACAGCCTTACAGCTTCTTGTCTTTGAGCAACTTCTTCACTCACAGAAATGAGGTGAATGTAGCACACCCCTATAACCCCAGTACTCCAGAGGCAGAGACAGGAGAATCCAGAGCTTGTGCTTAGCCTGGGCTATATAGTAAAGCTTTCTTACATACACACACACACACACACACACACACACACACACACACCAAATGATTTTAATTTGAGAGCTTTATATAAATGGTATTTTTCCCTTGACCAGTTTTGAACTCTAAAAAAGGATGTCATTGAAAATGAAAAACATTTTGAAACGTTTGCACATATACACACAGAGTGCAACTCCCAAAACCCTAAGAGTTTCATTATAGAATGCATCTTCTTTAAATTGAGGGGATATGGTTGGTTTTAAAAATTGAGCATAAGCCAGGCGTGGTGGCACACGCCTTTAATCCCAGCACTCAGGAGGCAGAGGCAAGCGGATTTCTGAGTGTCTACAAAGTGAGTTCCAGGACAGCTAGAGCTACACAGAGAAACCCTGTCTCGGAAAAACCAAAAAATAAAAATAAAAAAATATAAAAATTGAGCATAAAGCCAGAGCTAAATCTCACCAAGGTGCAGATTCAGAAAGCCTCCAGATGACTGGGCCGTAGTCCTCCAGTATGTCACCAAGTCAAGCCAGTGAGTAATAGTACTATGGTATGGTTTTTGGAGCACATTCTCCAAACTTTTGGAAATTCCCCTCGCTGGTATTTTCCAACTGTGATGCCACATTGAATAACATCAAAGGGACTCAGAGACACAGTTTGACAGAAATGCAGCTTTGCCTATCATTTTGTTTTAAAACAGACCTCAAAGAGGTCTTCCTGGTGAGGTGAGGCTGTTATAATGTGAAAGGTGGCTAAAGTGTTTTCCAGAGACTTCATCTGCTTTCTCCCTTTGTGGCCAAGCAAGCTGAGGCTAGGCCCTCAGTGGTTGCATAGGCAGTGTCTAGGATGAGATAAGCATCCCAGGTCCTTAGACACCTGTTTGATTAACATGTCTGACTCTGTACATGATTCCTCTATCAGGGTAAGATATTCTTGACAGAAGCAACTTAAGGAAGAAAAAAAACCTTTCATTTTGGCTCATGAGCTCAGGGGATATCAGTCAGTCAGGATAAGGAGGGGCACAACTACAGGATTGGCTTAATCTCTGTCAGCAGGAACATGAAGTGACTGATCACATTATGGTGACAGACAAGAAGCAGAAAAGCTGGGGTAGCACCAGAAGGACATTATCATCTTCATGAACCACCCAGGAGGAGACTCACTTCTGATAGCTGGCCACATGTCCCCAAAAGCTCAGCAATCTGCCAACAGCACCACCAGCTGGGGACGAGGTGCTCAAACCCTTGGCTCTGTGTGGGCTACTCACTGTGTATAAAAACCAGTAGGCATGTTATACATCAGGTGTGCCCAACACTTTGATCAGACTCTCAGCATGACAGGGAGGAAAAGCTTAAAGTGTGGTTTTCAGGGACAGGTACCCAAGAAGTTAGGGGAGAACATGCTGCGAAGTGTACCCCCAGAAAGAACTAAATGCGAGCATTCTCCAGATATACTGTGGCATGAAGGCTTGGGGGGGGGGGTGAGCATGAATGGAGACTAAAGCTTTCCAGGATGAAGAAAAGTCCAAAAAGAATATAGGTTTTTATATTTGTGTGGCAGCCACCTCTCAACTCCTAAGTTTCACAGAGACTTACCTCATCTGTGAAGTGAACTCAGTGTGGATGGGCTCATCATACAATCAGGCATTTGCCATTTTTTTAAGGAACAAAATTAGGGTAGGCATTTAATGGGAAGAGTGTGAGTCCCCAGGCAAACTCAGCTCCTGCGTTGAATGACTTTTTTTTTTATATATATTTAGAATGTCTCCTTAACAGCATAAAAGTCATAGTCTGGCCGGGCGTGGTGGCGCACGCCTTTAATCCCAGCACTCGGGAGGCAGAAGCAGGCGGATTTCTGAGTTCAAGGCCAGCCTGGTCTACAAAGTGAGTTCCAGGACAGCCAGGGCTACACAGAGAAACCCTCTCTCGAAAAACCAAAAAAAAGAAAAAAGTTAAAAGTCATAGTCTGGTTACTAACGTTCACTTCAAGATGGAGATAACCTTTAATTTTCCTTGTAAAATGTTACCTGTTGTTATTTTTTTTTAAGTATGAAAATTAAAGGGAGAAACCTAAGCATAGTACCTATTTTTTTTCTAAATATTTTATGCGATATGCTTACACCAATAATGGGCAAATGCTACTATGTGTGCTTTGTGATTGAGAGCCTTGTAAGAGATAGACACTGAGAAGGACAACCTGCTGTGCACATCCAAAAAGAGAACTGGTGCTGTTCTCGCCCTCAACAGCTTCGTCATGTCACCCAAGGGAGGGACAGAGTAGGAATCACTTTTCAGGGCATGATACGAGGCCATGGAGCTGCTGTCAGTGTGGAGAAGGACCATAAAAGGTGGCAGGGTGCCTATGTCAAGTCTATCTAGTCTAGCCAGTCCATCTAGCACAGAGCCAAGTGCTTTCATCGCCTGAGGAAGGGTGCTGTGTTGTATTTGCCCTGTGCTTTCCCTGGTGCCTTTACCACTTCATCTTTACATGTGAGGAACGTTCCCTCAAGTACAGAACTTCTCCAGAACCTATAGCCAGAACTCTAGCAGTCAGGAGCAAATCAAGGAGTTGAGAGGTGGCTGCCAATAAAATGTTTGCCACACAAATATCAAAACCTATGTTCTTTTTGGACTTTTCTTCATCTACTAATTGGGGGATAGGCCTGTGGACGTTTCTAACAAAGGTTGAAAGATGGAGGCCACCTGGAGGGGAGAGCAAGGAGTAGGATTGATGATGGCCTCTGGTGACAGAGCTCTAGGGGACCCGATTGCACACTGTCAGGATCTTATGGACCCCATTTAAAATAGCTCTGTGGTTTGTGTGATAGAGGATAGAGATGCATACACATGTACACATACATAAACACACCATACACACACACACAGACACGTCTCCTACCTTCTAATCACTAGGCACAGAAGTTCAGTAATGAGGTGTTTTTTTGCAAAGGAGGCAGAATTCCACTATAGCATTTGCAGGGGTGAAACCTTTATGACGGTCTTGGTTGTTGTCTCTGTCAATTCAGAGAACATTTCATAAAATGAAAATCTGTGCCAAGCTGGTTTCAGTGATCAAGAACTTGACTCTGCCTTTGAAGTCAATGAAGTTCCCTCTTTGAAAGGTATTTCAACTGTGGACAGTTACCAGTCTGGGAAGGCTGACCCCTGCAGGGCAATATACACACACATCACATTTGCTCTTTACTTTTAAACTCATGGTAATATCAGTAATTCAAGAGATGGAAAGCCACACCTTTAGAATTGATTGACAGAAAACTATAGAAACTCTTGACTTGATGGTTCTCTGCACTTGGGTACCAGTGCACTGTGGCTCTCGGTGTGACTATCTAATGCTCTGAGCCAGTCTCTATTGGAATAGAACTGGCAGAAGCCTTTAGAGCAGAGTGGGTATTTTATTACTAAAAGGAACAGCATATGGAGCCACAAGAAGCATTTTTAGCCCTGGTTGTATTGCTTGTAGATAGTATAGACTTACATCTGAAACATGGTATCTTGAGTCATATATTTTTGTCAGGAAAGGAGGGTGTCAGGATCAATGCTGCATCCTCCAGTAGAGAAGCCCAGTTTATCTTCCCAAGAACTTACAATGAAAATCAGACTTGTTTCCCTACTACAGCCTAGAGAACACCACGCTCTCTGCTTATGTTTTCTGTCTAGTCCAGCCCTCTGTCTTTCTGCCAATCGTTTGAGGATTTATCTGCATCCAGTACTTTGCTGGGAAAAGGTAGTGGCCAGAGTGTGTTGTTCTAAGCTCATATGCACATGCGCGTGCAAAATCAGGCTGGGGAGAGATGCCCACTGCAGAAACCACAGTCGTCTTCCTTTCTTGGCTCTCTCACTTGCTTTCTTACAGCAGCCACTGGAGAGGAAAGACAGCCAGAACAGCTCTCAGCACAGTGTCTCCAGCCACCGGAGCCTGCACACTGCATCCCCGAGCCACAGCACACAGGTGCTCCCTGAGTACCTACCTGCAGACGCCCCTGCTCCAGATCAGACCGACAGCTCTGGGCAGAAAAAGCCAGATCCTTTTAAAATCTGGGCCCAGTCCAGGAGCATGTATGAAAACCGACGTGAGTAACGCCTGGGTTCCTGCTTTTCCAGGCCCTTTCCCTCCGTCTAACTTGCTCTTAATTGAAGAGGCCTAGATGTCAAGTGATCAGATAGAGGTAAAGAAGGTGGGAAGCCACAGCTCCTCAGAGCAGATAGAATCCTCTGGTTATCTGTGTAGCCTGGATAATGTCTCTGTGTCGAGGAAGCTGGGGTAAAGAGGTGGTTGCTAAGAGTCACCGTCTTCAGTTCCTTCCCAAGTGGACTCTGGCAAAGCTGCTCAGACTCACAGCAGAACACAATTGTGATTTTGGGTTTTTAAATTTACTGATAATGTTTTTATTTTCCCCTCCACGATCTTTACAAACATTTCTCTTCAAAAGGTGGGGAAAAACAAACTTAGAGAGGATGATTGTAGCTTAATTATCTATATACTGGTCAGGTGCACTCTTGGGAAAACACTCACAGGGGATGGTTGTAGCTTAATTATTTATACACTGGTCAGGTGTGCTCTGTGTTCTGCCTTTTTATTAGACACACTTGGAAACATGGGCTTCAGAACTTCCCAGATCTTAAAAACCTAAAATTACCTCCGTCTTTCTCATCTCTTTTTTTAATGACTACTGCGGACACTCACCATCAGTAGTCTTTATTATTTTATCATAGCAAGTCCCTAAAATGCCCTGGGCTTGGTAGAAGCATGTCAAGCCTTTTGGAGGCTTTGCTGTCACTGACATTTTTCTCTCCAGATGTTGGTCAGTGTGTCCTGGAATAAGGCAGCATGTGTTAGGAGGGAAGACATTATATTTGTGACTTGGAAGAAGCTGAGATCAAAACCAGCATTGCTTTGCCTGGCTGCCTGTAGCATGGGCTTTGTCCCTAGCCACAGTCTCCATGGAGACTGTAGCCCAGAAGCTGATGAGAGGTTGAGAGTTCTCCCTGCTCTCACTAACCACTCTGACTTAGCTGTGCAGTATACCTGTGCTGGATGAAGGGTGTTTTAGGACACTCCCATTGTTCTGTGACAAAGAATAAAGGGAATGTGTAAGGCCAGCAACCCCAAGAAAAAAAAACTGACCAAACCCTTATGTTAAAGTCAACAATTAGGGGGCAAATGATAGAGTCACCTCTTGCCGATTATCAGCTGTTGGAGGTCCCTTGAAGTATCATCAGGGTACAAGAGTGAACCATTAGATAGGCTGTGGTACTGGACCAGCCTCGCCATGCTGACAAAAGGCAGCTGATCTGGAAGTGGAACACACATATCTACCTACGAGGGAGATGCTATCAAACTATTCTGGAAGCCAGACTCAAGGAAATTTCCCAAAGTTGAGCATCCTTTATCAAAAATGCCTCCAACTTCAATTTTTGAAATATTTGCTTATCCATAATGAGATAGTCTGAGAATGGGACCTGAGTCTAAATTTCAAATCCATTTATGTTTCATATATCCCATACACACAAAGCTAGAATATCATTTTAAACTGTATTTGCAGTGATTTTATTTGTGAATGTAAGCTTTATGGCATGGCCTTTTCTTCGTGCGGTATTACGTCAGTACTTAAAAGCTCTGGGTTTTAGAGCATTTGAAGTTTTCAGATCAGGGATGCCCAACTGGTATAAACCTGGGCTTCATACCAGGATTCCTCTCTAACTGTAGTGATTTCTCCACTGAAGGAATGCCTTCTGCAGGAAAACATTCCATATTCCCTTCACATCTGTCTCTAACCATGTGGCTTCTTCAGTCAGTGATCCAACTTCAGGGGATGTTGGGTGGTCACTTTATTGACCATGGCCCTGCTTTCTTCAGTACAGAACACATTATGATTGAGTTTTCTGTGGTCCAACCATTTTGTGATCCAATAAATCATTCCCTGAACTATTGGTGTATCCTCCTGGATTGACAGGACGATCTAAGCACATGCTCAGTGGTAGGTATATTTACCCCAAAGCAGCAGAATTTCTTGGGATTTGGAAATTCAACTTTTAAGAGTTTTCACTGGGAAAAAAAAATTGGTATATCCAGTATGGCTATACCCAATTGCTATAGGCACTGACATTGCTCAAGTGGGGGTGAGACAAACATTTGGAAATCTTTCAGTTTTGCTCCTTGACTTTGTGTAGCATCAAAACAATCAGAAGCATGAGGGAGAATCAATGTCTCTTTGGAGATTGGAGGTTCTGTGACAGTAGCAGCCCAATGGCTGTTAGGAGCTACATAGATTATTTTTTTATTTCTCTACTATGTGAGAATAATGAAAATCCACCTGCCCCCAGTATATTTATTCTGTCTATCACAGATACTCTTCTTTCCATGGTACCTACTGATGAACCTGTATCAATCTTGCCTTTAAATTAGCATTTTGCTTACTCTCAAAACTGTTTCTCCCATTACCCTAAGTTATTTTGTATTTTGTCTTTTAAGAACATTAAAAAAAAAAAGGAATATCTGGATGGAGAGAATTCCCTCCCCATCCCATGATAACAAAAGCCAAATAACTGAAGGAAAACTAAAGTAAGTCACAGTACATTAAATATACATATTACTCCCTTAATGTTTAACCTTTTCCCTTAACCTTTTCCTTTTTATTAAACTTCATTGTTAAAGGCAACATAAAGATAGACACACAACTGACCGTTTCCTTTACATGGTCTAGGTGTTTTGCAAAATAATATCCTCTCAATTTGGCCATCTGCCAGGGCAGCAGTGTCAAAATGAATTAATCTGAGTTACAAATGTGTTCATGAATACCTTTGAAGGATTTCAATGTTAAAGACTTGAAGTCCTTTAAATAAGCCATCTTGCCTGTTTTGTATTTTCTCTAGATAACAGGCCAGTTGGATCTGTGTCTTTAAAAATGACATGATTGGTCTTATTAGCAGATGTTCATACAGTCACCTAGTACACAGCAGCATTTACTATAAAAGAAACTCCAATGCTTATAACTAAAGTATTTGCCTGTTTGTGACATAGCTTGAAAAGAAAGCAGTCAACACTGTCATCTTAACCAGCATTATAAAGCTGTCCTTTAGGGAGTTGTGCTTACAAGTCTGACACCAGGAATTTAAGATGATTATAACAATTTCTATGTGTGTGTTCATTCAAAGTCGACTGATTCCGTGATTGCATCTCAAACATAAGAAAGACTATTCTGGTTTGAACTGTCTAGAATTCACCAGGGCATGCTTCAGCCTAAGAACAGAGTCTCAGGGGATTGACGCTCCCCTAAATAATCACTGTTGGTGTGTAATGGTGGTACAAATACACTTCCATTTTCTCAAAAGGCAATAAGAGTTTAGACAGCTTTCTAGTGTTCGTAACATGAAACAAGGTCATTCAAGAAGGTGGTTAAAGCCTAATTAAACATAAGCAGCCTATGACAGTAATGAAGTCACAGGAAGCCCTCACTGTTCAATTAGCTTTTTGACATGTAAAACACCATGCAAAAAAAAGTGAAAACCAGAACCAAGCTACCATCCTTTGAACCCAAAGCAGCTGTGACCTTTATTGTGATACTGAATTGAACATCCCTTACCAGTCACAACGAAGTTAAAATGGACTAAGAAAGAGCACATATTAAGCTTTACACAATTGTGAAATTGATATTCCAGCTATGTCACCTTCGCCTGCATCAGGACTGAGCAAGGGTGAGAGAGACAGAGAAATCAATTCCACGAATTTTGGAGAATGTCAGAGTAAGGATCTGCTGCAAACTTTTGCTTCTCCATCGTCATCCATCCTGTTTGGTGTTCCCATCTGTCTGGGGAGAAGTCCACAGAAGCAAGGGAAGAGAAAAGAAAGTGCATGTATTGGCCAAGCATAAACCAGGCATCAGATGAGATTAGGGGGTGATGTGTGTGTTTTCACAGTCTGTGCCAGTGGTGACACCAGGGCCTGGTGACCCCACTCGCACTACACTTCAAGGAAAGTCATTCTGCTACTTTGTTAAGTGACCACGACCAATACCAGAAGCAGATTAGCTACAGAGATTGCCCCCTGGGTGGGGATTTAAGATTCACACAGATGGATCAGAGCTATAAGTTCTGTATGACTGGCCTCACTAAAATACTTAGAGTAATAAAAAATTTAAAAAAAGAAAAGAAAAAAAATAGTAATTTAGAGGAAATGGCCTCACCTTGCTGTCCTCTAAAATACAACCTCTGAAACTAGAGAGTGAAAACATTTGGGGGAAGTAAACCTTAGTGTTTTTTATACAAAGAACTAATATCATAGAAGGTAACATTTGAATACCATGGTATATGTCAGTATCAATTCACAAGTCAAAGTTATATTTATTTGGGTAAATGGTACTCAGTTGGTAAGAAGAATAAAATTGTTAATAGGCTAAAATTAAAGTACCAGAAGACTTTCTTTGTCGCATGTCTGTGTTGGTGTTTATGTCTGTGTGTCCTTGTTCATTGTCCCAAGTGTCACAGGGCACCTTTTTTTTTTTTTTTAAACTTGACATTTTCTTGTTGGTTCTTGAAAGGAAGAAAATTTTTTGTGTGTGTGGACTAACTCAGGTGATTGACCTAAATCTGTTGGGTCTCCTCCTCCAAATACCATGATAGCTGACACCTCATTGCCACATAAAGCAGGAATGAGCTACATTTTTTTTTCCCTGTAGGATGGAGAAATGACAGTGTGTTACGTGATACTGAAGAAAAAAAGATTCTGGGCTGAAGGCCTTTGCAGAGAGAGGTTCTTTAATTGCTCACAGAAAGCTCCAACAGCCAAGTATGGCGGCTGAAAATCACCAATGGCCTTTTGGGATACTAGTTTTCTTCCCTGTATAACCCAAAAGACAGAATACCTTCTGACTTAGCTTGTTATTTCAGTGGGGCAATTAACAGCAAGCATCGTTTACTAAGCTACTCACACAGAAATGAACTATGTATGTATGTGTATATAGTGTGTTCAAGGAAATATTAGTCTGTAATAGTTTCAGTAGGAATTCCGTGGTATAGCTGGGTTTACCTTCCTTGGCATTTTACAAGTTAACCTCAGCATTTATAATAAAAAGAACTAGACACACACACCTAGGTAGAGCCCCAGTGTTAATGTAGCTCAAGCAAAATATCCAAGTGTGAGCAAGCACACTGTGCCTTGTACTTACCTATTGTCTTGTTCCCCTTGGATTATTCATTAACTATGCATCTTAGGCTCTAGACAAAGCACTAAAAAAGCTCAGTTCTCTCCAATGTGAAATGTAAGCCACCATTTTCATCTTTCCTGTCCCATCATACAAAATTGGAGAAGATGGAAATTAAAATCTCAGGCCTGGATACTCCTACAGCCCAAAATACAACTGATGAAACAAATAAGAAAGAATGTGCGGTGGTAATTTAATGCCTCTTCAGGATTCACCGCAACTAAATTATAATGTATTCTCTTTAACTAAAAGTTGTATCACTTTATAGACTGTAAAACACTTTGCGTGTACATTAAATAATAAGAATGACATCAAAGTAACCACTTTTATTGTCTCCGAGAAGTGACAGTGCAGTTATATAGAACTAGTTCATGCACAACAAGCATTTTCTAGAATTTATTGAGAGCTTCATTTTTAAAGCACTAGGTCATTACTGAGTGTTAAACATAAAATAGCAAGTTATTGAATAATGAGTTATTACATATAATGTTCAAATACCATAGGCAAATTAAGGGAAAGTTGTAATTTAGTAATGAGATGCGGTTAATTGCTCAGAAGATTCTGTCCTCACTCAACCCTAGGGACAAAGTCTGACAACTCAGGGGCAGTAGGACTAAAATATTAAACTCTATTTACCAGTCCTAGAGTTGTTTTGTAATGGTGCCGGGGATCAAACCCAAGGCTTGGGGAAGGCTAGGAGAACAGTATACCATCAAGGCTTGGGGAAGGCTAGGAGAACGGTATACCATCAAGCCGTGCATCCCATTGCACTTTAAAGTAACTTTTTTCCTCAAAAAATTGATCTCCAAAAAAAAAAAAAAAAAAAAAGATCTCGTGTCAAATTACTGGTGTCACTGGTCTTGATTATGTTAGGAGAAAAGAAATTAAAAATTAGAGATTCTCTTTAGCCCAAGCCATAATACTTACCCTCTCAGTAAAAATAACAAATCATTTAAAGGAATATTCCAATCCATAGAGCCTATGTCTTCTCCAGAGAGACGCTCACTACAGGTGACTTTATCCGTGGATGCTTGCTTTGTAGTGCAACACATGGTAATTTAATTTCCTTGATTCCTGTTGCAGCAATGCTGGGGTGAGAGGCCCTTTCTGACTCCTGGCTCAGCTGTCCATGATGGTGCGAGCTAAAGTAGGAATTTATCACATGCTCCACAGTCCTTTGGAGAACTGCAGAGCTGACTGGCCCTGCTACTTACTCGTGCCCCTTGTCGTACCCAGCCAGGACCTTTCCTTTAGTTGCCTGTGATGCCTTTGTCTGTGCATACACCACCCATCCTGGTCCTGTTTGCAATCATCGCAGACACCTGATCCCTTTTATCAGTGAAATGATCTTTCTCCCTTCTTCCTTCTCTGCAGTTCCAGATTACCAGGAACAGGATATCTTCCTCTGGAGAAAAGAAACCGGATTTGGATTTAGGATTCTGGGTGGAAATGAGCCAGGGGAACCCGTGAGTCTTTTATCTGTTTCCTTCCCCAGTGCTATTTGCTAAGGCTTCAAAGGAAAGCAATGACAGATCACCAAGATAGGAGTCCAGCTAGCTGTGGCCCTGGACAAGAGTCATGCTGGGTAGTGTGGATCTCAGGCTGGCTTTTTGTGGGGCTACATGTGTTGTTGTTGGTGGTGGTGGTGTTCTTTGTCTTGAGGAAGAAGGAAAGTAATGTTCTATACAGCTTTTGTGTGTGCTAGGGAATTTGAGCAGCTGTACACACACATGCACACACACACACACACATACACACTAAGAAGGAAAACAAAAGGCAAACCGAGCATCCTAGCAAAGCTCTGTGGCATGTGCAGTAGGGAGGGGGTACAGTATAGGGAGAGGTCTGTGTAGTAAATGACTAGAGCACAGAGGGAACTTCCCTAGGCAGCAGTACTGGGTCAGGAAAATGGCACCCTGTCTTAAAGAGCAGAAAAAGCACCCTGAACAGTGATGTAGACACACTGAGTCTCCTCCCTGGGCCTCAGTCTCTTAGAGTAAGTTGACTTTTAACATCACAATGTCCTTTGCAAGGAAAACAAAAGAGAAGCCTTGATCCCTTTGGAATACAAGCTGTTGTTCCTGAAGCTGTTACTGTGTGTGGTGTGCTCACTAAAGACTTCTAACACACGTTCTCTCCTTTATCCAGGATGTATCCCTGGTTTTCAAACCAGAAAATAAAAGCCCCAGAAAGATTAATTAGCTGGCCCAAGGTCACAGAGGTAGTATAAATGGAGGAGCTGACACAGCCCAAGTCCTTCATCCTTTTGTTCCTGTCCCTCTTAAACTCTAAATGTCAGGTAAAGAAAATGATAGCATGATTGTCTATGGAGAAGGCGAAGCCACACACCAATATTTAAACTTACATTTAGTGAGCAGTGACACTTCCAGACGTCGGATATAAACATTCCTCTGCCTTCTGGTCCTGAAAGATGTCCAGACTGCTTCATTTTTGCCTCGTTTTATACTGTTTGGTGAGATGCCCTACTGCTAAGCAGACAGTGTACTAGACCCATTAAGAGAAGAAGTATCAATATAATTAGTGGGGTACAATGAAAGCGAGTTTCTTGAATCGACAGGAAATGAGCCTTTCATGTAAGGAAATAAAGTGATCATTTTCCCAGAGTAGAAGAAAAATACATGATTGACAGACCACCGATGCATCTATTTCAGAGAGCCCTGTAACAAATAGTTACTCTTTCCACAAACTGCTACAGCACCTGGCACAAAGCCTTATGCACAGTAGGTACACAGTGTCTTATACACAGTAGGTGCTCAATAATTTTTGTGGCATGCATGTGGATATAAGTAAACTGAATTTATTTTTAGAGATGCATGGGCCATCAGTCTTGATAGTAAACCCAACACAGGGCAGTGTTTCACCCATCATCTGATTACTCAACAGATTTATATTGGTCACATCGTACCGCTGGGTGCTGCTGACACAGACGGCCGCCTGAGGTCTGGAGATGAATTAATCTGTGTGGATGGGACACCAGTAATTGGGAAGTCACACCAGCTCGTGGTCCAGCTTATGCAACAAGCTGCCAAGCAAGGCCATGTCAATCTCACAGTGAGGCGGAAAGTGGTGTTTGCCGGTAAGTTTCTCATTCATTCCTCCAGACCGTGCTCGATCTGCGTCTGCCTCCTCAAGCTTCTATTTTAGCAAATGTTTGCAAATGTGATCGAGCTCAGAATTTCCAGATGGTTTGTTTCTCTCCAGCCCTGCTGTCATTCAGACGTAGTTTAATATGCTGTTTGCATATGCTCCAGAAAGACATCCAGAGAGTGCTAGTTGAACCATACATTCCCCTGCCTCTTGCCCCCTCTCCAACCAGAACTCAACCTTCCTCTTCACTAGGTGATAATCCTCCTCTCGAGAGCCCATTTGGAGTGTGAGAAAAGGTCAGGCCAGGATGCAAAGAACAGAAGCCAGGTTTGGGCTGCGAAATGAGCTCGCCCTCACCCAGCATCTTGCTCTTGCTTTGCCCCTCAAGGCTTTTCTTTGTCCCTCACTGGAAAGCCACGGAGCTGGCCAGTTCTAGGGCATCCCTGATTTCCTCTGCAATTTTTAAAATCCCCTTTCAGGCTCAACTCACAAAGAACACTTCTCCAAATGCTCTCGGGTTTTAGCACCCCCTTCCCGCCATGCCTGTGCCTCGGAACGTATTTCCATCTCTGTCTCTGCCACTTTAAGAAAGCTCCGACATATCTGTTCTTTCCTGAGCCATATGTCTTCCAGTTCACCTTTGCGTGCAGCCTCTGCTCAAAGCCGATACAACAGACTCCAGAAGAGGAAGATTGACCGTTGTGTCAGTTGATTTACTGAAGAAGTATGATATGAAACCCTATGAGTTCTCTGTAGTCTTAATATCAGAGTAACCTACCAGATAAAATTAATTGGCCCCTAAAAAAATACTAAAGTAGCTTACTTTAAGTGATATATAAGTGATTACAGTATGATGTTAATAAATGCCAATATAAGAGTCTAATGGCAGCCATTGAAAATGGTCTCACTCTATCACAGATTGTGTCCTTAGAACTCATTCCAGGCCACCAAAGCTCTTATACCATGCAGCTGGTGGCAGTCAGCTAGTTTGGTTTAAGTTTGAGGTGAATTGAAAACTATTTGATTTCCCTGGCTTAAATAAGTAGCAAGACAGTGTAAATTTCACTCGATTATTTCAGGTTTATTTTGAAAGACTTAAAACATTTGGGATCTTTAGCATGTTGGTCCTTTACAGACATCATATTAAGTGAAAGTAGGTAAACAGATAGCAAGCAGAAAAGGGGGAGAACCGGAGAGTTGTTCTTCAATGGTGAGGGCTTCATGTGGAGAAGCTGACGAAATTCTGTAACAGCGTGACCATACACCTGAGTTACATGTAGCGACTATCAGATTGTGACATTTTTGTGTGTGTGTGTGTGTGCTTTCCATAATCAAGAACATCTATGAAAGTAAAAGCTTTGTGGATAAAGGTAGTCCCAGCCACAGCCTGCATCAGCACACACACCTTTTGGTACCTGGTTCCACCTAGGGTGTGGACTAAAACCGTTCTCCTCAGTAGCTGACAAGGCAGCGAGACGGAAAGGCTGACTGAAGTTGGAAGGAAGCCAGTGCCTTTAGCTCTGTGTTTGGAGTAGATGTTTATAGCTGGGAGCCGGGGAGAGCAGTTAAGTGTACCTACCATCGATCCTCATGAATCCAACTGTGTGAGTCTTAAAGGTACAACCCTTCACAGCCTCCTGCCCAGTGAAGAAGTAAACACTGAGCAAACAGGACAGGAGGTGGAGGAGGGGAGATCTGCGAGTGAGTGAGCCTGTGGAGCTACAATCCTTGCCTTCACTGGCAGTGCTCATAGAGAGGCCTCTCACAATTCCTTCCTACACCGGAGAAAGTCTGAACTGGATGTTGCTATAGACTGAATGGCATTATGGGTATTGTCACTGTACTGTCTACCCTGTAAATATCATCTACCTCCTAAATACAGGACTAGTTAGGAATCCTCTTTGGAAGTCAGTATGTATAGTCTGCCTTCCTAGAACCTGACTGTTAACGTTTCCACAGCAAGCTGCCTTTCATGCCTGTGTGGCAGTCCTCTGAGTCCAGGCACGATCGTTCGATGGTTCGTGTCTTGATTTTTTTTTTTTACAGGCGGGGAAGTTGGAAGTGTGGTGGCTGGGGTCCGTCTGGGAATCAAATGGTTTAGACACACATCTCTCTTGCAGTCCCCAAAGCAGAGAATGAGGTGCCCTCACCAGCCTCATCACACCACAGTAGCAACCAGCCCGCGTCTCTGACGGAGGAGAAACGCACACCGCAGGGCAGCCAGAACTCTCTGAACACCGTGAGCTCTGGCAGCGGCAGCACCAGCGGGATTGGCAGTGGTGGCGGTGGGGGCAGCGGTGTGGTGAGCGCTGTGCTGCAGCCCTATGATGTGGAGATTCGGCGTGGGGAGAACGAGGGGTTTGGGTTTGTCATCGTGTCCTCCGTGAGCCGGCCCGAAGCGGGCACAACCTTCGGTGAGTGCTAGAAAGGACTGGGCCCAGGATGGATTCCCAGTTTAGGATGTTTACTGCCCTTACAGCGGCTCTGAGCTTAGCTCTCAGCAGAAATGCCTGAATGCTCTTTTGCTTCATATATTATAGTCTTAGTTGGAGATGAAGTTTATTTGGTAGGTTTTGTCGGGTCCCCTTCCCGACTGCCCCCTTTTAGCTTTCTTTCTAAATGTGTGGTCATGCACAGCTTCAAGTACACAAAAGATTTATGTCAGACTTGAATAGCTACCCCTGGGTAGTATAAAGGATCATACAATTTTTGCCAGTGAAAAACTTGAGAAAGTTCCTAAGTAGAAGATATTAATAACAATGGCCTCAGAAAGTCCTAAGGATTTCTAAAATCAGCAGATGTTGGTAAGAATGCCTAGGAAAAGTAGAGATGTAAGAAGTAAAAAAATGACCTGTGAATCTCCCCCTACTTCATATGGCCTTTCTCTGTCCCAACCTGAATGCTGCCTGAAGTTGTGAAGGACCCTTTGTTGGTGCTTTAGAATCTAGCTAAACGCAGAAGAGTCATTTGATTTGGCGTCTTATTCAGGTCTTGGGTTTTACTGAAGCATGGATAATGTTTTGTAATTTTCTCCAAATATTAATCTCTCCTGGGTGGATTCACAAAGGCAAACAGGAGAGAAGTTGAATCTCTGAGTCTCCTCCCTGTTACAATGGGTGTGTCCCTCCTTCCTGAATCCTTTCTGATTCCGTCCCTCGTCATCTGCAGAGCATACTGGAAAGTGATAGGAAACAGGAAAAGTAATGATACAGGCTTCAGTTTTCTCTCAAATGGCTCAACCCCATAGGTCCTTGTGGCCAGAGGTGACTCATTGAAGTCAACAAGGGGCTACATCCTTTTAACATTCTGATCCAATAGAGCCCACTCTGTCTCCAGTTAGTCTTGATAAGTTGCTCCTTGCTAAAGGGGACACTCAGCCTGGTCTACCCATGCGTGACAGCAGTAACCACACCCATTACTAACCATGCTCCTCTGTGCTGCGAAGATCAAGTCATCACAGCATGGCCCAACGCATGACCCACCATCAAGGCACCGGGTTTCATTTTGTTTTATTTGGCTTTGCTTTTTAAATTACACCCCAAGACTTTTCTGCCGACTTTAGAGATAACAAGAAACAGGGGAAGGAAACCCCAGGTTGTTTTCCACCCCAAATCTCCAGTGTACTCCAGAGCACACTGAGCTTTGCCGTAGTCTCGTTTTCAGACTCCAGCAAGAAAACGTAGGTATGTCAGGTGACAGGCTCTGTCAGTCAGGTGACAGGCTGTGTGGTGGATGAAGAGTATTGAATGTTTTTCACTCACTGTTGGACCTTTTGATTATTTTCCTTGGGTTCTTACAATCAACAAATTGAACTTTCCCTAACACCTTGCTGAGCTATGCAGAGCCTTTCTTCATGCCTGCTGTTTGAGACCCTTGTCCTGCAGGTTGGCCTTGGAGCTGAGCTGCATTTACTCCGGACCTTGGTCCCATGCATACCCCTTCCGCTGCACCTTCTGCCTGCATTCACGACAGCTCACTTGGCCTTTTAAAAAATCTTTGAGTTTGGCATTCCACTTAGTGACACAGACTCAGTCAACTCCCCCCTCCGTTCAGATTTGAAGGACTCAGTGTGTTTTTCGGATAGCTTCCCCTTCAGGTCAGAATTATAGTGAAGGAGTCGGCACAGTTGACTCTGTTTGTACCCCCTGCCCCCCTATTAATTTTGTCACCATTTCCAAAAGGTGGCCCAACAGTGTAGCTGTTTTGATAATTCTGAGAAAACAAATTCTAAAAGTCTGCATAAAAAAACTATTAGAACTCAGCCAGTTGGTGGTGGGACAGCCCTCAGGAGGCAGAGGCAGGCAGATTTCTCTTGAGTTCGAGGCCAGCCTGGTCTACAGAGCTAGTTCCAGGACATCCTGGTTCAACACTAAAGCCCTGTGTCAAAAACAAACAAAACAGGCACACATTGGAACTCAACACACAGGCACCCGGTTACACCGGAGCACCCCTCAAAGACAGCTCGCCCTGCAGAGTGGCTCAGGCATGCACTAAACCTGCAGATCCCTTTCACCCTGTTTCATACCCTGTTATGTCTGCCTGTAAGCTCATGAGTCAACATAGATGATTAAAGGAAGAGAGCAAGGGAATGACTTGAGGCTAGCTTTGTTTGGCTGTCCTCGGCATGAGTAGGGGCTAGATTTTCACTATGTCCCTTTAAGGACATTTGCTTGTGAGGCAGGAAGAGACTCCGAGCTTGAGCCCACCAGAGCCTCCCTGAGAGCTCCTGACTTGGGCTGAGTGATCAAGGATCCCTAAGTGTCTTGTCTTGGTGCTCTCTTGGCTTATCTCTTACAATCATGCCTTTTCTAAAGCTTCCATCAGCAGACATAGAGAGCAAAGGTGTCGGTTCACTCTGTGTTTTCAGATTGAACTTCTAATGCTAGCAGACTCTTAACCTCCCCAGAAGCCCAGTGATTATTTTTGTAAATGGAGAAAGAACAAAACATTGGCAGAAGCGTTAATAACAGTTGGCAAAATGAAGTGGCAGGAAGACAGAATGGATAAAAGCATCCAGCCCAGCTCTGGGGTTTATATGTACAGCCCCAAAATAAACCAATGGCCACCAAGTTATTTTGGGGTTTCAAGACTCAAGTTGCCAAATACCCCAAATTCTAATTGTTTTAAGGAGAGAAGCTGGGGTCTTGCCATCATTTTAAAGTAGAAAGGACTTTGACCTTGAACTGTAGACTCAGGGCTGTGGCTTTTTAGACACCCTGAGTATTGCCAATGTTTTGACCATCAGCACAACGCTCTCCTTTAATAACATTTGCTTGATGCTTTAATTAATTAACACTTAACCTTCTCTTTCCCTTTTCAACCCTTTTCTCCTCCCTTCACTATATTCCCACATAACTTTAAAAAAAAAAATTAAAACTCAATACCAAAGCAGGCAATGCATGTGTGGCTATGCCTCACAAAATAGGTCGGATTATTGAGGGGAGCCCTGCTGACCGCTGTGGCAAGCTGAAAGTAGGAGACCGGATCTTGGCAGTAAATGGATGTTCCATCACCAACAAATCCCATTCTGACATTGTCAACCTAATCAAAGAAGCGGGCAACACAGTGACTCTCCGCATCATCCCCGGGGATGGTAAAGTATACCCAGATCTATCTATCTATCTATCTATCTATCTATCTATCTATCTATCTATCTATCTATCTATCTATCTATCTCTCTCTCTACCTACCTACCTACCTACCTATCTATCTCTCCCTCTCTATGTCTCTCTCTATCTCTCTCTCCTTCTCTATCTCTCTCTGTCTCTCTATTTCCCTCCCTCCTTCCCTTCCTCTCTCTCATCTTCCCCCATTATTGTTCGTGTGTAACTAAACATTTGATCTTGGTGTAGAGGCAGCTTTATCCATCCCTAACTGAACATGCCTATCAGAGGAACCAGAGCCATTGTTACTAAACTCCTTCTCACTCTCTGACTAATCAATCCTCTAGCCTGGTCATCCCACCTTAATGCACATGGTTAAAATCTCCAGCTTTCTCTGCTTCCTCTTTCCCTAGCTCTTCTTGTCTTCAGAGCTATAGGAAAACTTGGCAGTGGGGAGTAATGACAGACTGATAGGGTAGCTGAAAGGTATTTATTTATTTATTTATTTATTTTACATTTTCTTTTTTTCCAACAATCACTGAAATGTGACATCACAAAACTTAGCTAACAGCAATGCAGAGGCAAGACTGTTTTTTGTTTTCAAAATAAGAGAATCAACATATCAACACTTTTGATTTAATGACCAGTTCCTAGGCCATAGCCTACTTGGTTTGAAAGATTGGATGTCAATATGTTTGACAGGTCATGTACGTTAAACTTGAAGTACCCTTGTTTACTTGGGTCGTTTTATTTGGTGCTTTTTCCACCCGGGGCCGTTCTGCAGTTGGCTGTGTCTGCAGTGTGTTCAGTGTCCTCTTATCGATGAAGGCTTAGGATATTTCTAAACATCCCACAGGACACAGAGCAGCCCCCCAGAGTGAAAAGTGACTTAGTATAAAATACCAGCGTTTATATTTGCAAAAATGAGGTTGATGTGCTGATATTGGTAAGGGTAGGCTGCTTGAGAATTGATCTCACTAAGCCAGCTTTCTACTAGGAAGAAACTAATACTTATCCAAAAACATTTAGTTGGTTTCCCTCCCCCCCCCCATTATTTCCATACATGCTATAAAATAAATTACATTCTAAAATGTATGAGTGTTTCCCAAGATGAAATACACTATGCTATAGATCTAGAAAGTCAGACATTTTATTTCAAATGAATATTCTATATGTCAGTTGGTAGGAAATGATACTTATAATATAAACATTGTGTGGTAGAAATGGAGCTTTTCAGTAAATTTCAAACTAGACACAATTTAAAAATTCTGTATTCTCAGAACAGAGAGCTTTCTCTTCCTTATGAAATACCCTTTGCCCATTGTGGAGGACAACATGTAGCTTAAGTGTGTCAGACTTCTTTAAATGCATGGTTTATAATTTACCGTCTGATGCAAGGGCCACTTCACTAATTTGCCTCTCTGGAAAGTTACCACAATTTACAAAACTGATCACAAAATGGCAGAGCCTAAATTCTAAAAGGAGCACATAAGGGAAACCAGACAAAGAGAGGGGAAGTGGTTCAGAGAGCCAAAAGGTAGTACCGAAACAGGTTTACATGCCATAGAAAGCTCTTAGTGCCAACTCAAAGAACTAAGAAAGGAAGTCACTTAGCGGCTCCACACTGGGCAAGCAAGATGTGAGGAGGAAAGTGACTCAGTGGGGGGGGGGGGTACTCCTTAAAGCAGGTGGTACCTGGAGAAAGTGTGAATTCAGGAGAGGCAGCTTGCACTACAGCATGTATACTGAGAATCAACTTGATTAAATAATATACAATAAACTTTCTAAAACCTGAACACCAATGATGATTAGATAGATAGATAGATAGATAGATAGATAGATAGATAGATAGATAGATAGATGGATGGATATAGAATGTCTACTAATAGCTGGCAGTTAAGAGGTCTTTTAAAAACTAACACTTATATCATACTTTGATTAGAAGATAGTAAACAAAGTTGATACAAATATGGTATGATTGATTGATGATTTTTTCTTTAAGGCAGAATGGATTCTCTAAGGATGTGATTTTATCCATGGTGTTTCAGGAAAGCACTGCCATGATAATAAAACTCTCTGCCAGATACTTAAGTGAGGGTGTCAGGTGCTGGGTGAAGGCAGTCACACCTGGTAGGGAGGAACGTGCAATGTTCCTGCAATAAAGGATCTGAAACTGAAGCCCAAAGCAAGGGAGTTAGATTCCAGAGAATTTTGCAAGCATATAAAAAATAGCCATTACTGCGTGATGGGGAGAAACCTTGCTAGTTCCATTTCTTCTGTGTATAGTTGTAGGACAGGTTTATGGGGTGAAGGGGGAGCTCTTCAGGCTAGGGAAGTCTGGTCTCTTTCAGATGTTCCATTTGAATGTTCACTGTACTAAATAGCCTGAAGCCCCATTATTTTATGGTACCTACAAAGAGAAGTTCCTAACCACAGTGATTCCATGACTCAGAAACCCTGGGCCTGCACAGAATGACCACTTACCCCATTTTTTATTTGGGCAATGCTTAAAAGTATCCCCTGGATGCACATCTTTGATTTGCTTAGTTTCTTTCTTTTGTTGCAGACAAGGTCTCATGGTGTAGCCCAGGCTGGTTCCGGCTTGGGATCCTCCTGCCTCAGCCTCCTGAGTGCTGAGATTACAGACATGAACCACCCCCCTAGATGAATTTTTCAGCTCCTGCTGCCTGTCATTAGATACCTCATTCTTTCTCTAGTCTCCCTGACTCTATTTCCCCCCTCCCTTTCTCATCTATCCAGTAAACCTCTAGGACATTACCTTTATCTTCATAGATCTATGCGGACCAACACCCTTTTCCTCTCTGCCTTTTATATGGTAATGATCAAGATAGGTGGTAGAGTAGAGGAAGGGCCTCTGCCAGGGTATGTAAGCATGGGTTACTAAATATATAAGGACAGCCCAGAAAGGCCCAGAAGATAGCTAACCATACTGAATCTGAGCTTGAATTTTCAGAAGCAAAGCATATTTGTATTGCATAGAAATGCCTGTTTAAGTGGAGTAAGACTTTAATTAGGCAAAGTAGAACTTAACTGAGCTTAGCTAATGTGGAATCAGTTTAAGATAATAAAAATATGTATATGCTTAAAATGGAACTAATATTTCATTTCACTGTTATTCAAAGTATTTACTTATAGATAAGACAGAGCTTAGCAATCCAGAGTCCGTTACTTCCTTTGGAGAAGAAGGAGAATAGCAAAAAGCTCCCAACAGCTTTCATGTATACATGGGATTCATGTTTTCCAATGTATTCAGATACTTGGTACATATGTGTGAGCATGTTAAGGTATTTAAAAAAAAATTTGAATCCTTTGTTGACTTGCTTGGCTTTTCAGCATACATTTCATGAGAGAAGATAAGAGTATTAGCATGGGAATAAAGTTAGTATAGTAACCATTTGTCATGGAGGGAAGTTGAAACCTGAGGTAATTGCTCCTGTCAGGAGCTTAGCATAGCCTTCCACTGTGCCTTGAGAACTAGGATTTGCTCTTCAAGATGTGCGATTGCTTTGAAAAATGAGGATTATCCATCTTCATCCCTCAGGGGTAGTGAAAGTAGATGTAAATGCTGTTTAATAAAGGATATAGGCACTCTCTAGATTTTGTCATCGAAATGCTCAATCTGCTCATTACCTTAGAGTGGTGACAGTCATATGCAGTGTGACATTCCCTCATATCTGTGCTCCTGTTTCTGCCCTTTGACACCTTTCTGTCATGTTTGAGAGTTAAAGCCATAACATAGTTTTGATGCTGGGCTGTACTTCTGTAAGCTGGGCAGTGTTTTGGCAGATATAATTTTGGTTTAATTCCAAATGAAGACTTAAATTATTTTATAGAAAATAAGTATAACTTTATTGATATTATAAAAGCGTACTGGAAATCAAGCCTATTTAAACTATTTTGGTACTCTGAAGATGGCCTATAAAATCCAGTAGGCAGCAAAGACTGTGCTGTATGTTGATGGTCCTTAGTGAAGTTACTGGTAGTTGTGGAGTAAAATTAAAGTATTGCTTATTTGAAAGGAGTGTACCAGTCGGGTGTGGTTTTCTTGATAAATATAATTTCCATATAAGACAAATAAGTTTGAAAATTAACTGTGAAGCAGGCAAGCCTTGGGTTCAATTCCCAACATCTCCTTTTGCTTCCTGGAAGACCTTGAATGTATTCTTAGTGCCTCAGATCCACATCTGTAAAAAGAGACATTCATTGAGTCTGCCTGCTTTATGGCAATTGACTATCATATTTAGTGGTGATTATCATAACGAATCTACAAGGTACAGTGTTGGCTTTGCACACTATAAATAAATAGTAACATAAACAACAGGATGAGGAAAATTCATGAGACTCAAAGCAGCATATTAAGTGTTAATGTGTTTTAAATGCTTAAAGTTAAGCTTCAACACCCAAACAATTTGCATTGGGAGACATCGCAAGTGAAGAACTGAAGGAAAATTATTGATGACATTCTATTTATAAATATAGTGCATAATCATCATGTGCCGTCAAACCATGAAAACAACAGAATAGAAAATCTGCTTGACAATAGGATTTGATGTGCCCAGAAAAACTGGCGGTTAACAGCGCACAAACATTCTAAAGGAATTCATTCAGCACTCATAATCACTCTAATTACAAGAAAACATTCTTTTTGTTGCCTCAATAATGACTTTACTATGGCCCACCCTCATCATTTCCCACCTTTATGGAATGAATGACGATGAGCAGTATCCAGGGTGCTCGGAGACCCGGTGGCCATGGTCATAAGTGTTCCGGTGCGTCATACTGACAAGAAGTGCTATCCCTGTGCTTCTACTGGCACAGTGAATCTTTTTATGTAATACCAGTTAGGCTTATCACTGTGGTTCTCCAGGTTAGGTGCCCTTCTATGGAAGTAATGTAAATGAGCTAGTGGTCCTCCAGTCTCCTGATAGCAGTAATTAAAATTCACCAATGATGCTCTTAAAACAATGGCAGTAGTAAGTAATACCCCACATAATTATTTTGACTAATATTTATGTGTCAGGCACTATCCTATCTTTTAATTATAATCATTGCATCAATGTCCTTAAAGACTGTGTTGTTCCTCTTATGTAGATAAGAAAACTGAGGTAGCGGGTGCTTACATCGCTTTGTTTAACCCCCATCCAGTAAGCTGCAGCGCCTAGGATGCAGAACATGGTTGTGTGACTCTGCAGTCTGACCTTGCCACCACTGGGCAGTCTGCCTGCCAGCTAGCTTGAGCACCACCTCCTCAGAGGACACAGAGCACGTGTCACCACCTCCCTACTTGGAGGACACAGAGTGCTTTGCCACCGCATCAGACAGAGAGCAGCCTAAGAGATGTCCCTAGCCTAGGCACATTCCCCTTTGTTTCACATGCCAGGTCCTTCTGGCCACACACTCGTTCCCTGCTCTCTACAGAAATATTTGATAAGGACAGATGATAGGGAACACTGCCCTGCTAAGTAACTAGGATATAGAAGCAACTCTCTGGTTCCAGTTAGAGTCTATGCCTTGGCTGTAACAGTAATAATATGCTTTGGGGTATACTAGAGAAACTGTTAAAAAAAAAAAAAAAAAGAAAAGAAAGAAAAAAGAAAAGAAAAGAAAAGAAAAGAAAAGGAAAAACATATTAAACTTGTCATTTTTCCAGAGACTTTAAACAACTTCAAGAATCCCCCTTAGAAAATAATATAGTAGCAAGGCCCAAAGGTGGAGCAGCTGTACTCTGGTCACCTATTGCATGTGTGCCAGGTCCCACTTTCTGTCCCTTTACCCACAAGACAGGGTAGACCTTTTACCAAATAAGAAAAATAAGGCTCGCACCAAAATGGGAGAGGGGGAGGAGCAATAACCTGAGTCTGGGTCTGAAGTCTCAAAACTCATGCCTGGTATATAATGAAAATAAAGCTCTAGGAAGCTAGATCCAAGCTGAGTACATGCTAAGGAATGAAAACGGAAGGCAGACCACCATTGGCTGGGAGAAATGGGTTGTCTTTTGTACCATGAATGCAGCGGAGAAAGATGTATTCCAGGTCTCTAGGTTTAGAATACCTAAAATATTTTCCCATAGAAACCTCGTTGTACCTGGTAGATGGATGTTTGCATTGAGCCAATGCTAAACTGTTTCCTGTGCATCATGGCTGTGGGAACTTTGAGTTTCCCAGGTGCCCCACAAATTCAGTGGACTGTACAGGCTAACACTAGACCATCACAGCCACAGTGAGTACTTTCCTGATTAGAAAACATCCAGAGTCAGTTTAAAAGTAATGCCGAGAGTAGGGCTTCCTCATGGTTGGCTGCTGCCTGGCTTGATCTAAAGAGAGGACTGATAAATGATTAGTAAATAGAGAATGATTAGCCACTGCTAACAAGTGATTAGATTTTACATACACGTGGGTGTGCAGAACATGGTTCCGTTTGTGAGTATTTTCAGATTACGAACCCCCAACCTTCTAGAGATTAATTTAGTTGCTTTTGAATTTGATTAGTGGAGAAGAAAGTCAATTTACATATGAATATGATTGTATTCATTACATTAAGGTGGCTTCATGATTTATGTGGCTTATATTTATAAACACTGGTTATTTCTAATGCAGGTTTCAGAATGAATCTTTCATGAGAGATACTAAGTAAGGTTTGTCAAGAGTCCCATTTTTGCAGTTGGGCTCCATTAAAAGCAACGGGGAAAAAAGCAGATATTACTTAACATGTGTTTAACAAGATGGTCCAGCATTTCGGATGCTAGTATGCACATGAGGAGATCAAACAGACTCAATCAAATATAGCTGATAAATTGCAAGAAATGTTAGGGAAGTCATTTATCACCACCCTATAAAATTCTTGTGTGGTGTGTAGTATTTTGGCGGCTCCTGCCATTGTTCAGTGCCAGGACAGGGGTGACACATCCCTGTAAGCTACCTTACATTTGTGGGGACCTGTCTGGTGGGGAATAGAGCAGTGCAGTCCTCGGGAGGGATCTTTGACCACCCAATTGTTTAGAAATTTCAGTCAACTCTTTGAAATGGAGGCAGGGAAGTCAGGATCTAGATCCAGGGTTTCTGCATGCCTCCCAGTTGGTCGATGTCTTCTCAGAGACCTTCATGTCTTTATGCTCTGCCCTACAGAGTCCTCAAATGCCACGCTGCTGACTAATGCTGAGAAGATTGCCACCATCACCACCACTCACACCCCCTCTCAGCAGGGGACCCAGGAAACAAGGTCAGAGGTGGTTTGGGTTCTTTGTCATTGTCTGCCTTGTTGAAGGGATAAAGTCCATCCCACCTGGATTGCTGTTATATTTGTGTCCCTCATTTTGGCAGGACCACCACCAAACCAAAGCAGGATTCTCAGTTTGAGTTCAAAGGACCACAAGCTGCACAGGTGAGGGCTGCTTCTCCTTTTTCTCTGAACCTCTTACTCATTTCCTTCTAACTTCCTCTGAAGCTGTTTTTACCAAAAAAAAAAAAAAAAAAATTAAAAACACATATTTGAAAATAAATAATCTTCTTTTGTGAAGTGATTTAACCAGATGAACACACTCATATTTGATTGTCTAGGAAATGACGTTTTATTTTTACTGCCTTTGAAAAATATTTCTAGGTCCTCTTCTTGTCTGAGGGGGAAGAAAGAAAGGCTGTCACAGACTCAGTGATCAGAGAAACAAGGCAGCTACTATCTCGCTTCTCATGGTTTTCAAAACCCTGTTACTGTCAAGAAAATGTCTTCTAATATAAGACATTTCTCTGGCTAGTGAATTTCAGATAAGGCCCCTAGTGTGCAAGCCCTGTCCTAGGCTTGGAAATGCCCAAATAACAGGCAGTGGGGCAAATTTGAAAGACATGGCTGATTCAAAGTTAATTTTTTCTTTACTGGCCTTCTTGATGCCTTTCAGTAGTTATTCATGATCTCCCCCCCCCCCAGCAACAGAATGCACACCAGACCCTCATTTGTGAAGGCTGGCATTAGGCACTGCTAGCATTTGTCAGGTATCAGGCATCTAGCAACATCTCAGCCAATGGTTGGTCCTCTACAAAGTGAAGAATTTTCTTGCCTCAAATGCCAACTGTAGCCTAACTGACTAAGTAAGCATTGTAAATGCATGCATGTGTATGCTCAAGACTGTTTACAGATTCAGGATTCCTAACACCTCAGATGAACAAAGATTGATGAAGATGATTAACAAACAGGAACCACTGAGTTGCAGATAGAGTCTCTCTGCCTTTCTACAGAGTCACTAAGAGAAATGGGCATGGATCTAAGTTCCCCCAGAATGATGGCATTTAATTTCTTCAAATAGGAGCAAGATTTCTACACTGTGGAATTGGAAAGAGGAGCCAAGGGATTTGGCTTTAGTCTTCGAGGGGGGCGAGAATATAACATGGATCTTTATGTTCTGCGCTTGGCAGAGGATGGTCCTGCAGAAAGATGTGGGAAGATGAGGGTAAGTGATGGGGGAGGCAGGAGTGGTTGTAAGTCTATCCTCTGTGTCCCTCCTTAACCTGCCCACTGCTTGCAGGACGGTGAATGGATGGCTCCTGCCACAGATTTCTTCCTAAAGCATACTTAGTTATAGCTACTAAGTTAGGTGGGTTGTGCTTTACTCTGAGCATAGTAAAGTAGGTGTTTTCTGAATGCTAATCTCATTGTTCTTATGCATAATCTTGATGGTAGGCACATCCTGTCACAAGAAACTGGATAGTGCAGGATGCATAGAAGGGAGGGAGTCCGAGTAGCCCTGTAGGTTCTGAGTAGAGAGTTCATGCCTTCTCTACCTGGTTACCAGCAACCTTCCCTTAGCCTCAGAGATTTCCAGTCAAGCCTCGACCCCAACATGGGGCCAGAGTTCCATAGCACTGTCACTGAAGGTTGCTAGAGGTGTGACAGACCTTTTGAAATTGTTATTTCATCTACATTATCATCTATAAAATCGATGATGCACATTTTGGGACCTCAAAATGAAGTTTTAAAAATTGTCAAAAATAAATTTCACTGAGTTTTGAGTAAGTTTATAGTTTTGTGTTGGGCCACATTCCTAGCGGTGATCAGCCGGGCATACCCTCACGGCACAGGTAGGGCCTACTTAGCCTGAGAATTTGAAAGACACCTATACGGGGGGCCTCTGTTGTCTAGCAATTTAATGTTTGTTACTATGGATAAATGTTACCTTCTGTGCAGATTAGATAATGGAGAAATGGCAAATCATCTCATTTAAATAAGTCACATAGTTCGAAACACATCAGGAGCCACTGTTGTAAGATTTCTTTCATGAAGGAAGAAAGAGATGTGAGTTGGAAAAACAGACAGACAGACACACACACACACACAGCCAAAGTGAGGAATTTAATACGCTGTTTATACTTGTTTTTCCTCTTCCAATCTGAAGTGGTTTGGGTTTTTGTTGTTTCTATTTTTATATGTTATTCTGCTTCTTGTGTGTATACGTATCCATAGATATGCATGTGGAAATAAGGCAACTTGCAGGAGTCTGTTCTCTCTATCCACCCTGTGAATCCTGGGATCAGATTCATCTTGTGGTAGGAGTCTGTGGCAGGAGCCTTTGTCTGCTGGTCCATCTCATTGGCCCCAGACTAAGGGTTTTTTAACAGCCTTTTCTTGATTAGGGAAGCAGAGCATAGTTTCAAGTATTAAACAGGGAAAAATGATCAATATTTGGAGGAAACCGTTTCTAATAGCATGAATTGGCATCATTATACAATGGCACACAGCTCTTAAGGCACGTTTATGCCACGCTCCCTTGAGCTTTGTAGGCGTGAGCTTGTTTTCATCTCTGCAGTTGTAGACCAAGCTGCAGGGGCTGATGGGCCATATGATTACTCGGCAAATGTGAAATGGATCCCAAAGCCAGTACTTTGCCTCTTCTTCTAGAATGTAAGCTGTATGCGAGTCAGATTCTGGCCTAGTTGGTTCATTCTGATTTTGCACAGCACCTAGGTGAGTCTGTGGAAGGTTTTTCCTGAGCTCATTCTTGGGTTGTCTTCAGGATTTGGTGCCTGTCAGCCTGTGACTGGAGTCTTCTCTGCTTTTCTTACTGTGGAAGTCTTTAGTGATGTATTAGTCAGATTTTGAAACCAGATGACTGCAGACTTAGAAGCCTTAAATAAGGATGGGCATATTGTGTCTCACAAGTCTCAGAGGTTTCGGTTCCTGTCTGGAAGGCAGAATGATATAGTGGGTTAGAGGGAAACTCCTTACCTCACGGGAGACAAACAGAGAGAAAGGAGCAGGTCACCGCAGGTCCCTGCATTCCCTTCCAGAACATCTTCTTTGTTACCTAACTTCCTTGCATTCAGCTACTTATTAATAGTATCACGGACAGTGGCTCTAAGTCTTCATTCAACATGGGGGCTTCGGGGGACCACATTTACCATAGCAGGTACCCCATAACCTGCATCAGAATGGGAGACTAAAAAAAAAAACAAACAAACAAAGAAAAAAAATGAGGGTAAGAAAGATGGGAGACAGAATTTTTCTGTAACTGTTGACCTAACATCCTATCATATTTACCATATTCTTTTGATTCGAAACAAGTCTCCAGTTCTAGCCTCCATCCAGAGGGCAATGATTGATTGCACACAAGCTTCCCTACCTGGGGTGAGTGGGGCTTCTCAGCGGAAGCCNCTTTTCCTCTTTTACTTCGGCAGATTGGCGATGAAATTCTAGAGATCAATGGTGAGACCACCAAAAACATGAAACATTCTCGGGCCATAGAACTGATCAAGAATGGCGGCCGCAGGGTCCGTCTGTTTCTGCGGCGGGGAGACGGCTCGGTCCCAGAATATGGTGGGTCAAACTATGAAAACATCCCTTCCTTCCCTGGCATGACTCCATGAGTTTGTCTCCAGAGCGGCAACAGGAAAGCCCTTTTTGTTTCCCTATTCACCAGTGTCTTACCAGCCTCTTGCACCATGTGGTTATTGCCTCGCTTGTTCTGAAATCTCTACACATTTCACCCTTTTGCTTGCTTACGTGGACTGGGGCGCGGCCTAAGACGAGATCTTGATAGCCCCCTTTCTGATAATCAGAGAGAACATCCTGTCTGGTCCAACCAAGAGCGAAGGAATGTTTGTTTGAACTGTGCCAAACTGTTTCTCAGCTCCAGTTGTTAGCACAAATGACTATACGGTCCTTTAAAGAAGCAGGTTTCCTGACTCGTAATGAGGCACAATATCTAGTTGGGTTTACTTCTTTGTTTGTTTTTCTCTGTTTTGTTTTTGTTTCGTTTCGTTTTGTTGTTTTTTCTTTAAGAGGCGTGAAGTTTTGGAGTGTTGGGGAGGTGGGGGCTTTGCTCACCTTGTTTAGACCCTGTATATGACAGTTCTCTGTCCCTCTGAACAGGTCTTCTACCCCAATCAGACCACCTGAGCCCCCACTATCAAACAAACAACAACAACAAACAAATGTTGATCTATTAGCCATATGTTTTTAATGATAAAGAATGAAGTAGATTCCCAGTGCTCACCATGAGGGAAACAATGTTACCTTTCCTATGAGGAAAGCCAGGTACATGTAGAGGTCCTCTGTCGTGTCTGTAAACATAGTTTGAGTAGACGGCAATGCTCTTTACCTAGCTTAGTGTTCTGATGGCAAAAATATTGTATATTGTGATAATTATGTCCTATTTATTTGAGATTCTTGTTTAAAATTTAAAAAAAGAAAAAAGAAAAAAAAAAAAGGAAGCTATGCCCTAGATGTAGGGCTTTTTTTCCCAACCAAAGGTCTACAAAAGTTTCTATAGAAACTGTGATTGAAAGATCCCCATATACATTGGTCCCCTTTATTCGGGATTTCTCTGTTATCACCCTCTTTTCTGAACGTCTTTCTGCACAATTCCCAGATGCATTTTGGGCACAATGAGATAACTCAAAGATTCAGACATAGTTCAAGGAGGAGAAGGGCCCCTTTGCAGGGCTGCCTTCCCAGGTGTTGGTACCGGTGCACTGTATGAGGGGTCTGAGGTAAGGGGGAAAACCGTGGTGACAACACGAGGTGCCATGGCTGCACACTGTGCTTGACTTCTGACTGTTAGGTGTATTGATGCCACTGAAACTGTGTAACATGTCTCCCTTTTCTGTCTTCCCTATGCTTCTGTTGGATGTGGTACCTCATTTGAGAGTCATCGTCAGTAACCTGTGTATCTTCTCCAAACCTATGTCTGTTGCACTGAGGATGAAAATCCAACACTAACAAATGTTCTCTGGGCTAAAAAAAAAAATAAAGATCATTGAAGTGAATGGTTTTCCACAAAGGGTTGACCATGCCGGGGCTGTGCTGCTATACTGTTTCCATGCGTCATCGGGACTAAATCTCTCTAATTCTATCGATTAGAGTTACAAATGGGTTATAATATGTTACGTTCCACTATTTTTCTGACTTGACTGGAACCTGCTTCTCTGTGAGGCTATTTTTGTAATGAGTTTTTTTGTACTTAATTTAACCGCCGCGGTACTTGGGGGCAGGGGAGGCAGGAGGGGACTTTGTTCTTTTGTTGTTTATTGTTAATGCTCTCCTATGCCAGCCTGTCATTGTTCCAGTTGTTCGAAAACAAAAAAACACAAAACAAAACAAAACAACCAAAAGGATGCATTATCATCTGGGTTTTCGAGTCATCTTACAGCTGTCTAAAAGAAACGTCATTGCTCCAATTGCGGTCTCTGTAGCCTTGTGTGCTGCCTCAGACTGGCTGACCGGACGAATAAACTCTCTTTGTCCTATGTTAACAAATGAAGATTTTTTTTTTCCTTTCTTGTTATAGGGAATCTAAATGTTGAACTTTTTCTCTTTCTCTCTTTCTCCTTCTCTCTGACTGTTCTTGGTGCTGGCCCCTCCCTCCTCCAGCGATGATCCCTCCTAAAATCGCTGCATGTATGAGAAATGAAAAGCTCGGGGAGGCTTGCTTCTACCTTATGGGCCATAATCAAACTACGGTTTGTAGCTCAATCAATACTAGGTGTTTCTGTGCTGTGGCCTCATTTCCTCATGCTTCCGCTTAGCTCTATCTTGGTATGTTTGGCAATTCATTCTGAGCACCCTGCCTTCTTTGAATTGTAAGTACATGGCTGACCTGTTGAAGTGTTGCTCCTCCCCCTTGTCTTAAGACTACAAGTAAGGATCTAGGTGAGATTTGTGCTAGCTGCCTAAGTGCTTCCCTCCCCCAAGTGTGCAATGACTCTGTCTTTGTCTAGTAGCTTATCCAGCATTTAGAGAGCACAAGCCTCATCCGGATGCTCTTCCTGGTGGGTAAGGAACAAGAGATTCCCTGGCTGTTCAGGTGTCTCTCAGCAGACTGCAGCCCATGAGCCAAATCCTGCTCACCGCCTATTTTTGCAAATAAAGCCTTATTGGCACATAGCGCATCCACTTTAAAAAAAAAAAAAAGTTTGCAACATCGTGGCAAAATTTAAGAAAGATTGGTTGACCCAAAATAAGAAAGATTGGTTGACCCAAAATATGAAAGATTGGTTGACCCAAAGTAAGTGTTAGCTGCCGCCCACCACCACCACCACCACACACACACCAAAAAAAGAAGGAAGGTGGCGAGGACCCATGCTATAAGCTACATCCCTGCCTACATCCCGGGTTTGGGGAGATCCTTCATGAGACACACCATTTTGTTCCTGTTAGCCTGGCTAGCTCATAGCATGTTTTTAAAGCCCTGTACCCCATGTTGTAGTACAGCATCTCAGGCACTTAAACCTTGATAGTTTCTCATTAAACTGCTTGATTTGATGAAGCCTCAACTAATTTCAAATGTGCACCTAATAACCTATCCCCCTGGCTTTTATCTGACAGAAAGCTATTTTAAATACAGTTCCTTGTTTGTTTGTGTTTTTTAATTTGCTTGAAAGCAGATAAAAGAGTTAAATGTAAAAGTAGTAGTTTAATGGACCTTCAACCAGGTGTCCTATTTTAGAGTTAACATCTGCCCTGTGTGATGTCTAGATAATCCCCTTTTCCCAATACCCTGGATCAGCTTTTAAAATAGAAGGGTGTTTTTCATATAACATAACGGATCTTCAAGGAACTGTCTTTGCTGTTAGATCACCACCCAGATAAGCCAGCGACTATTTATAACCCTAAGAAAGCTTTTCTTGTGCCCATCCAGGTCTGTGTCCTAGGTTAATTTTAAACAAAACAGGTATTCTTTAAATAAAAGAGTATCAGAAGGAAACAGAAGAAAGGCGGAGATGGGGAAAGGGCTGATGGGTGCCAAGAAGAACAGGCGTGGGACAGGTGGGGGCAGTTCTGGTACCTCTAGACAGACTCCTGCAGTTCTGCCTATAAACGTTAAACCCATTTATAATTTCTCCTATGGTCTGTCTTCAGGGTATGGGGAACAGTGAGCTAGATGTTGAAAGCCACAGCGCTAGTTTTTAATCCTAGCTAGTTGCAGTAATACTTAAATTAACCACGATTCAGTTGGCTTTGATTGACTGACTGCTTTAACAGTTGTTTGTTTGTTGTGACTAATGAGTCAAGTGTGGGAGGGAACTGGGCCAGGAGCCGCAGGTCCTTGTTAAACTGTTCTTGTTTCTCTCCCCTACAGACCCCAGCAGCGACAGGAACGGCCCCTCCACCGGTGCACAAGGTGTTCCGGAAGTGAGGCCGGGGCCGCCAGACCACAGACCGCATCCAGCCTTGGAGTCCAGCTACCCACCCGACCTTCACAAATCATCACAACATGCCGAAAAGCGAGCACACGCAAAGGATCCAAAAGGCAACAGGGAGTACAGCAAACAACCCAACGAACATCACACCTGGAATGGAACTTCTAGAAAGCCCGACAGCGGGGCATGCAGGCCCAAAGACCGGACACCCGACGCATGGAGAGAGGCGCAGCCAGAGCGGACAGCCACCAATGGCCCAAAGAGGAGGTCACCGGAGAAGCGCAGGGAAGGCACCCGCAGCGCGGACAACACTTTGGAAAGAAGGGAGAAGCATGAGAAGAGAAGAGAGCTGTCTCCCGAGAGGAAGCGAGAACGTTCACCCACCCGGAGAAAAGACAGCTCCCCAAGCCGCCGTCGGAGGTCTCTCGAAAGACTCCTGGATCAAAGACGGTCCCCAGAGCGCAGAAGAGGGGGCTCGCCTGAGAGGAGAGCCAAGTCCACTGACAGGAGGAGGGCCAGGTCCCCTGAGCGCAGGCGAGAGCGGTCACTGGACAAAAGGAACCACCGGGACGACAAGGTTGGCCACCGGGAAAGAGAGGAGGCTGGTCTGAAGCTGGAAGCAGGGAGAAGTCCCCGAAATCCCCCAGAGCAGAGAAGGCGGCCTTACAAAGAATGTAGCACCGACCTCAGCATCTGAGACTCATAGCATTGCAACCTTTACCGTGTCAAAGGTTCTAAGAGGAAGGTCGCAAAACGAAATAATTTAGTTTCTTACCTGAGGAAGCATCTGACACCTGATAGTCCTAAGATTAGTAACGAACATTTTATGCATCTGAAATCTTATAAGGAAAAAATATATATGAAAAGTCTTGTGCCTGATGTATAATATTAAAGAAAGTATTTTTAAATGCATAATTTTTTTTTGAAAATTATTTGCCAAAATATTGGCCCAAAGGGATATACATTTTGTTTCTTCACAAGCTATAGAGTTGTTCCTTCTTTGGGGCAAGCTCTTTCTCTCTTAGATAAACAGGGCTGTTGGTCATGTCCTATAAGTAAATGCAATTAAATTTAACTCAAAAGAAACTGTTCCGAAGTGATGTAGTGCTGGACTGTAAACCCGTTTTCAGAAAAGCAGAACACAAAAAGACAAACTTGCACAGACTGAGGCTCTTTCAGGCTGGATTAGGGTGGCCAGTGAGCCTAAAGTCCAGCAAACTCCGCGGCAAGAGTACTACTGCAAATGAAGGATATTTATGACTACAGTGTACAGCACTAAGAGACCTTATGATCTTGAGTTATAGTTGCTATAGTCAAAGAATGGTTTGTGCTCTCCCTGGCCCAGGAAGGTGCAGAAACAAGAAGGTTGGCTGCCATTAACCAAACCCAGCCTTAGCTCAGAAGGTCAGGTTCATCAGGCCCTGCCACAGAATGAATACATCCTACCAGCAGCAGTGCCCATTGCAAAGCCTCAGGATAGAACAGACAAGCTCCTTCTGGGTTGTCTGGTCCAGTATGAAGCTGAGTAGATCCGAACATAGGACCCCGTGCCTCTGGGATGAGGGAGATGTCTGTAAATGTCTCCAGCTTGGAAAGAGTCCCCTCTCCCACTGTTTAGCATAAGCCCCTGCTTGCCTTCTGCCCAGTGGGAGCAGAGGAATGAACTGTGGTAAAGGAAACCTCTTGTCATGATATTTTAAAAGGATTGGGGCAGCATATTCCCAGAGTAGTTGATCATGCACTTTGAAACCATAATCCAAGTGGTAAGGATTGAGTGAAACATGATGACGCCAGTGGATCTTGATCTGTCTGCTGGGAAATGACCCTGTCCCTTGGGTTTGGGGACAGCAAAGGAAAATGTAATGGTTTTTCTTGCTAAAGTAGACCCATTTTCTGAACCCTCAGAAGGTGTGGTTGTGCCGGCTCTAGCCCGGAGAAGTGGTTTAAGTGGATTACTGCCTAGCTGAGCCAAAGTGTTTGCTTGTACCCGTAGGACCACTACAGCAGACCCTACTGACAGAGCATTTGTATTTCTGTAGTACCGTGGGTTTTGTTTTGTTTTGTTTTGGGTTTTTTGTTTTGTTTTGTTTTGTTTTTTTGCATTTTTCCCTTCAGACACAAAACTTTGCAAGTCAATCACTGTTGTTCCTGTGGTACTGTAATAAGGGAGAGGGCAAAAAAATAGAAAACAAAAACAAAAAAAAATAGAAAAGAAAACCAGCCAGTCATTGTATGTAGAGTTTAAAATTGTAATTAATAGAGCCTGTTTGAAAAAAAAATAAAACAACTGTTGCCTTTTTTTTTTGTATAAAAGAGAATTTATGACAGAAGTCTAGCTGTGGGGAATGTGACATGTGTCTGTATTTCTGAATATGAACAGACTGATTCTTGGGGATATATTTTATTGTAAACTAAATCAGGTATATAAAATTGTTTTAAAATTATATAAGTAATCTCTACAGCTTTAGTTTGTTGGGGCTATCGTTTCCCCACGGAGAGACTGCTCATGAATAATCAAGCATTCATTTGCATTCTCTGTTCTTCATTTATTTCATGCTTAACGCTCTCTCTGGGTTGATGAAAAACAATGTGTGGGCCAACCTTTTTATAAAACACTATGCACATATAAATATTACATTGTTCATAGCTTTATTTGACTTAGGGTTTATATATAACATTACACTGAATAGTTATAGTTATATGGACATTTCTCCAAATTCTTCCCCTGAACCAAACACAATATACATGCTATAGCTAAAGAGGGCAGGGAGTCTGTGATTGCTACTTCTACTATTGGAGTTTTCCCTACAGATCATACATTGGCACTAGTATTAAGCTGAGGAAGACTCCTACTGAGTGGTGATGTTTATTGTATCCAATTTCCTGAGAGCCAGCATGGAGGTTGCTCTTGAAGTTCTATAGCTAGGATTTTTCTCACTAGTTCTAGCACAGCCCATGATATTAACTCATGGATTCATTCCCTTGATCACGGTCTAAGGGTTTTAAACAGGAAAAAAAAAAAAAAATCAAGGTTGATTTTTTTTTTTTTTTGGAGTGACCATCACGATATGTGTCTCGGTTTAAGAAATGGTATAGGGCATTTAAAGTCAGTGCTGAGCCTGGCTCGGTATCTGAGGACTTTTGCTGTGACAATTTCACCTTAAATTCCATACATCAGATTTGAGTTGAAAGTATTGCACTGTATGGGAAACTACATGTGCTAAGCCGAAACCTAGAAGCCTCTTCAATCTACTGTAGCCTATATTGGAAACTGATTCTTGTGAGCCTACTTCCCCAACCTTTCACTTCCCATAAGAGTGCTGATGAGGGATGAGGGGTGAGTATTCTGTATGATTAAATCAAATAGTTTAAGATTTCCCAGCCCCCATGATACAACCAATGCCTGAAAGGATGTTCAAGGGTCAGGGGAGTCAATAGCCTACTTGTATTTTTTAAGTTTCTTTTGTGAAAGATTTTTTAATGCATTTTTACTGTAAAAATACATGGAAGTGTATGCATTCCATAACCACTGTTGCTTCTGGATTGGTATCTTCTTTATCTCCATGTGGTCTCAAATGTATCAAGGTCAAGTAACTACTTGAGGGCCCCGTGACTGCAACTCTTGAAATATCTCTGTTGATGAAAGGGGTTCTTCACTATGGAAAAGTGCCTTGCTATTCAAAATGTAGCACATGACCTAGTTGACTCATGATTATCAGGGGGACTTATTAGAAGTATAAAATCTCAGACCCTGCTCCTGACCTCCATAATCAAGCTATGCACTTAGCAAGATCCTCTGCTAATTTGTATGTACATGAGCTATATAGTCACAGACACCTAGTGATAGCAACTTGCTCAAAGCAAAGAGTCAAGTCACTTAAGGATGTGCTACCTGGCTAGGAGGGTTCCTTAGTCTCTGGAAGCCTCTCTTCCTCATTCTGAAGGAGCATACCCCACAGAGCTATAGGTCAGAATAAGTGCAAAGTGCTCAGAACTTACCTGGCCAACAGACAGATCATGAGTGAGTGACAGTCCCTGCAGTTAGCACTTCCCTTAGTTATAAAACCAGCGAGTCATGCAGTTGTATGCTATGTTTTGAGATAAAAATTGGGTCTCAGAGCATAACATGGGATAAATACATAGGTAGAGTTAGATATACTCCTAAGTCATACAGGAAGCTAATGGATGGTTAACATGCATCTGAGTTAACCATGGAGCTTCAACGATCCATTTTCCTTCTACTTCCAGTGTGTTTGACATGGTGACTGGCATTTTTTCCTAAGGAGCCTAAGAACCTGAAGATTCAAAGAGGGCATTGTGTAGACTAGTAAGCTTCCCCACAGCCTGGCTCTGTTTGCTGCATTGTGCTTTATTTTATCACCAACATGGTAGTTATGAACATTGCCTCTTTAGTATCTCTTTCGTTGAAGATGGTTATCTGGCACAGGCCCCCCAGCATAACCCAACAATTGAAGCTATTTGTAAAGCCTTTGTGTCCAAAAGTTCTTTACCTACCATAAATACCAGCACTGAAAGAATGTCTTGAAACTCAGTTACTGCTATCAGGACTTTCCCGCTGGTGCCCAAGCTGAGTCTACCTCTGATGTTCCGCATTAATCTCGAAAGGAATAGCCCTTTCAGATTCTCTGATTATGAGACAACACAATCAGCGTGAGTGTTCGGTACAATCAGCTGGGAGTGATTTTATAATAGAGACCATAAGCTCTGAGGAGGGGAGAATAAAAGCTCCCACTGTAATTATTTGGTGTATATTTCGCAGCGATGGGCCTAACACGAGCCATTTTGACAAGCTTCTGTGCACTGAGATCATCACTAGGGTCCCAAAAAGGTATAGTAGGATTTAATTAGTGCAGGCATTACTTGTTGGCTGGATTCAGAGCACTTAGGAGTTCACCCAGATGTTGCATTAGAACTTGTACTTGCACAGCACATGATGGCCTTACATTTACATAGAAAGCTGCTTGTAGTATGTCTGGGTCTAGTCTACATGGCCTGCATCGACAGACACCTCACCGATAAGCATTGATAGTTTATGTTTCTGTGAATAAATTCTCTTTGATATCAGAATTAAAGGCAAAATGGAATGTTTGATCATCTGTGCAGGTATAATAACCAAGGCTGTTTCCCAAAGGTCGTTTGTTGGGCATGCATTTATTGAAAAGCAGCTCTATAAACTAGGAATACCTGCTTGGTGGGGAAAGCTTATAGTTGGGTGGAAGGAGGAAATGCATAAAAGACACCACGTCAGGGCCCAAGGCCCTGCAATGGTGACATAAGGATTGAGGAAAATGGGAAATAGATGGATTTAAAAATTAAAAAAAAAAAAAAAAAGAATTTACCTGATGACATAAGGAACATGGTGCAGGCTGAGGTGAAGACTACAGAAAAAGTGTGACCCAAATGGAAGGACTGGTCAGCCATGTTTGCAGTTGCCAACTTCAGCAGTGCATAGTTGGGGAGTGTTTACAGAGCCTCTGCTGGGTTGCATGTCTCTCCGGGAAGGAGATGTGGCCCAAGTTTAGGTTTAAGATTGTGAGTGTCAATCTCAAAACACCATGGCCTCCAGACTGAAAGGAGAGCAGGGACTGTTAGACACTGATTCTCTTCCATGTCACACCTGCCACCATGGACCACAGGACACTGCAAGAGCCATGTTCCCTGGGCCCAGGCTCATTTACTGTTTGAGTAAAAGAATTTGTTTTCCTTTCAGTCTGCATATTCATTACTTCTTTTTGGTGTACCTTTATAATCCATGTAAAAACCAGTTGAAATTTGTACCCTACAATTTAATCTAATTTTCTTGAAGCTTACAAATCCATACTGTTTGGGTTGGTTGACCACATCTTTGTCAAAGTGCAAAAGCATGTGCATGTATTATGTGGTGTTTGCTAGGCATCCTCCTTTTGAGTATTAGGAACCATGCTTCTGGCATTCCACTTTGAGAAACATCTTTAAATTTTCAAAGTAATGCAAGTTTTTAATAGAAAACTCAAATATTTCAGAACCATATAAAGAGCAAGGTGCTATGCATTGTGATCAGTCAATTCCAGCCTTTCTATATGGCATATAGAGTTTGCCAGAAGGCACACTGCTGGGGTAAGATGTCAGTTTACAGGTTCCTTCTATGAGAATGAGATGAGTCAGGTAACAAACACTGTATTCTCCCAAGAGGAGGGAGAGCATCAGGAATCAAAAAGGAAGTGCCAGGGTAGCTAAAAAGCATGGAGAAGCTGGTTAGAGTTCACAGCTCCAGCCTTGGCTCCCTCTCAGGGAGGGGATGCCACAGCTATGATGATGGCACAATGTGAGCCCGATGATCCTGGCAATGAGCATCAGTCTTAGGAGAGTCGCTGTTCACAAACCCGAACCTCAGTGCATATTTTCAACCTAACTCCCACTCTGGGTTGGTAGATAGCACTGGAGAATATCCATGACAACACTCCTCATATCTCAGCACTAAATCCAGGTACCATCTTGAGAGCGGTTCTGTTGTCTTAAGACTGAGCTACTCTGAGGACTTGAAACTGAGGATCTGCCATGAATGAAGCAGCATGGAAACATGCCTCCACAGTATTTGAGTGGGACTGGCCCTCAGAGGCTTAGGTCAGAGAGGAGAAGTCCAGGCATCGGGAAGCTTAAACTGTCAAAACTAAGTGGCCAGTGGCTCTTCACTCTGAAGAGGACTAAGCTTAATTGCCTGTAAAGCGAGAGCTAAGAACCTGGAGCCGGCAGTCACGTGACCTCCAAGTCTCCCTTCCTTCCACTGGGAAGATTTAGAAGGGCCAGCTAACCCCTGGATTCCCACAGCCTCCTTTGTCCCACGGTTCCCTGCAGTATAGATTCTGAGAGCTCTGAAGTCACTGGGTGGACTGCCATTTCTCTCAGCTGTTCCACTCTGAGACGGAGCTCAGTCCACTGTCAGGTAGGAGGGACTCCTCAACTGGACTGTTTGCTCCCTCTGCTTGTACAAACTGGGTTCTCTGGAGTGAGTGCCAAGTCCGCAGTCCACTAAGCTCATGATCAGCAGTATCTCCCTAGTAAAGAAAGAAGTAAGTATGGTCCAGATTCTGACAACACAACCTTAACCACCTGGCCTATCAGCCTGCAGAGTGCCAGGTCAAAAACAGAACTGCATAAGACTCCAGCGACATGCCAACACTTCCTTCCCCAAGCACGTCCGCTTGATCACAGCACCAGAGGGCCCGGAAAGATGTCTCACCAATTCTTTGTAATTGGTTGTTTAGGAATTTTGTACAATTAGTTTTGATATTTCCCACCCTATTCCTCACAGATCCAAACCCTTTTCCTATCCATCAACTCTACGTCTTTTTTTTTCTCCCATGTATCAAGTCCAGTTTGTGTTGCCCATAAATTCTTAGATATATGATCTTCAGTAAACTTACCAGAGGCAACAATCATTTTCCCCCTAAAGGCAATTAGAACATTTCTTATTTTAAAGATCCTCCTTTTCTGGAACAATTTAAGAGATATTAAAAATGAAGTCTCCTGTGATCCCATCTTCCAGGTTCCCTGATGAAAACAGTTACTTGGCATTTCTCAGTATCCTCTGGTCCCGGATCTTAGGGTTTCTATTCCTGCACAAACATCATGACCAAGAAGCAAGTTGGGGTGGAAAGGGTTTATTCAGCTTACACTTCCATACTGCTGTTCATCACCAAAGGAAGTCAGGACTGGAACTCAAGCAGGTCAGGAAGCAGGAACTGATGCAGAGGCCATGGAGGGATGTTCCTTACTGGCTTGCTTCTCCTGGCTTGCTCAGCCTGCTCTCTTTTAGAACCCAAGACTACCAGCCCAGAGATGGTCTCACCCACAAGGGGCCTTTCCCCCTTGATCACTAATTGAGAAAATGGCTTACAGTTGGATCTCATGGAGGCATTTCCTCAACTGAAGCTCCTTTCTCTGTGATAACTCCAGCTGTGTCAAGTTGACACAAAACTAGCCAGTACACTATACTAGTGTATTTTCTCTTTTTTATTCTTTTATTGAAAATAATTTTCTCCTCACATGATATATCCTGGCTACCGCCTCCTCTCCCATCTTTTCCCAGTTCCTTTCCCCTCCATTTCCATCCAAATGCACTCTCTTTCTGTGTCTTGTTAGAAAATAAAGAGGCATCTAAGGGATAATAATAAACTATGATTAAAAAAAAAAACTAACACATCAGAATTGGATGAAACAAACAGAAGGAAAAAGGCACAAGAAACAGAAACCCACTCATTCATACACTCTGGAGTCCTCTAAAAACACTAACTGCTAAAGTCACCCCCATAGACCCTCTGGGGCCTCCTCCCATTCTAAGTCTCTGGCACATCCTAGAGATTGCACCATTCCCCATTGTCCCCTTCTCTCTCCCCTGCTCTCCCTACATATAATCTCCCCCTCCCCCAGCCCTGCTCCCTTCCCCGTACCATCTTCTACCCTGTTCCCTCCTTCCATTCACCGCTGACATCTATTTTGTTTCCCCTTCTGAGAAAGACTCATCCATCCTCCCTTGGGCCCTCCTTGTTATTTGGCTTCTTTGGGTCTATTGATTATAGCAAGGTTATCCTGTACTTTATGGCTAATATTTTCCTATAGTGAGTACATACCACGTTTCTCCTTTTGGGTCTGGGTTCTGTCTTAGTTAGAATTTCCATTGCTAATAAGAGACACCATGACCAAGGCAACTCTTACAAGGTACAACATTTAATTGGGACTGGATTACAAGTTCAGAGGTTCACTACATTGCCATCATTGCAGGAACAATGGTGGTGTCCAAGTAGACATGGTGTTGGAGAAGGAGCTTAGAGTTCTACATCTTAATCTGAAGGCACTCAGAAGAGGACTATCTTCAGGCAGCTAAGAGGCAGGTCTCAAAGCCCTCCCTCACAGTGGACACACTTCCTCTAACAAGGCCAAACCTCCAATAATGCCACTTCCTTGGCCAAGCATATTCAAATCACCACAGTTACCTTACTCAGGATAAATTATCTAGTTCCATCCATTTGCCTGCAAAATTCATGAGGTCCTTTTTTTTAATGGCTGAGTAATATTCCATTGTGTAAATGAACCATGTTTTCTTTATTCTTCAGTTGAGGGATGTCTAGGTTGATTCTGAGCTGAGGCTCCTAGCAGTGGAAGATATGAATCCTGAAGTGGCCACTCCCTATAGTGAGGCAAAGAAAAGCCAGAGATAGAGCAGATTAACTGCTGAATTCTCTTAGACTTTTCAAGGATAGCCAACACAAAGTCACCTAAAACAGTCACTTAAAACAGAATTTTGAAGGGAAGGATGCTTTCAAACCCATTTTATAATGTCAGTGCTACACTGACACCAGAAGCAGATGAGGATAAAGTGGCAAAATCCGTAAACCCATTTCTCTGATGAACACAGACCCAAAAGTCTTTAATATAAAAAGTAGACACAAAGGCCAAAATAAATAAATAAATAAATAAAAATAAAAATAAAAAGTTCAGCAGTTAAAAGCACTTACAGCTCTTGCAGAGAACTGGAATTAGTTCCCAGTACCCACACAGGGCTCTGCAACTCCATGTAACTCCAGCTCCAGGGGATTCAACACCTTCTTCTGGCTGCTGAGGGCACTTGAATATACACAAAACATGTTGGGAAAAAGACATGCTATTAAAAACCTATATCCCCACCTCCAACCTGTCCAAAAACCAACCTAGTATATATTGGATACCGCTCCTGGAAAATACTTCAAAATACAGTACTAGTCAAGAACTCTCTCATTAAGTCCTTAGTTGCTTAGGAAATACCAAGAACTGGATTGTACCAAATTAAGACTTTTATTTACCAAAGAAAACACTGGAGATTGGATTGTACCAAATTAAGACTTTTATTTACCAAAGAAAACACTTTCCAGAGTAAAGAAATGGCCTACAAGAAAACGGAGATATCCAAGTTCATGTTTGATTTCCTGTTCTGACTACCATTCACAATGTACTGTGAGATATAAGATGAAATAAGCTCTTTCCTCTCAGCTGGAGAGGTAGCTCAGTGGTTAAGAGCACTGGCTGCTCTTCCAGAGGTCCTGAGTTCAATTCCCAGAAAGGACATGGTGGCTCATAACAATCTGTAATGGCATCCAATGTCCTCTTCTGGTGTCTGAAGACAGTGACAGTGTACTCACATAAATAAAAAATAAAATGGAGAGAATGTTTGTCAGCTCTTCATACATCAGGAACTGATCCCTAAATATAAAGAACTGGCAAAGTTAATCACCAAAAGAACAGGACCAATCAACAAGTGGGCAAAGGAACTGAAGGGGCAATTCTCAGAATAAAAATCACAAATGAACTATAAATGCATGAAAAAATGTCAAACATCTTCACAAATCAAAACTACATTAGGATTGCGTCTTGCTCTAGTCAGAATGGTTGTCATGAAAATCAAACACAGTAAATACTAGCAGGAGTGTTGGGGACACGAGGGAAAAACCCTCATATGCTGTTGGGGGTGGTGTTAGTCCAGCCACTCTGAAAACTAGCATGGGAGTCCCTCAAAAAATCAGGGATACCATCCAGCTATCCCTCTTTCCTGGATATACTGGATATGCATACACCCAAGAGCCAAAGTCAACACACACTTATATATTTACTTGTGCACAAGTTCTGGAATCAGCTTATGTACCTATGTATCAGTGGTTGAATGGGTAAAGAAAATGTGACATATATGTAGCCCATGCATGTATGTATGTACTATAAAAAAATGAAAGTTCTACAGTTTACAGGACAAAATGTGTGAATCTGAAAGTACAATGTTAAGCAAACTAAGCCAAACTCAGAAAGAGAAGTATCACATTATTTTTCAAGTATGTGAAATTATAAGGGGGAAATATTTGGGAAGAGGAGGGGGACCAGTGGAAGAAGAATGTGGAAGAGAGCAATGGGGGGTGACTGTGACTATATACATGTATGAAGATGTCATGACAAAGCTCATTATTGCACAAAACAGAATGGACCAGTGAGTACTTGAAAGAACTAGTTAACAAGTGTTTTTATAATGCCTCTAAACTTATCAGAGCACGAGGAGAAAGACACACACAGAGAGAGAGAGAGAGAGAGAGAGAGAGAGCATGTTTTTATGGGTGTGTTTAAAGTATAGATTTTATTTCCTTGAATTGCCTAGGAATCACTATTTAATGAATTATTGTGACCACATTAGGGGTGTGTACACATATTTAAAATAAAAATCTACATACTGCAGATCTCCATGCTCTCCCTTTTTTCTCTGGGTTCCTGCTATAGCTTTCTCACTTTTCTATTGACCATTCTACTTGCCCACTTACATATTTTCTCCCTGGGGAATCAGGCTTGATAGCTACACTGACTTTTTCCCCCTTACTGTTTCTTGAACCCTTTCCTGACTACCCTACTGGAGAGGAATTTTAATCCCGCAACATGGCTGCTCTAGCAAGGGATCACAGCCAAAGACCTTCTAGGTCTTTGTGATCTTGCTGGAATGCAGTTATAATCTGGCTGGAATATGGACACACCCTTAGAACACACCTTTAATCACAATCAGGGAAAGTAAGGTTATCTTATAGGAAGAAGAAGCCATGTTTGAAAGTGATATCTAATTGAGGGGCAGACAAAGTGATGAATCAGAGAAAGATTTGATGGAATGAGTCAGAGATAGGATACCCCCAACTATCACAGGAACAGCACAGGAAAGTGAGTCCAGGCAGAGTGACAGAGACAGACAGACAGACAGAGAGGGAGACAAGGAGACAGAGACAGAGACAGAGACAGAGGCAGAGGAGACAGTTTTACCAAAACAGTTTTACAGAAATAGGTTGCAGGTGAAGACAGAACAAGACCATTAATGAGAAGGACCCAGAGATTAGGAGCCAGAATAGCTGAGCTGAAGCAGCCAGTGAGAGTTCAGAAAGAACTAGAAAGGGTGAATTTTTTCAGCAGTATGCCTCCGAGATGACAATTAGATCTGGTGAATAAGTTACTTTTACACCCTACTTTAAGACTTCAACCCACATCCTGTTCTTTCTCTTCCATAGCAGTTGAGTCTGCTTTCCCTTTTCTCTGTACCATGGACCACCTGTTCCCTCTTGAATACCTCTAACTTGCAGCCACACAGCCACACACAGAGATGCATAAGGAAGGACCTGGTCTGTTCTAATACTTAGCTATTGTGGTCTTTAATTTTTAGTAAGTCTTTGAATAAGGAGTCCCTCCTCTTTAAATTTGCATGATTCATCTTTATGTAGAGTTAAGCTCATGCAAGAGCCCTAGTGAAAGTTTGGAAAAGTCAAGGATCTTTGTCTTTTAGACTGGGACAAACCTGCTTATAGTTGTCATTCTGTAATTTAAGTAGTTTGCTCTTTTAATAACTACCTATTCTGTTGTTGACCACAATTTATTTAGCTAGTTCCCTATGGATACACAGTTCTATTACAAAAATCTGCTGCACTGAATAACCCTGCTCTTAATTAAAACCTGGTACCCTTGAGCGGTTCCGTTTAAATACCTTTGAAGGAATAAATCATGGCTCCTAGTTCTTTTCTATTTCTGGTGACACTAATACTGAGAATATGTATACTGTCATTGAGAACAGCTGTTTTCAGCTAAGTGTTTGCAGGCCTTGGGATGGTGTCCCATTGATGTAGGTTTCCAAGCACAGCCTAATGGCTGACTGGGATAGCTCACAGCCTCAGGTGCACATAGCAGCCACCTGGGGAGCTTCAAAAAAATGTGATGCCTGGGCCCCTCCCAAGTACTGTGATGTAATTGGTCTGCCTGCAACCTGGGTTTATAAAAGGTCCCTGGTGATTTCAATTGGCAGTGGTGACTTTCTCTTTAACCTCACAGAGAAGGATGCTTTAGCTGGGGGGGGGGGGGGGGGTTGATCTTGCCTTTTTTAGTCCCTCAGTTGCACAGAGGAGAAATAGGTAAGATGAGCTGTGCAGACCTTCATAGGAGGCTATTACCCAAATATAAACTGAATAGTCAAGTGGGTTATCAATTGTGAATTGTTTGATATCCCTGTCATGGCTGAATTTATGGTAAGGACAGCAGAGAGGTGCCTACGTCCTCAGATTCAGCAACGGTGCACTGTGGTTTGGCAAAAGTAACTTCATTTTTTTTTTTAAAGCCTAGAGGAATACTTCAATGCTCTTATTTAAATGGAACACGTGGTGTGTTAAAACAGAGCAAGAAAGAGAATATTAAATAATGAGCAGTTTGATGTGATGACAAGACTAGAATATTTTCCTAGCACATTCTTTCTTTCCAAATTCTTTGTTTCTGGGACCCCCCACTCTCTCCAGACTCTGCCTGTGACTGCCTTCAGCACAAGACTTTGTGAGGGTTAGTCAGAGTGGTTGGTGGAGAGTGTATACACGTGTTAAATTGTTTTAAAACAAATTTAATTAGTAAAAATATTGGTTAAATTGACCAATTTTTTAAAAGATTTCTTTTTTAAATTTTACATGTGCCTGTGTGAGCCTGAATGTGTGTGTGTGCAATGGAGGCAGAAGAGGAGGTCGTATCCTCTGCAACTGTAGTGTGTGAGCCTGAATGTGTGTGTGTGCAATGGAGGCAGAAGAGGAGGTCGTATCCTCTGCAACTGTAGTTGAAGGCACTTGTTTGCTACCTGGTGTGGGTACTAGGAACTGAACTCTGGTCCTCTGGAGACCATCACTGGAAAATGAGTGATTTCTCTAGCTTCTAAATTAATCATCTTAGAGTTTAAAAACCGTGTGTGACTAAATGATCAGAGTGTGGTATTCCTCTAACCAAGGCAACAGTCGAGTTTTAAAATATGAGAACATTCCTGAGAGTATGTTATTGTTCACATTAGCAAAAATCAACTTATGTGACTTACATTTGTCCAGACTAGTGCCCTAGGCCAAAATTCACCTTTGACATTAGTAGCTCTAACTAGTGATCAGATGAGAACTCAAAGATCCATTGGATGTGCTCGGAAGATGCTTCAGTGGGTAAAGAAAGTACTTACTGGTAACTCAAACATGGATACCTGAGTTGGGATCCCCAGGACCACCTACAAAGCTGGATGAATCATCACGTGACTAGAATCCCAGTGCTTGGAGGTGGAGACAGGAGTAGTTCTGGAACTCTCTGGCCAGGCAGTGTAGCCAAGCAGAGAGCACCAAGTGCGGTGACAGGCTCTGTCTCAAAAAATAAAGTGGAGAGATAGAGGAAGATATTCAGTGTTAGACCTCTAGTACACACACACACACACACACACACACACTCAAACGTGTGTGTGTGTGGGGGGGGATGTTTGTTTATGGAACAGATTATCCTCTTGTAAACCGAAGTGTGACTGATTGATTAAACTGCTTCCTTTAACTCTGTCCAGAACAGTTTGTTTACATGTGTATTGAGTGGCTCCCATTTTGAGACATGGCGCGGGCGCAGTGTTTGTGTCAAGAGGTAGGGGGTGGGGGCAATAAAATTCCTACAATCCTGAAGTTTGGAGTCTGGCAGGAAAGCCAGACACCGGCTAATTGAGTTTCCTTGTGGTAAGAGCTCTGGAGGTGTGTGTGTGGTGTCCTTGAATGTCTATACTAAAGAAACGTCCTTTACAAAGCACCAAGAAGGGAAAGAGAGAAACATGAGCTCTCCACAGGGAACCCGGGAGTGGGCAAAGACTTCAATGAGAAGCTAAGGTGGTTTTTCATGGCGTGGAGGGCAGACCTGAAGGACAGAGATGGAAAAAACCCTGGCAGAAAGCTCAGAATGGCTCTATCTGAAAGCCTTAGGGGAAGACTCATTGTGTGCAGCAAACCTCTCAGCGACTGCTAAAATAACTCCTGTAGCAAAGGACAGTGAGGACAGCCCACATCCAACATCCAGAGAACCCCTAAATCTATTAGAAGAACCAGAAAAATGTGAAGGGGCCTTTATGGGTTGGCATCCCTTCTGCGGAGGACGAAGCATTTTCTTAATTGGTCTCCTAAGAGCCAACATTGGGTTCCAGAGCACATGCTCAGGCTGGGTGTGCCTTCACTGCCACTGGCTGCTCTGTGTGGAACCTCAACACAGGTAGACATTCCTGAAGGAAGATGGCTGCAGAAAATACACCCTGTTATCAGCTCCATGGAGTCACTAGGCTGGCTGGTGGGTTTATTTATTTATTTTTTTTTTTTACCTCTACCTCTTTGAGTTTTATTTTAAAAAATCTTTTGCACAGGTTGTTACATTATCATTATCATTGATTTGGTATATTTTGTCTGATTTCTGTGTGTTACTCTTCATTTTTACTGTGAATTTATTTCTTCTCTCATACAATACATCCTGACCACAGTTTTCTCTCCTCCCTGTCCTCCCAGCGCCTCCCTCCACTTCCTTTCTCCCCCAGATCCACTCTTCCACAGTTTCCTTCAGAGAAGAACCGACTCCTAGGGATATTAACCAAGCATGGTATGACAAGGTACAATTAGACTAGGCATAAACCCTCATATCAAGGCTTCGAAAAGCAACCCAGTAGGAGGTCCCAAGAGTAACCAAAAGACTCAGAGATACTCGAGCCCCCCAAAATACCAACGTAACATCAGAGATACTCTTTCTCCCTGTTAGGAGCCCCCCAAAATACCAACGTAACAACTATAACATGTATACAGAATACTCTTCATTTTTTTTTTATTGTGAATGTATTTTGTCTCTCTTTCTCGATTCCTTTGAAATGAATGAAAATGTCTCCCTTCCTCTACTAATGGAACGTAGTTGAGATTTTGAGGAAAGTATTCTGTGTGTTCCACGACTGCATCAGCAACTAGGTTCAAAGACTGAGAAAAAGTGTGATCCACTGTAGAACTCAGAGCAGAAAGAATTGCGTATTCCTGTGACTACACCGCCTATGGAAGAGGCCAGACATAAGCATCACTGGAGAGATAATTCAAACTCTGAGAAGACAGAACAAACTGTTTATGATACAAGCAGTGCTACATAATACATTAGCTGTGTTGGAGTTTGTCAAAAGACCTCACTCACAAAGACCACAGAGATCACCATTGCTGCAAACTGCATGAGGATTTTTTTTTTAATTATTCCAACATGTTGGGGACTCCCCTCTCAGCACGCAGGCCAGAGGAGAGACCCAGAACAAAGACAGAACACACTTTTTTTATACCTTTGTAAGGGGCAAATTTGAGCAACAGGGTAGCTGGCTTATTCTAATTGGTGTAGCAAGTAACCTTTTCAGGCATTGGTTGGTTTGCATAGTGACTGGCCTAGTGACTCACTTTGCTTGCCCCCATGGTGGGTTATTAGGATTTGGTCAGCAAAGCGACAGTACATTTTGCACTTATGGGTCAGCTATTAGTGTCATTGTTATTAACGTCACAGGGAATCCTAGCGGTTTGTGGTCTTAGAATTCAGTGTGGGGCAGGAGTAGGAGAATTCTTCTGAGAACTGTTATTTTTCTTATGGTTATTTCTCTGAAAACAGCTAATATTATTTTGGCAGCTGTAGGCTTAATCATTTTGACCGCTAAAACTATGTTTTATTACATTTGTTTAGTCAGCCAGCTTTCTTATCTGGCTCTGCACTTGGCCTGCTAGTACAGTTTGGAAAGTCCTTTTTGAAGGGGGAAGGTACTGGGTGGCCTTGAATTTATTTTGGATATTACAGTTGTATCCTGTGTATGTGTGTGTGTGTGTGTGTGTGTGTGTGTGCACGCGCGCGCACATGTGTGTGCTCGCATGTACACACACATGCCGGTTCACAAGCCAGAGGACAATAAAAGATATCACTCCTTGGGAGCTATCCACTCTTTGCCTTGAGAAGGGTCTCTCGCTGGCCTGAACTTGCCCAATAGGCTGTGCTGGCTGACCACTAGCTCCAGGCATCTTCCAATCTCCAATTCCCACCCCTGGGATTCTAAGTGTTTGGTGATGCCTAACTTTGTGTGTGCCATGTGAGCATGCATGCATGCATGTGCTAGACAACCCAGTTCTTGTGCTTTCATTAGCAGGTAGTTTACTGGTTGAGCCATCTCTCCACATCAGCTGAGTTTTCAAAATCAAAACAAAAGTTAGAGAATATGGGAAGCACAAATTAGACTCTGTGAATTACTTAAATAAATAAATAAATAATAAGTGTCAGGTTGTGGTAGTGCATGACTTTAATTCCAGCACTCTGATAGCAGAGACAGCAGATCTCTGAGTTCAAGGCTAGCCTGATCTACAAACTGAGTTCCTGGACAGTTAGGGATACATACACAGAGAAACCTTGTCTCAAAAAACCAAAATGGAGGAGGGAGAGGAGGAGACAGGAGGCTGGGAAAGGGTGGAGGTGGGGGCAGACATGGGGGAAGTCAAGGGCAGGAATAGAGGTGAGTGTGGTCAAAACACATGATGTGAAATTCTCAAAGAATTAATAAAATGCATTATTAACACACAATAATAAAATATATAAATATAAACACATACAAATATATAAACATTAATATATAATATATAAAAGAATATAAAAACTATTACATATACTTAGAAACCTTGCAGATAGGATAAGATGAAACACTCTTTGACCATCTCCTCCCCAGTTCCCAATCTTCTCCTAGAGCTAACTGGGGTTATCACATTGGGATGATTCTCCCAGACACCCCTGTTTCTACAGCAATGTCTCAAAGCATTTGCAGTTGACTGTGCTCACAGTTTTGTCTACGAAGTCTTCAGATGCTATACAGTGATGCATCTCTCGGTACATCATGCTGTTTCTTGCTCAGTTTGAAGAGGATCCTGTACTTGCTTTCTGTTTGCTTGGTTTTGTTCCAGTTAGTTCACTGTTGAATTCTGTAGTACATCAGTCTTCTCAGGTTGCTCTTATAGACTACCATGGAGTTGGTGATGGAACAGACATTTATTTTCCAACATTTCTGGAGACCAGAAGTCAAGGGTCAAGGTGCCAACATTGATAGCTGGCGAGGGCTCTCATCTTCACTTGCAAGTGGCTTCTCTGCTGTCTTCCACTGCTTTTCTCCTAGTGTCACTTCCTGGAAAGGACAACAGCTCTGTCTGATTAAGTCCTGTCCTTATGATGTCATTTAGCTCTAACTGTTTCCTTACAGGACCCTCTGTTGCAATGTGGATACACTATATGTAAAGAGGTTACATATGCTAATTTGTTTTCCTAACACATAGTATGGCTAGCCAATACTTAGTCCTATGCTCATCATGAGATGAATTCCTTTATTTGTTTAAAGCTTTAATAGAGCATGATTATTTCCCTGTGAACTAATAGCAACTTGGGCTTTTAGCTCCAGAGACAGGCATGGCAAGAGAGAAAACCCCCCAGAAGCATGGAGGAGTGGCTGTAGAGAGGCTGATCCCTAGCTGCTCATCCTCCACAGCCCACAGAGTTCTCAGCTCTGAGAGTGGGAGAAGTTGGCATCTGAGTATGCAGAGATGGAGGAGGCATGCAAAGCCAGAAATGTCCTGTGTGGGCTGCTAGCCTTCCCTGAGCACTAGAATACCCAGCAGCCAACCTGGGAAGGAGAAAGCTACAGGCCACAAGATGACTCCCCCAAGCTCCGTCCCCAGCCCCCCTCCCCAACATTGTCCAGGGAAGCCATTTCCTTGTGTTAGAGTGCACTGCTGTTTGGAGGATCTTCCAAGACACTTTGTGTCATCCAAACCCCCACCAATCCCCTTTCCAGGAGAAGTTCTGGAAATTTCTGTTCATAGGAGTCAAAGTAATCCAGAGATAATGAAAGATTTCTCCCTCTGTAAATCTAACGAACTGGGCTCGGGCCACCTGTCCTCAGTACACCAATTAAGCAAGAGTTGTAAAAAGCAAAGAATGGGAGTTTACTCAGTGTGGCCATGCTGAGTAAGAAGAGGACCAACTAAAGAAGCCTAGTGACCTCCCAGACAACCTCCTAGGTGTAGGAGACATGAGGCTTAGGTTTCAGCAGAGAGCAAGAAATAGTCTCAGTTTAGCAATCCTGCCATGCACGGTGTGATCCTCCGATCATTGACCCATTCTGTCTGCTGTGCTTCCGCCTCTCCTTCGAGGTAATCTGACCAGCTGCTGGAGCCCTGTGAAATCTGTTTTCAAGAGACAATTTCCTGCTGTGGCTGGCTCAGCCTTCCTCTTCTCCCAGCATCAGATGCCTAGGAATTCCAATTTGGGGGATTTCTGATTATTGTCTCAAGAATCTGACCGCCAAAGACAGGGATAGCAGTGTCTCTTTAGAATCTCCTCATGCTCGTCAGCAGTTACAAATCCACAGGGCTCTCTGGATGTGGAGAGAGCTGGGAAGAATTACCTTGACATCTAGTCCAAGTATGTAGTTCTTACACACGCACAGTTTGGATAGCCAGGGGACACAGAAATGATGGAGATATTTTGTTATCATACTGGGAGAGGGGTTTGTGCTATTAGCATCCACCAGTGCTCCCCAGCATCCTCCCACAAGGCACACAGAGCTCCTCCTCCTCCTCCTCCTCCTCTTCTTCCTCCTCAGTAGGCAATCAGCCAGCCACAGTGCCAGCAGTGACTTGGTTGAGAAAGACTGCCCTTAGCCAAATTTTAGGAATTTCCAGGGAGCTTGCAACTGGAAAATACTTCAAAAACATTAACAATTTAATTTTGTAGAAGATATAATTTTAGACAAGCAAACATTCATCCTCTAACTTTGAATTTGCTGGTTTGAATGCTTCTTTGAAATGGTTAGTGCGTCAATCAATTTTCCTTTATGTTTGTTTATCTGTTTTATCAGACAGCTCCCAAAACAGTCTGTTAAACTCCTCTGTCAGAGCACCCAGGGTTCTCTGAGAAAAGCATGTGGCATCCACAGCTGTCCTGGTTTGGTTATAGATTCGCACTGTCACGTGGCCTCATTAAATTTTTAGCCTCAGCTGAAGATCCGAAGTCTATCCCTTGACTCAGAAGGCACTCTTCAGAGGGTGTTTTGAGGATTAATTAGTTAACTTTGGCAAGGCGCTTTGAACAAGTACATTCTGTACTCTAATATCATTGGGCAAATTTGCACCTTTTAGACATTATTACCTCACGGCCCGTCCCCTCACTTGCTTGGGCAGTTCCCTGGGAGGAAGCGAATTGTAGTAGGCAGTGGCCAGCAGCCGAAAATCAGGAGCCTTACTGAAGACTGCTAGCTGAAGAGTCTCCTTGTATGATGAGGAAAACACTCCAAGGGAAGTTAAAAGCCTCTTGTAGTGACTGAAGACTTCTGAAGGGCAGTAAGAGAACCAGGGCCGCCCCACCCCCAACCCCGGGCCTGTTCTCTCATTCGTAATCATTGATCAGCTCCTACTCTTCCCTTTTCCCTCTTACAAAGAACAGAGCCTGGTCAGGGACCTCTCAAAACCCTCCCATGGGGGGGGGGGGGATCTGTAACTTACATTCACGATGTTTTAGCTTCCATGCAGATGTTTTAATTCTTTGTATGGGAAGGATGTGTATGAATGCAGATGTGCTCAGAGGCCATAGGAATGAGATTCCCCTGCAGTGGAGTTACCCGTAGTTGTGAGCTCTCCAGTGTGCTGAGAATTGAACTCAGGTCCTCTGCAAGAGCAGCGCATGCTTGTAACCATGGAGTCGTCTCTCCAGCCCCTATGCAGACTTGACCTTCCAGCCAGGGCTATACAGAGAAACCCTGTCTCTTAAAACCAAATATATATATGTGTATATATATATATATATATATATATATACACACACACACACACACACACACATATATATATTCCTCCGGGAAGTGGGGGACTGGGAAAGGGGATTACATTTGAAATGTAAATAAAGAAATATTCCAATACAAAATAAAAAATATTTATTTAATTTTTTAAAAGCAACGGCAACAAATTTATTTTTATTTTATGTGTATGTCTATGTGACTGGGGTTCACAGATGCCATAGGTGGGTAGGACGGCTGGTTGCTGCTCTCCTTTGGAAGCTGACATGGTGTCTGACTACTAGTACCATAAAAGCTTAGTCCTCAGGGAAGGAGGCATTCAAGTAGGTGTGAGCTCAGGTAAATCTTTTTCTTTCTTCTTTTTCTTCTTTTTCTCATTTGCATTGCATTTATTGTCATTTGTAATTTTTAAGTTTTATACAATATTTTTTATTATTTAGGAATTTTACATTATGAACCCAGATCACATTCACTTTCCAGTCCTCCCAGTCCTTCCTTGTGATCTCATTCCAGGAGGAGGAGGAGGAGGAGGAGGAGGAGNAGGGGGAGGGGGAGGGGGAGGGGGAGGGAGAGGACAATGAAGACAAAGAAGACAAATCTAAAAGTCAATGTGTTGACCATTGGAGCATGGACAGACCCCCAATAGCATCATCCCCTTAATGAAAACTGTATGCAACTGTACCACGTGCATGCCTGGTGACCTCAGAGGCCAGAAGACATCAGATGCCCTGGAACTAGATTATGGGTGCCTGTGGCCACCGTGTAAGTGTTGGAATCGAAAAATTCCTTTTCCTTATAGCCTTCATTTTTATAGCCACTATCTGCTGCATTTGCAAACTCCTTTTGATTTGGGCAAAAAGCAATTTTTGCCACTGTGTGTGAGGTACTGCGCTTGGGACCTATCTCATCCTCCAACACCTGTTAAGGTAGGTATGGTTTTGTCCAGCTGACATATACAAGTGCATGGACGAGTCCTTGAGGCTACTCTCTTGATTACGGTCACCAATCTGGGAAATGAGAATCATCCCCTAGTTGTTTCAAAGCTAGTGCTGTAGTATTTCAGCATCTCAAGCTAAGACAAACCTGTGCATCCCCCTTTTCCCACTTGGCTTTCATCCCCATAGGAGTTGAATAGGGAAGATAGCACACTTGTGTCTTTTCAGATAAAGGGATGATAGAATTGGTACCTTGCTCATGTTTCCCAGCGCCTGAAAACTGGTTTCCATGCACACTCCTTGACCATGGACCCACTAGCGCCACCTACCAACAGCTGCCTAGTACTGCATTCTTCTTTCTCTTGGGGCTGCCATGGGTGAGTCCTTCCTTTCCTGGCTCCCTTTGGTTTCGGTGGATCATTCGTGAAGCCCAAACCATCACTCTCTGTTCCCCTTGCTGTCTCCTTGTCCCTGTGTACCTTGGAAGCACTAGTTGCTCTGCAGGGACTCAACTTGGGCATTCTTTTCAACCTCTATCAGTGACTTCATCTCTTTCTCCTGCTTAGATCAGTGGTTCCTAAACTTTGTTGGGGATTAGAATCACCGTGGGAGCCTTTAAATGTCCTAGACTGCTCGATAGATGAATTAGCTCAGCAGTGCTGATAATCAGGACGTTTTTCACTTTATTTTTTTCAAAGCTCTCTGGGCGATTCTAAAGTGCAGTCAGACGTGAGACCCAGACACATGAGTCATGTCCTATGTGTTCTTGGGTGACAACTTATAAACTCCTCCCTCCACATGAGGCCTGTATCTCTACCTGTTTCTAGTTTCCCCCAGACCCTGAACATCCAAATTTAGCAAGTGAAGACACAGAGAGTCCAGTCACACTCATATTTCTCACAGGACGCATACTAAAAAAAAAACAAAAAAACAAAAAACTGTATTGGCTGTTTACCCAAAATACCTGCTGGCAAAACCCCCACCCCCTAAGGAGAACATGAGCTGTCTGCATTTCCCCTTAGTCGGAAGGGCTTTCCTGTGAGCCGAGGGGCAAGCCTTCGGTTTCTCTGACACACCTCTCCCTGTCTCTTTGATTCCTGCCCTGTGAGGATGGGCTACTTCACACATCTTTCCTCTGCTCATACTGATTCCTTGGTCTATCCTCATCACCTGGGTCTTTGAGGATTTTACAGTAACGACACTGGATCCTACACTCCATCCTCTGATGATCCAGGTTTCGGTGTTTCCCCAAATATCCTCATGAAACACTGAACTGATTCTGCGCTTGGACCTGTAAAGGCCACTCATTAACAAGGGGACAATGCAGAATATACTCCTCTAGATTGCATAGCCCTAAAGGACGTTTCAGAAGGGCTCCCTGGCAGAGCCCAAGTACTGGGGGGGCAGTCTAAGAAAACCGTGGATTCTGATATGAATCAACATGAGTCTTCTACTTAGATTGGGGTACCTGATCTTTCCTAACAAACTTCTAACCATTCAAGCAAAGCAGAAACCATGTCTTCCCAGAGTCGTTCTTGCTGAGTTCTATCTGCATTTCCTGAAGACCTTTCTTACAGTTCCTGCTTGCTTAAACCCATCCTCCCCGTCTTCCCCAGCATGTCAGACCTGGGATTGGTGTACTAGATTTCTCATTGGTCCTATTGCTTCCGACTGTGTCCTCCTGATGTGATTGGGTGTGTTGTATAGGTTGATAGTTATGTGTGTGTGCATGTGGGTACAAACACATAGGTGCTTCCTCATTTGTTTTCCACCTTAATTTTTGAGACAGTCCCTCCCTGAACCTGGAGGTTGCCACTTTGGGGAAGCTGGCTGGCTGCAAGGGCCCACATCTCTAGCACAGGGATTATAGCTGTGTATTCTGCTCTATGTTTTATAGGGGTGCTGGTGATCAAAGCTTAGACCCAAACTCTTCTGCAGCAGGCACTTACATGCTGAGCCACCTCCCTAGCCCAATGTGACCATTATAAAGTAGGTTGGCTTTTGTTACCAGTGTTGCTGTGTGGTTCCTTCCCTATAGTTCCTAGCTTTCCCCAACACAGACTGCTTCATAGCGCACCAGCAGAGATTGTTCTAGCCTAGCTGGAAGCTGAATTTTTGTGTCCATGGGCTTTCAATGAGCAATGGAACCAGCTCTTTCCATGTAAGTAGCAAGCTGGCACTGCTGGGGAATTAACTCAACAGCCTTAACTACTGTGGCAAGTCCTAGGTACACAGCCTCACTGTTTCTCCAAATTCCCTACTTAGATGCAATTGCATGAGGCAGCTGTTTGCTTGTTTGGTCTCCATTCATTGATGTTTCATAGATCTTTCTTGTCTAACCTCTTGCCTTTTCTAGTAACTACCCAAGTCAACTACTCACCTTTGGAGCCAAAGTCTGTTTGTGGAGGCAGCTCTCATTCATATTTTTGGCATGTTAGCTCATTAGCATAAGATTACCCAGTGGTGGGGAAACATGAAATTTGAAACAATGCATAGATTCAAGAGGTTCATGAGTCTCCAAGACTGACCTTTTCCCTCCTGACTGAAGTCCTGGCTTAAAACTCTAGAGATGATTTGTCATAAGCTCTTTGGGCCATGCTCCTGCAGCCTCCAGCACCCATTCAAATGTCCATGCAACCACCAAGGAGGAGACTTGGGGATCATGTTATGTTCCCCAACCATGGTCACAGATGACTGAGCTGAATGGTCATCCGACTAACACTAGACTAATAAAATCACTATCATCAGGAACACGGGGTTAATAATTAAACATTCCAGTTCCAACACAGACTGGGGTCTGGGGAGATGACTTGGTGATAATGTGCTTGCCATACAAGCATGAAGACCTGAGTTCACACCCCCGGCACCTACATTAAAGAGCAAGGAGTGGCAGTGTACACCTGTCATCCTAGGGCTGAGCAGACAGAGACAGGAGGATTCCTGGGACTAGCTGAACAACCAGCAGAACAAACTGCTGAGCTCCAGGTTCAGCAAGAGACTCTTGTCTCAAAAAAATTATGTGGAATGCAATTAAGGAAGACATTCAATGTGGTACTTCATCCTTAATCTTCACTGTCTTAGCTCTAACCATCAACTTAACACAGTCCAGAAGAGAGTCTCAACTGGAGGATTATTGAGAGTTGACTAGCCTACAACTCTGATTGTCTTGATTTTTGGTTGTTGTAAGAGGGCTCAGTCTACTGTGTATGGCACCATACCTAGGCAGGTGGTCCTGAACTGTGTAAGAAAGCTGGTTGAATATAATCTGACATGAGAGAAAGTCAGCAAGCAGCATCCTTCATGGTTCCTGCTGTATCCCTTTCTTTGGCTGTGAGGTGAGTTTCTTGGTTGAAAGTAACTCTGTCTGGGAGAGCAAGAGGTTTGCCTCCACCTATTTGCTCTGATTTCCATCAGTCAAGAACTGTAAGCCGGGCGGTCGTGGCGCATGCCTTTAATCCCAGCACTCGGGAGGCAGAGGCAGGTGGATTTCTGAGTTCAAGGCCAGCCTGGTCTACAAAGTGAGTTCCAGGACAGCCAGGGCTATACAGAGAAACCCTGTCTCGAAAAACCAAAAAAAAAAAAAAAAAAAAAAAGAACTGTAACCTGGGGCTGGAGAGAGATCTCAGTGGTTAAGAGCACAGACTGCTCTTCCGAAGGTCCTGAGTTCAAATCCCATCAACCACATGGTGGCTTACAATCATCCTTAATGACATCTGATGCCCTCTCCTGGTGTGTCTGAAGACAGCTACAGTGTACTTACATATAAAATAAATAATAAATAAATATTAAAAAAAAAAAAGAACTGTAACCTATCAGCTGAAATGTACCCTTTCTCCCTAAGTTGCTTTTGGTCATAGTAGTTGTCATAGCAACAAAATGAACCTCTCTCTCTCTCTCTCTCTCTCTCTCTCTCTCTCTCTCTCACACACACACACATACACACACACACACACACACACACACACACACACACACACACACACACGAGAGAAGAGAGTGCCATCTTGGTCCCTGACTGTGTTTCAGCTCCTCCTTGAAGCTCAGCTCCCATTCTCCATGGCTTCTGAGAGGCAGCCACTGTGCCCTAATGCTGGGTTTTTCCTTTCCAGCACTGTAGATTGCTCAAGATGGCTTCTAGTCCTCAGTACCATCAAGGACTTGTATTCAAAGGGTCCTAATGAATACAATTCCTATGGAGCTTGCTACAAAACAAAAGAAATATCCTTTACTGCACTTTCCTGGTGGAATATTTTGTCTAGACCACTCAGATGGCCAACAGTAAGATCTCGGAGCCAAGCTTGGGTTGCTGGGTAAAGCTGTGTGGAGAGGTTCAAGGCTGTGTTTTTGTTTTCTAAGGAACTTTCTTTGTTGATTTTCTTTCTGTACCGGACAACTGGACACGTTTGGTGCTACTTCACTTTTTAGAGTACTTTATCTCTGAACTCTGCAGCAAAAGTGGGTCCTCTAACCTTGGGAATGACAGACGCTTCTTTGAAACATGGTTAAATAGAAGCAAACAAACAATGGCTTTTAGCTATTTAAAAAACATGACACACTGAGACATAAATCTTTGAAGAATCTGAGAATGAATTGATTTCCCCCCCCCAACTTCTTCCTAAGTGACATGCTAGCACTGAGAAAGTGTGCCAGTAATGAGCTGGTACTGGAGTGGTCTGGTGACAACCTGACTCACTGAGGACCCCAACTAATGACTTCTCTGTACTCAGAAGTTTGCTGACTTGAGTCTTGCTTCAGTGTGGCCCTGGCCTAGTCTATAACTTACTGTAGCCAAGATGATGCAGTAGAAATGACATACTGATAGCTCCACACTTCTGTCTCTAGAGGCCTGAGCAAGCCATTCGCTCTCCAAAGGCTTGCTCTGGCCCAACAGTGAGAACCATCTAGAGATGAGAAGCCATATAGAACAGAACCAATTATTCTAGCCAAGGCCAGCCCCGGCTAAACTGTCAGCTCTGCAGAAATATGAGCAAGGCCAGTCCAGATCAGAGCCCATGGACTTTGGAGTAATAATGAGTGCCTGTTGTTTGAAACCAAATAGTCTTTGTATGTTTATTAAACACTGTGGTAGAGAACAGCACAGCTTAATCTTCCCTCAACTGGGATAACTCATGCTTAAGTCCCTAACATGAAACCTGGAAGATGATAATAGAAACCTGCCAATAGATTTGGAGGGTGTGTTCCAGTAACTGATTCAGTATGGGCCTGCATTGCAGGTATGGAGGCCATGCTACAGGGATTTCATATCTTGGGAGAGTTGGCTCCATGGCAGTCGTTAGCAAGTGATAGCCCATAAGCCAAATCCCATGGTCAGTCTTGACAAAGTTTTATTGGCATTTAGTCACAGTGATTTGTTCCCTGGTGGCTTTTTTTTACTGCATTGGAAGAACTGTCTAGTTGTGACAGATAGGGGCTTGTAAACTCTGAACTGTTTACTCTCTGATCTTTTACACAAAATGCCTATGATTCCTTGCCACAGAGCATCTAACCCTAAGATTCCACGCAGTAATATCTGGACAGTAAATGGAGTATGAAATCAGGTCAAGTCAGGGGAGGTGAGTGTTGCAAATAAGAAGAAACCCCTTGAAGGTGCAGAGGCATGGTGGGCTCCAAACAGCAGCCATGGGGCTCGAGTGGTGTATGAGCGCCCCAAGGAGAGCAGCAGGGAGCTATTTAATTAAATACTAACATACCCCCTAACTTGAAGGCACAGTTCGTTCTAAATATAAGTGGCATCTTTAACTCCTTCGAAGTCACTTTCCTCTACCCTAGCTTATGACTTGTGATCCTCTCTAAGGTGTAACCTTTTGAGGGATGGAAGAGACCATAGAGGAAAATACAGCAAGAGTTTGGTTCTGATGGCTTCCACCACTGACATATTACCTAATAAACAGAGGGAGAGGACTGGAAACGAAAGCTTCTCACCCACGTTGGATCCCAGATACGCAAATACTTCCTCCAGAAGGCAAAGTTTTCCATTTTAGTGTGAAATTCTGGAGAGCAAATGACAAGAGTAAATGACAGGGGGAATAGCATATTCTTCCCAGGTTTATCTTAATTGAAATGTATGAGGGAAATACATAATTTAAAGGAATAGCTCATAGGCCTTTGTAATGTAAATAGCTCCGTGATGTGAGTATCACATGTGACTGCTGCCTCTTCTTGTCTCAGTGAACCATTGTCGTGTGTCAAGCTGGTGTGATGCTTGCATCTTGACTCTTGAGACGTCACACCCAAGTCAGTATGTCCAGAGCACCATTGGCTCAGCATGCTGCCACCGCCCAGACTCCCAGGCCTGCCCTACGGTGGCCAACCTACTGAACCCACTCAGCCTCACTCCGACGTGGTCGGACTTTCACTCATTTCTCTTTAAATATTCAGATTCTGTCAGTTCATTCATCCAGCAAATCATGACCAACATCGTGCAACTTCTCTATGATAGATACTGTGGCCCCGCAGCTCTTACCTAAAAGTCTGGACCACGGGCCTATTACTTTCTACCATGCCTGGTTCTCACAGAAGCCAGAATGATCCTCTTAAGAGGAAAACCAGGTCAAATCCCTTCCTGCCAAATCTTCCAGTAGCCTTTCTTGCTGCTCAGATTCCAGTCTTCTCACACCCAAGTGATGGTGGTCTGGCTGTGCTCCCTCCAAGTCAGCACGCCCTGTTGATGACATTTCCCGTGTAGAAATCCTAGCCCCATTATCAGCCAGGTGCTGGCATGCGATGACCACTGCTCATTCCTTACACATCTGTGGCCTTTCTTGCTAATCACAGACCTGCTTTGAGTTGGAAACTCTGGGTATCCTGATGCCCTCACCCATGGGACAGGCCCTTACCCTTTCAGCACACCCACAGTCAATACTGGATTAAAAACTTACTTTATCTCAAGTTCTCTGTCGATTTTTTTCTCTTGGACAAAATTACAAGTCTTCCTCAGCCCCAGTTTGACAATAATGGAACCTTGAAATGATTATCCCAATTTAAGGATAGCATAGATTCTGGGCTCATTTTTATGAACATAAAATTGTGTGTCCTTTGTTCTTAAAAAACCATGTATGGGTCTCTTGCCAGGCATCCTCATTAGAGTGGTGTTGTCTTTAAACCCTGCATGGCAGTATCTGATGCACTGTCGTGATGCCCAGGGAAGACAGGGCAACCCGGAGGTCAACTACTTCCTTAAGATTATCCAGCTTCTAGAAGGTTACCCAAAATGCTTCGTTGTGGGAATGGACAATATGGGTTCCGTGGGCTGTTGTGCTGGTGGGCAAGAACACCACGACTCGCAAGGCCCTTCAGGGGGCATCTGGAGAAGAACCCAGCTCTGGGGAAACTGCTGCCTCACTTCCAGGGGCACGTGGGCTTCGTGTTCACAGAGGAGGACCTCACTGAGATTAGATGCGTGCTGCTGACCGCTAATGTGCCGGCTTCACCTGTGCTACTGCCATCGGCCAGGATGACGTCACTGTGTCAGCTCAAAACACTGGTCTGGGGCCGGAGAAGACCTCTTTCTTCCAGGCTTTAGGCATCACCACTAAAATCTCCACAGGTACCACTGAAATTCTGAGTGATGTGCAGCTGATAAAAACTGGAGACAAAGCAAGAGACAGGGAAGCCACGCCACTGAACGTCTGCCCCTTTCAGCGGATCATCTAGGAGGTGTTTGATTGACAAAGGCCAGCCTTTACCACCCGGAAGTGCTTGACAACCACAGAGCTGACTCTGCACTTCCGCTTCCTAGAGGGTGTCTGAAATATGGACAGCGTCTGTCTGCAGACTGGTTACCTGATGGTAACCTCAGCCGCACACAGTATCGTCAATCGTCAACCGATACAACTTTCCCACTTGCTGAAAAGGTCAGGCCTCTTGGTGGATCCTTCTGTGTTGGCGGCTGACATCACCACGGCTGCAGCCCAAGCAGAGGCTGAAGCAAAGGAAGAGTTGGAAGAGTCAAAGGAGGATTTGGTCTCTGACTAATCCCCCCCTCAAAGCAACCAACTCAGCCAGCTTAATTTGAGAAACAAGGAAATAAAGGCATACTTCTCTTAAAACATCAAAAAAGCCCAAACAAAAAACCAAACCAATCCAACCAACCAAAAAACCATGCATGAACTTAAAAAAAATGAATTCATTTATTTTTGCCACTTAGACTTGTCTGCATCTCAAGATGACTTCAAGTTTTATTTTTCAGAGATGTAAATTTCTGTATTTGGCATTAGGCACTTTAATTTTGGACTATGACCATTTCTCTGCTTTACGCCTACACTCCCTTCCCTGACAGTCATATGCACACATGCACATTGACTGCACGTGCGCCACGCTCAATAAATAGCCACCATTCCCATGGAAATGGTCTAAACAGGAGCTGGCTGGTTAGCGGGAGCCTCCGCCTGGAGACCCCCAGTGTTACCAAATGATGCTAACCTCTTCCTTGGAAATGGGCCAAGCTTAGCCGTGAGCCCTGCAGGCCTTATCAGAGTTTTGGGTTTTGCTGTGCTCTGCGGTCTACTCCCTAATGAAATCACTGTGTTTGGCAGCCCCTTAGCAAGCGGCTGAGTACTTCAGGTTCTCACTTGGGCTTTCCTGTTGACCTTGACCTCGCTAGGCTCTGACTGGAAAAGTCGCCTGCAGACTTGTCTGACTGCACCCTTGCCTCTTCCTCCAGATTCCCTCTTAGGATGCCACAGACACATTTGTCTCCTGTTACCCCACTGTGCTGGCTGGTTTTGTGTGTCACCTTGATGTGCTAGAGTCATCAGAGAGGAAGGAGCCTAGGTTGAGGAAATGTCTCCATGAGATCCAGCTGAAAGACANTTTTTTTTTTTTTTTTTAAAGATTTATTTTATTTATTATATGTAAGTACACTGTAGCTGTCTTCAGGCATTCCAGAAGAGGGCGCCAGATCTCATTAAGGATGGTTGTGAGCCACCATGTGGTTGCTGGGATTTGAACTTATCACCTTCGGAAGAGCAGTCGGGTGCTCTTACCCGCTGAGCCATCTCACCAGCCCCACTGTTTTAGATCTTAAAGAAGGATTAATAGAAAGTAGTACCTCTAGCATCACAGGGTGTGGCTAACTCACATTAGGGACTTGTGATGGTTCACATTGGTGCTCAACTTTTGGGAATCTAGAGTCACCTAGGAGACACATCCCTGGGCATGCCCATGAGAGATGCTCTAGATTCGGTTAACTGAGGCAGATTCACTTTCCATGGACAGGGATGGCTGTGGTGAGAGTGGGTGAGTGGGCAGGTATGGTGTCTCCTGAGCTGGATAAACAGAGGTTGCTGAGCTGAAGGGAGTGTTCACCTCTCTGTGCTGCCCGAGTACAGACGCTGTGTGACCAGTGCCCTGACATCCTGCTGCCCCAGGGTGAATCATACCCTTGAACTGTGAGCTAGAACAAATCTGCCATTTTTTTAAGGTTGCTTTTGTCAGACATTTGGTCCCAGCAGTGTGAAAAATAACGCGTTCAGGGCCATATGCATTTCATTGAGGATCTTAAGCTATGGGATATTTGTTCTCTGTGAAAATACCCGTGATGTCTGTTTTGCGGAAACACACTTCATAGCTGGGTTCTTGTTATGTGACTGTAGCCCCTATTTTCCTACCTGGGCCTTGGGAATTGTCTCATTAAGGATTCTAAGATGTGTTTTTAGTGTGTGCACTAGTATGGATCTCATCAACCATTTATCTGAGTGATAGGCTAGCCCAGTTCTCTGAGTCCTCCAGATGTAGTCTGTTCCCTCCCCACTAACCCATGCACTGTGATTGCCTGTACCATGGTATTAAGAGGTGACCATGTTATAGGGTCTCTGCTCCCATCAGTACATGATTATCATTCTCCAGAGGGTGGGTGATGTCTCTGCTTGTGAGTTAGGTACTCTGAAACTGGATCAGTTATTGTACAAGTGTGTTCTTGTGGAACACATTTTCCACTAGTGTTCTTGTGCACTCGTGGTCACCTGTGGTCACCTGTGATCACTAGCACATTGGATCCTGCCATAGGACTCACAAGAAAGACTGGGATGTTGTCCCACAGGGACACAATTAAAAATGAAGCGTGGTGGTGCACGCCTTTAATCCCAGCACTCGGGAGGCAGAGGCAGGTGAATTTCTGAGTTCGAGGCCAGCCTGGTCTACAAAGTGAGTTCCAGGACAGCCAGGGCTATACAGAGAAACCCTGTCTCGAAAAACCAAAAAAAGAAAAAAAATGAATATTCCCAACATGATTCCTTACCATGCTTTTGAATTCCACTACTGTGATCTATAGAATACCTTCTTGTTTATAAATCCTTTAGCCTCAGGTATTTGATCGACAGAAAATGGTCTGAGATGCCTATCACTCTGTAGCTCAGCTCAGCCCATTTTCCTGAATGCCCAACAAAAGCCACTGGGTTTGAGAAACAACTACTTTTATATTTGTATTGAATTTTAAAGTTTCAAAGCATCATATAACAGCAACATATCTAACCCATTGGATATATATATATGTATGTGTGTATGTGTGTGTGTATGTGTGTGTATATATATATATATATATATATATATATATATATATATATATATATATATATATATAATTTTTATAGATTAGGAAGATAAGCCCCTCCAGAGGAAAATTCCCAAAGGTTGGTTAGTGGATTAAAGCCAGATACTCATTTACCAGCATCCTCACCAGAGTGTATATGTGATAGTCTTCAGGTTCAGATTGGGGGATGCTCTGGCTTCTAAGTGTTTTATACTATACTTACCCCCTTTAAAGTACTGTGCCTGCCTGGTATGTGGGATGATATCACAAAACCTTGTCCCTTCAGATCTGAGTAGTTTCTCTGGCTTGTCTCAGTTGGAGTCTGTAATGTTCTGTCAGCAGATGACATCAATGCCTTTTGACAGGGCTTGGGTGGACAGTGACAGTGGTGAGTGTGACAGCAGCCAGGATCTACTCAGGCCTTTCAAAGGCACTGGGTAAGTGCTTCTCCAATGCTCATTTAATGAACTTCATATCGATGAAAAGGGCCTGTGCAGACAGCCTGCCCATCACTCTGGAAAAGAAGACAGGGAAGGATGTAACCTGTTCAGGGTCACATAGCGTATAGAAAAAGGCAGGATTAGATGGGAGGACAAAATATCCATGGGAGGAGATACAGAGACAAAGTGTGGAGCACAGACAGAAGCAAAGGCCATCTAGAAACTGCCCCACCTGAGGATCCATCCCATAAACAGTCGCCAAACCAGGACACTATTGCGGATGCCGGAAAGTGCTTGCTGACGGGAGCCTGATATGGATGTCTTCTGAGAGGCTCTGCTAGAGCCTGACAAATATAGAGGTGGATGCTTGCAGCCAACCATTGGACTGAGGGGGGGGGTCCTCGATGGAAGAGTTGGAGAAGGGACTGAAGGAGCTGAGGGGGTTTGCAGCCCCATTGAGGGAGCAACAGTGTCAACAGGCCAGACCCCCCCGGAGCTCCCAGGGACTGGACCACCAACCAAAGAGTATACATGGACAGACCCATGGCTCTGGCCGCATATGTGGCAGAAGATGGCCTTTTTAGACATCAGTGGGAGGAGGGGCCCTTGGGCCTGAGGGGTTTCAGTGCCCCAGTGTAAGGGAATGCCAGGGTGGGAAGGTGGCAGTAGGTGGGTGGGACAAACCTATTCAACAACATTATTCTGCATGCCTGCTACATGCCCAGGACTCTATTAAGACCTGGCTAGGTGTCCCTGCTGGCCATATAAATTGAAGTTCATGAGACTACACTGAGGCATGCCATTCCAAATCTATCATCTAAGTGTTAATAGTAGAGAAGGACACAAGTAACTGAGAGACAAGAGCAGCTAACATCACAATAGAGCCAGGGTCTGCATCCTACAGGAACACAAGAAAAAGGAGCGTTTCTTAGAAGAATCAAAGGCTGCTCCAAGGAAAATAATAGTTCCTTTACAAGGCATGCCCAACAAAGGTGGTGTATTTTTAGAAACAGTCATTGTTTTTACATTTTCCATGGCAGACCCAGAGGAACAGGAAAGAGAGGGAAAAGGATAATAAAAGAAAGGAAAAGAATCTGAGTTAGGACCGTGATGATGTCATGTGTCACTCTAACAAGAGGGCGGGACAGGTGGAGACATGGCTCCTGGGTTAGAGCAGGTTACTGCTTCTCCGGAGGATCCACACTGGGTTCCATCACTCACACTGGGCCCCTTACAGCTGCCTGTAAGTGTAGCACCAGGGCATCCATGCCCTCTTCTGACCCTATAGGCCTCTGCATATAGGTGGTGTACATTCAAGTGCATACCCTACACAACAAAAAAGTAAACCAAAGTCTGAGAAAGTTGAATTGTCTACTGAAAGAAAGAGGCATACACATTGTTTTAAGCAGGGAAGTGCTGCTTTGAGAATCTACTTTGAGAGATCATTCTGATAATTGAAAATCGGTTAGCCAAGGAGCAGTGGTAGGGCACACTAGTGGGGTATCATTAAAGTCCGTTATTAAAAGGACGTGGGCATAGAGAGATGGCTTACTAGCTAAATCACTTACCTTAAGAGTTTTAGGACCAGAGATCAGATCCTCAGAAGCTTCCTAAAAGCCAATAGGCATAGTGACACTTCTGTGGTCCCCAGCACACCAGCGGCAGAGGAATCACTGAAGCAAGCTTCCTAATCAGATCAACTGACATTGTGAGCTCCCTATTCCAGAAGAGAGTCTGCCCCAGTGCAAAAGGTGGAGAGCAATACAGAAAGACACTGAATGCCAATCTCAGACTTCCACGTGCACACATATGTACGTACGTCATATACATGAGCATACTTGTCTTTTGACCTCTACATGAACACACCATACACATATACTTACACCCCCACCCCACACACATATGCGTGGCTACCATAACACATATACAAACACAAGCTGTGGGGCTGATCTAAGACTAGAAATTAAGAGGCAAGGACAGATAGTTTTGAGACACAGTGGATGGAATTTGCTCTTTGGAAGGAAGATGGAGGAGATGGAGATAGTGAGCTGGTGCTCATTTCTTAAGCGTGGGGAGAGCAGGTAAATGGTTTTTCCTCTCGCAAGTACAGTAAGATGAGAGATGGAGCAAGAAGAAATACAGCTTTTGATTTTCATCTTAAGATATCTATATTGAGACGTCTAAAGGCATTTGAGTTTAAAATTTGAAGGAACATTTACAGATTCTTTCTATGAGGTCCAAATATGTATTATAGGTCAATGTCTCTAATGAGCCTGGATGCAAATTCTTTTTTTTTTTTTTTTTTTTGGTTTTAAGGCGTTTATTGTAGAAAGGCAGAGAGAGGGAGAGCATAGGGAAGTAGAGGTTGGCCATGGCCACGTGGAGAGAGGGGGACCAAGGGAGCAAAAGTAAGAGCAAGAGANAGAGAGAGAGAGAGAGAGCGCAAAATTCTTAAAGAAACACTTGCAAATCAGATTCAAGAGCACATTCAAAGGATCATCCACCACAATCAAGTTGGCTTCATTCCAGAGATGCAGGGCTGATTCAATATATGTAAGTTCATAAATGTAAACTATCACATGGACCCAAGGATGGAAACAACATGATTCCCTTAATTGATGCAGGAAAGGCCTTTGACAAAATCCAAACACCCTAGAGAACCTTGGCATACAGGCCACATATCTCAGTGTAATAAAGGGGTAAATCTTGGGATTAAAAAAAAAAAGGTGGTGAAAGACTGAAAACTTTAACACATACACACACTCACTCTCACACATATGTGTGTGCATGCAAAGAAACTCAAGATGTTACCAGAATATAGAAAGATCTTCTAGCTGGGCGTGGTGGCGCACACCTTTAATCCCAGCACTCGGGAGGCAGAGGCAGGTGGATTTCTGAGTTTGAGCTCAACCTGGTCTACAAAGTGAGTTCCAGGACAGCCAGGGCTACACAGAGAAACCCTGTCTCGAAAAACCAAAAAAAAAAAAAAAAAAAAAAAAAAACAAAACTTCTATGCTCATGGATTTATACAACTAATATTATAAAAATAGCCATCCTACTGAAAGCAATCTACAGATTCAACACAATACCCATCAAATTTTCAATGTAATTCTTCACAGAAATTTTAAAAGATAATCTTTGCATTTTTATAATTTTAATCTTTTTTATAAAGATTGTAAAAATAACCTTTAACTTTTTTAGAACAAGGGTAGTCAAAACAATCCTTAACAATTAAAATAGTGTAGATATAATAATGTGTCAGATCTTTAATAAGTGGTGTGGGTCAAACCAGATAGCTACATGTAGAAGAATGAAACTGGATTGTTATTTCTCATCTTGCACAAAACTTATCCAAATGGATTAAGGGCATCAACATAAGATATGATACCCTGAATCTGATAGAGGGAAAAAGTAGGGAATATGCTTGAACTTATTGGTACAGAGAGGACTTTCTGCACTAAATCCTGATAGTACCATTAAGACCAACAACTGATAAATATGACCTTACAAAAAAAAAAAAAAAAAACAAAAAAACAAAAACCTCTGCATGACAAAGTGCACCATCACTAAAGTGAGGATGTAATCTACAGAATGGGCTCTTCCGAAGATGAACATCTGACAGAGGGTTAGTATCTAGAATATATAAAGATTTAAACAAACAAAGAAAAAAGAGAGATAAAGAAAGACAAACAAACAAACAAACAAAAACAGAAACAAAAAACAAAAACACATAAAAAACCAAACCAAACTTAAAAAGCAAAAGGACAACCAACCCAATTAAAACATGGGGATGAGTGTTGGAAATAAACAGAAAGTTCTCAAAAGATGATACCTAAATAGCTGAGAATCATCTTTAAAATGTCTTATGTAAAAAAAATAATGTTTCTTATCTTTAGCCGCTAGGGAAATGCAAATCAAAACTACTTTGACATGTAATCTTATCCAAGCTAGAATGGCCATGATCAAAAGAGCCAATGACAGCAGACTGCTGCTGGAGTGTGAACTGGTGTGGCCGCCCTGAAAACCGGGGTGGAAGTTTCCCCCAAGTTAGAAATACATCTACCACATGAGCCAGCTCTTCGCTAGCCCTAGAACATATACCCCAAAGACTCTATCAACTATTACAGACGTACGTGCTCATCCATGTTCATTGCTGCTCACAGAACCAAGAAATGGAAACAACCTAGATACTCATCAATGAATGAATGAAAATGTGGTCTATCTACCAAATGGAATCTGCTAAATGGACATAGTATTAAACTGACTCTTTATAGTTATACCCACAGATTAATGCATCTCTTAACCCTCATTGAAAAGGTTCTTTTGTAGTAAATGTTAATTAACACAGAGACCTACAGCTGGTCAAGGTACAGAGAAAAAGTTACTGCAGAATTCTTAACTCTCTATTGAAGGCTCAAGAATAAGTGCAGGAAAAGGTGAAGAGGAGAGACAGTAGGTGGCTAGCAGGAGACATTGTTTTCAAGATATAGCATGGTAGCTGCACATATGAACTCACAGTGCTTGTGACAGCATCATCAGGCCCGGGCAATGTCAAGTCAGGCAAAAATCCCAGCATAAAAGGGAAGGTTGGCACAAATTCCCATTCTTAGCTGAACAGCTACTGGCAGTTGGTAGCTTCTGGAAGAGGAACTGTCAGTATCCTTTAAGGGTTGTCACAGGCCCACACCTCTCTGTCCAGCAGAGACGGTGGGAAGAAATGACACGGGGACGCCAAGGCGGGTTCAGAGCAGCTTGCCTTCACAGCTTCTGCTTTATTCTGCTTCTCTCTCAGGTTTCACACAGCTGTAGCCGTTCACTCACACATATCAATCATCCATTCACTCACTCACCCTGGTCTCTCTAACGCTGGTCTGGTCTCTCCTACACTGGTCTCTGGTCTCTGGTCTCTCTAACGCTGGTCTCTCCTATGCTGGTCTCTCGTCTCTCACAGCTTTCCACAGCTTCCTTTATTCCATAGCCTCCCTTAATCTTCTAAATCCCTTCCCCCTGGGACTGCCCACAATTTATCCTCTTCTGTTCACTCACGTCACCTCATACCACCCTGGGCATGACTGAGACTGGGTAAACAAGCAAGGTCACGGGGCTTGGCATAGAGCCAGGCTCCATCTTTGGCTCATGTGGCCGTACCTGCTCCCCACAAAGGGTGTATTCCGTTGTAGGTTAATCATGTTCCATTGGATAACTTTATTTCAAAGCATATGTGAGCATCATACATTGGACTGGATGGGTTTAGGATGAAGAAACAAAGACAGAGCTGGGTGTGTAGGACAGGGAAGGATCTGGAGGTGGAGTATAGAATATGATCCAACTGTTTTCTATGACTCTTTCAAAGCACGAATTCAAAGGTTAGGAAGACAAAAATTTCCAGTGAGAAACATTGTATGAACCTCTGCTACTATGACAATTCAATGAATCATCACAGACACCCAGCAGCAATGTTGGCATTGCCTGTTTGGGGGTCACGTATACTATACAATAGTTATCAGGTAAGGAAAATGTCGTCACCCCAGGGCACATTTGGTAAGAGCTGCAGTTGATGTTAGTGACATTTAGCAGGTAGAGGCCAAAGATCCTTCTAAACAGCGTGCAATGCACAGGGAAGCTCTGCATAGCAAGGAGTTATATTGACCAAACTGCCAATCACGCCAAGGTTGAGAAGCACTGTCTGTTGGTCAAGATGCTTTGTTCAGCAGGACCAAGCTGAACTTCCTTTTTTAGGACTCTGAGGAGTCACATGGTGGTCACATTTATGGTTGGAAAGTGTCTTAGTTGGGGTTTCATTGTTGTAAAGAGATACTATGGCCAAGGCAACTCTTAAAAGGGACATCATCATCATCATCATTATTATTACTATTACTACTACTACTACTTTCTTAAAAAGTCCAGCCATTGCCTCCCTCCTGGTCCCCCTCCCACAGTTCCTTATCCCATTTCTCCTCCCCCCTGCCTACAAGAGGCTGTCCCCCCCACCCCCACCCCCACCCCACCGCCACTATGCCTTTTCATTTTCTGGGTTTTCCAGTCTCTTCAAGGTTAGGTGTGTATTTTCCTACTCAAGCCAGCCTTGGCAGTCCTGTCCTCTGGTATATATGTGTTGGGAGGAGGGGCAAGTACTGGAGACTTGGGAGGTGAGAGACTCCCAGGATTCAGGGAGGCGCCTTAGATGAAATGCCCAACAGTGGGGAGAAATACAGTAGAAATTCAGGGCATAGTGGAGGGGTGGGATTGCCGTTCCACTGCCAAAAATTCTGACCCAGAATTGTTCCTGTCTAAAAAACCTGCAGGGACAAAAATGGAGAAGAGACTGAGGGAAAGGTGATCCAACGATCGACCCAACTTGGGATCCATCTCAAGGGGAGGCTCCAAGGCCAGACACTATTACTGATGCTCTGGTGTGCTTACAGACAGGAGCCTGGCATGGCAGTCATTTTAAGAGGCCCAACAAGCACCTAACTGAGACAGATGCAGATACTTACACCCAACTATTGGAGTGAAGTCAGGGCCCCCTGTGATTGAAATAGGGAAAGGCTGGGAGAAGCTGAGGAGGAGGGCGACCCCATAGGAAGACCAGCAGTCTCAACTAACCAGGGCCCCTAAGATGTCTCACATGCTGAGCCACCAACCAGGCAGCATAAGGGACAACATTTCATTGGGGCTGGCTTACAGGTTCAGAGATTTAGTCCATTATAATCATGGCAGGAAGCATGGCAGTATCCAGGCAGGCATGGTGCTAGAGGTACTGCGAGTTCTATGTCTTGTTCAGAAGGCAAACAGGAGAAGACTGACTTTTCAGGTATCTGGGAGGCGGGTCTCAAAGCCCACACCAAAATGTCACATTTCCTCCAACAAGGCCACACCTCCTAATAGTGCCACTCCCTGGGCCAAGCATATTCAGACCACCACAAAAGGCAACTAACTGATTTTGATAATGTGCTCAAAAAAAAAAAGAGGTAATAAAGTAAGAGGGTACCTCCAACTGCTGTCTGTACACCCTCTAGTTGATCCATCTCCTGTTTGACTCTAAGACAAGACTCTTACAAATTTACTTCATATTTGCTATACTCTGAGCCTGTCATGTATCCTGTGTTATTTATGTTTCTCCTTGCTTTTACAAAGCACCCGAGGAAAGCAAATTAAGGACGTTTGGCTCACAGGTTGAGGACACAGACCATCACGGCAAGGGGGGATGGTGGCAGGAACTTGAGGCAGTGGGTCACATTGCATCCAGCCAGGAAAGCAGAGAATGACAAATGCTTTTACCAAGCTAGCTTTCTTGTTTTCATTACAATCTAAAACCTTAGCCCACGGACAAGTGTTGCACTCATTTACGGTGGGTCTTCCCATCTCAAATAATCCAATCGAGAGACTCCCTCAAAGACAGGCCCAGAGGTTTGTTTCCTGGTGACTCTAGATCCTGTCACGTTATCAATGGATATGAACCCTTACATCCCGAAACCGGTGCATTGAAGGCTTCATCTCTTCCCATGGTTCTGTTAGGATGTATTGGAGCCTTTAAGAGATACAAGCCTCGTGAAAGGTCTTGTTTAGGTTTTAGGACTGAACCTTCAGTGGGACTGTGGCACCGATCTCTTCCTTTCTTGCTTTATCTCCTGCCTGACACAAGGCTAGTAGCTTCCTGGAACTCCCACCATGATGTTCTGCCTCACCATAGGCAAAGTTCTAACTAACCATGACCTGAACCTTCCAACACTATGTCAAAATAAACTTTCCCTGTTCTAAATAGACTTGCCCCAGTTATTATGGTAACAGAAATCCAACCAACACAGTGCTCAAGTGCTTTTCGTTAGTTCGAGTTTGCTTGCAACCAAAACCCTTTCATTAGTCATCAGTACTGTGCACTGCTAATAGCAGAATTACATTCCAAGGCAGCAAAAGCTAACAGCAAAATGTTGGCTCGTGCTCCAGGGAAGTTTGACTCTTTCATATCTTCATACACCTTTAAATAATGACATCCAGATTGGTTCTCCTTTCTCTGTTCTGTGACTAGGAGACAGAAGAACATGCTGGACAGACTATAGTTCCCACCCCTGCCCCTGAAATGGAACCCTTCTAGAGTAAAGAATAGTTGCATTGCTCTGTGTGAATGATTGCAAATTAGGGCTGGAAGCAATTGAAGAAATCTGCCATTGCCAGAGGCTTCCACCCAGCAACCTATGGGGACATTGCAGTCACCCACTCCAGGATTCAAACTCCAGGCATTTGAAGCCAGCAGCAGGAACCTAATGCAGCCATATTGGAATCTTCCAATGCAGCCATGCTGGAACCTCACTATGTAGGTTTGCTATACTTGCCACTTTCATACCTTCCCCCCACACACACACACTGTAAAAGCAACCCAAAGCTCTCTCATTTTGAGTCAGAGGAACTGAGTTACTTTATCATAGCTAGCTAGAAGTTAAGCCTAAACCCCTCAGCTCCTGGGTCAAAGTGGGAGTGCCTATGGAAGAGACTGCGGTCTACAGGGTTTGATACCTCTTTCCTTTCAGGTACCATGATACCATTAGCCATAGGTCTAGTTAATGGACTATGGTCAGAAGCCATGAGCAAGCAGCACTTCAGCTCTACCTGTAAACACTTCATCAGACTGGCTTTCCAGGCAGCTGCCTCAAATTGAGTCCACCATGGAATTCATATATTGAAGATGGTATTGGTTTCACCAATTTGCTCCCTAACAAACTGTACAAGAAGGTCCCTTGTAAGTGTCTACCCACCCATAACTATTAGAAAACCAAGAAATAAGAATTCTAATATTTAAGTTGTATTTGTTACAAACGTTGGCTAAGCCTTAGAAGTCATTGAAACTGTACACGGTGCTGAGAGCCTGTAATCCAAGCTCCTTGGCAGGGGTCTCTGCTGAGACAGAAGAATCACAAGTCCGTGGCCAGTCACATAGGTAGCGTAGTAGGCTCTTTCTTGAAGTAAAAAAGAAAAAGAAGGGCTAGGGGTATGTCTCAGTGGTTGAGCATTTGCCTAGTGTGTGTGAGGCCCTAGGTTCACTCCTCAGTTACCCTCACAGAAGTTCTCTGCCCATGACATTCCTTCATACTCACGGTGTTAGATGAGCTTCTGTAGGGTGAACTATGACTTCTTCCTCTCAGTGCAGTGCGGAGGAATGTATGCTTCTTGGTGGTCACATTTCGAAACAGATATCACATTCATTTTTCCATTGGATTTCCACGGGGAGCTTGACCTGCCTGATTACAAAACTGGGGACAAATGACATCATTTCTTAAAGATCTTTAGGAAACGGCTGTAAAATTTAAATTGGAAGCAGAGACCCATGAATCATTTTCCAGGAAGCTTTAAAAATCCATCACAATAGTTTTTCTCTTGTGCGTTCTGTGCCTCTTGATTCTGTTCCCAAGGCTGCTTTCCTTAGGATTAGTTAGCACACTGTTCTTAGAACACAACATTCTCTCTTCTCAGTGGTTCAAAGACAGACTGCAAGCCAGTCTTTTAGGATGAAAGGGGAGGAAGTCCTGCTTCTGTAATCCCCAGCTGAAGAGAGAGCCTCCCACCAGGACAGAGTGGTAGGAAGCCAGGAGGGTTGGCAGGAGGGAGGCCACGAGGTAAAAACAGCTCACAGCACACTGTTTCCATAGCTGTATTGTTTAATCGCCACACCATTGTTAGCCTTACCAGCTCCCTGGCTTAACAGATGAGAAAACACACTCACAGAGACAGAGCTGCTCACCATGCTTTGCAGTGGAATTGCTGCTTGGCCTTGAGCTGTTAGCCTGGTTCAGAAGCTTCGGGTCAGAATCAGTCTTATTAATTTCTTTGTTGCGGATGTGTAGGGGAAGTAAATGAACGACCAGATCTTCTAGGTTAAGGGTTTCTGTTTGAAGAATGTGAGGAGGGGGTAGACTTTTAGAGAAGAGAGAGAACAATATTTTATGGGTACCAGCTGATAGAGAGAGAAGCTGCCAGGCTTGTGCTGCAATGATGTTTGCAGAAAGGGTATGGCCACTTTATGGATGGTTTAAGGTCCTGCTTAGAGATCTGCAAGTGTGTTTGAACTTAAGTGTACTTAGACTGGAGAGCTGGCAACAACCAGTCTGTACCTTCTGTTTCAACTTTCTGATGTGCACATATCCTTGCTCTTTCGATAAAGTGTTTGATTTTACACTGACATTCTCCTTCTTTTGTTGATTTATCACATTCGTGGAAGTTTTAGAGGCGGAGCCATGGTCTAAGTAACTCCGAGGAGACACCAGGAACCCCTGAGTACATGGTGGAGAAGCAAGAAAAGAAAGAAGCCAACACCAGGAGCCTTAGTGATCAAGCTGGGCGCAGGTGGGGCTCTGCCACATGGGGAGGGGGACATCTGGGAGGTGGGGTACAGCGTACTTGGAGATGACTTGCAAGGAGCAGAAGTCACTAGCTGAGCAGTGAATGCTAAGGTGGTGGATGGACACAGGAAAGGTATACTACAGTGGAAATAGGGTGAAATGAGGGAGCTAGTCAAGGTGAGAGTCTGAGCTGTGTTGGTAAAAGAGCCCTAACTCAGGAAGTATGAGCAAGCTATCATGGGGTTTCTTAAGTACCTTCCACTTTTCTTAGTGGCTATACATGCTTGTGTGTCTGTGTGTGTGTGTCCAGATGTATTTGAGGGCATCTGCCTGCCCGTGGAGGCCAGAAGTTAACCTTTGGTTTCTCTCTCAGTTGCTCATCATCTTGATTTTTTAGTTGATGTCTTTCATTTTATCTGGAATTCACTGATTAATCTAGACTGGCTGACTCATGGGACCCAGGGATCTGCTTGTTTCTGTCTCCCTAGCACTGGGATTACAAACCAATACCTGTGTTCTTTGCTTTCCTGTGAGCTCTGAGGATTGAACTCGGGTCCTCATGCTTCTGCACCAGGCACTTTGCAGATTTAGTCAGCTACCCTGCTCTGCCTTCTAGTTTTTGTTTGAGACAGGGTTTCTAATTGGTCTGCAACTTCTCCAAGTTGGCTAGACTAGTTGGTGAGTGGCCTTTAGGGATCTAGCTGTGTTTTAGTCGGGGTTTGTATTCCTGCACAAAACATCATGACTAAGAAGCAAGTTGGGGAGGAAAAGGGTTTATTCAGCTTACACTTCCACGTTGCTATTCATCACCAAAGGAAGTCAGGACTGGAACTCACACAGGGCAGGAACTTAGAGGCAGGAGCTGATGCAGAGGCCATGGAAGGGTACCTTCTCTAGACCTCAGTTTACTGCTTTTTAAAGAAAAGAGTTGGGTACATGTTCTTAGATGCCCTCCACACTCTGACACTCTGTGGTTCTTTGAATCGAGGCCTATGTGATGTCACTCGGCGATAGAGTGCTTACCAGGCATCAGATTTGATCCCCAGCACTGCAAGAAGTGAACCAAGTCAGGTATATATGCAAAAAACTAACAAAACAAAACAAAACAAAACAAAACAAATCCAGATCAATGCTCTGGACCATCAAGCACCCTGACCATACAGGTCAATTGTGATGGCTCTCTTTATCTAGCAATTCTTTGGCAGCAAAAGAAAGAGTTGAATGTGGCTTTTTATTTTCTCTAACAGCACAATGAGCTCAGGCACTACTGTCAGCACTATTTACAGAAAAGCAAAAAAAAGCAAGGTTGACCATTTGTCCACAATGCACACTGCGTAATAAGTGATGGAGCTGGGGACTGAGTTCTTGCCAATCACATGTGTTCTATTCTGCTGTTTGCTCCTGTGGTGGGGGTAGTCTGGAACTTCTCATATGGAATCAACTCACATAAGGTGTGTACAGAGAAGCACAGTGATGCCCTTTGCTCTGTAATTATTATGGGACATATGGATTATGAACACTACCAATGTCTGTCTGACAGACATATGACAAGCTGCGCCCTAGAATGGGATTCTGTTATTGAAATACACTTTTTCAAGATTGTTATTAGTGTTATTGCCATCATGTTATCAATGGCTTCTGGTGTGCTTACACATGCCTGGCACTATTCTTAGTCCTTCACACTAACTTGCATATTCTATCTGTGGAAAAACCCGTGGCGTAGGAATGGTCATTGTTTTCCATTTTGGCGGGATCAGATACTGTATTAGCTAAGGAGGAGCAGAAGTGATAGGATAATACATTATGTAAAGGAGTTTATTCGATGGACTTACATGATAGTGGCTGGGGAGTTCAACTGTAGCCATCTGCACACTGGAGAATGTAAGTAAGCATCGGGTTGCTGTTCAGTCCTCAAAGCTGGATGCTTCAGTAGTACCACTGTGATGCTGAGATTCTCAGTCCACATCGCAAAGGCTGATGGAGCCAGATTCCAATGGCAGCAACAACTGGATAGATACATCAGCAGCAAGGAGCAAAGACTTTACGAAGTGCCCATTTTTCTCTATCAGTCAATCATTCTGGGAAGTAAAAGTTAACAATTACACATGGCTAGTGAGCCAAGACTCCAGCTTCAGAGATGTGTTCTCCAGCTTGTGCTCTCTTTCCAGATGCAGGCTTGGATCTGCATGTTGGAACTTGGAGCTATCTGATCATCTTCCCTGGAAACCAACAAAGGGAGATGACTAAGACCCTCCTCGTTTAGTCCAAGTTATCAGGTGTTAATAGTAGTTTAAATAGGAGTACACAGAGAACCACTCTTGGTGCATATTCTTTGCCTGTAACTTGGATAACATCCAAATACATTTAAAAATAATCTATTCAGGGTTATGGTACGTGGATCCTTGTGATTTTGCAAGAGCTGTGCTGCATAATGCATATGAGTGACTCGTAGACTTTGTGCTAGATGGTTTTATGGCAACTTGACACAAGCTAAAGTCATCTGAGGGAAGGGAACCTCAACTAAGAAAATGCCTCCATAAGATTGGGCTGTAGGCAAGTCTGTAGGGAATATTCTTAATTAGTGATTGGTGGGAGATGGTCCCCTGGTGGGTGGTGCTATCCCTGGGCTGGCGATCTTGGGTTCAATGAGAAATCAGGCTGAGTAAAGCCACTAAGAGTGAGTGAGCCAGTAAGCAGCACTCCTCTTGGAGATGACCAAGAGCAACAGTAATAGCCTAGAGTGTTTTGGGAGTCTCTTGAATAACCCTGATAAACTCAGAAGGCGGCTTGTATGCCTGCTGTTTAAGGTTTTGTTAGACAGTCTATGGCTCTTGGGGGAAGCATTGTCAGCCCAGTTGGGACAATTTCATTTAAACTACATATATGTACACACACACACACACACACACACACACACACACACACACAATCTATTATCTATATTTATATTTAAATCTCTATCAGACTTGCATGTATTATAGGGTTTTGTTTTAGGTAGATAGTTAATAGCATGATCCCTGGTGACTTTTCAGACATCATTATCATTACTATATCCTTATTCTTCTGTATTTATCTCCTTGCCTTCTCTTTTATTTTAAAGAGGCTTTAGCCCCCTCTACTCTTCCCATTTCTCCCTTCAGATCATTTCTGCATGGCTGTTCCTCTGAGAGCATTTTCTATGTGAGGACGGGTAGGCAAAGACTGGCCATCCAAAGACACATGCGGGAACTTCTTCACCTGGGTACTTATTCACTCACTCACTTATTCACTCACTCACTTATTCACTCACTCACTCACTCATCAACTCATTCATTCACTCACAGATCCATTCGTTCAAGAATTCTACATCATCTCAATGTCAGATTCTAGGTGAAGTAGACAGGCAACTCAAAAGGATGAATCAGACAGTCAGAAACTTCAAAGATGGCTGAATAGATTACTGACAAAGAATTGAGGCACAAGAAATAAAAAAAACTCCTGCTAATTATAGAACAAAATTAAGAGACAGCCATATCTTTCATTAAACCAATAGTAGTAGTAGGAGATGGCCACATTGAAAACCATGAACTTTGGAAAGATAAGAAGATTATCCCAGTTTTGAGATGACAAAGGTTTATCACAAAATTGAAAAAGGAGGAGGGTTTGGCCTATTTCCAAAATAAATGACTTTTTCATTAAAAATGAAAAGGCATCTTTAGTATTTGCTTTGGGAAATGTGATTTTGTTGCTATTTGATGAAGTTAAAATTAGATCATGGTAAGTTCAGTCATATTTTACTTATAGCTTGTTTGATTCTAACCTATTGTAGCCTTATGCCACCTCAAAGCATGCTGTCCATCAAAGCATAGTTGTAATTCTTTTGACAGATACAAGGACAATTTATAATGAGAGATAGAAAGAGATAGATAGATAGAGAGAGAGAGAAAGAGAGAAAGAGAGAGAGGGGAAGAGAGAGAGGGAGGGAGAGGGTGTAGAGGAAGGGAGGGAAGGAGAGAGGAGGGGAAGAGAGATAGAAAATCTAGATTGCTCTAAAAGGTGACAGCTCCAAATGTGGAAATGTTGACTTCTCTCTTCAATAACAGCTCCATCTGTCCCCTGTTCTATCATCTAGTGTGTTGTATATATGGACATGAGTGCATGCCTGTGTGTGAGTGTGTGCATGTGTGTGTGTGAGTGTGAGTGCATGTGTGGCTGCTGTGGTCACGGACCCCTCGTACCTTCCACAGTTGCTTTCTACCTTATGAGGCAGATTATCCCATTGAACACAGAGCTCATCTCTTTGGGTAAGGTAGCTAACTAAGAGCTCCAAAGAGACTCTGCCCCCTTCTCCAATTAACATACTAAGTATAATAATTACTGGCATATAGTCAGAGTAGATTTTCTAGTCTGGCTCTGGCTAGTAGAACTTTTTTGAATAAAGCTTATATCTCTGCTGAATAATATAGTGGTGGCTAGAATATGTGGCTATCGATTGAATACTCAAAATGAAGCTACTATTCACTGAGGGCAGTTTAATTCAATCTTAAATAACACAGAGTTATTCCTAGAAAGACATTTGAGACTAATGAGTCATATTGCACAATGCACCTTTGTGTGTATGTATGATGTGTTTGCATGAACAGGTGTATGTAGATGCATATAAACACATATGCATTAACATACAGAGGCCAGATGTCAGGATCTTGCCTTCCTCTATTGCTCTCTACCTTGTTTTCTGAGATAGGGTCTCTCACTGAATAGGGTGCTCATTGATTCAACAAGCAAGCTCCCGGGATACTCCTGGCTCTGTCTCCATAGTGCTGAGATCCCAGGTGCACATCCATCTTTCCTTCTCCCAGACAATGCACCTTGAGAGACTCACCTTAGTGAAGGGAGCAAAGTACTTCCATACAAGCTATTTTGTGCAGAGTCAAAGAGGCTTCTATGCTTTCAAGTTTTACTAAATATTACTGAGCGATAACCCTACCACTCCTCTAACCATTTTGTTCCTTCAGTATTTAGTAAGCTACTGCCATGTACCTGGTCTGCTGTATTTTCCAGTGGTCTTAGGTGACACTTGTGAAAGGGTTGTTCAACCCCAAAGGGGTCATGTCCCACAAGGTGAGAACCACTGCACCAATATGTGCTGAGAGCCTAGTTTAGGGTTGTGAGAGGAAGAAAAGTCCAGGATGATTCCCAGAATTTTGGCCAATGCAAATAAAACTAGTGCTGCCTTTTAACTGAGAGGATGGAGCACATTTATAATGTAACTTTGACATATCAAGAAGAGGCTAAATTGTTAATGCTCAATACCTGGAAATGAGCTACTACGACTTTGCTGGGACCAAGGTAGACATCAGCTACGGGTTTGATTGTGACCTGAGAATCCTTCCTGGTTCTCCTGGAAGCCAGTATGTCTTTGAGTTGGTGCTCAAGATAAAATCATCAGTGGGGTCCATTATACTTGTACATCTAGGAAGGTGAGGGAATACAGGATTGATTTCATGAATTCTCAAATGAATGACTTCATCTTATATAGTTGCTTACATTAATGTGATTGGATTCTGGAGAAAAGCTTTTTTGCTAGGAATCGATGAGAAGAAAAGATTGGCAGAGCTCAGTGGATTTCTCCTCTGATATCTGGCTGTTTGCATCTTTATTATCCACTAGAATCCTCTGCATTTTGGGCTGGTAGATGCTGCTGTAATAGGATGCTCTGCAGAGCTACTGCTCTTGCCATTCACACCCATTTCTTAGTGGCTTGGGTCACTTCAAATGATTGATAAGTGTTGGTTAGCCTGAATGCATTTGGATTCACAAAAAAGCCCACTGCAATGTGACCTCACTACATTAAATTACGCTGTCAAGTATTCATTATGTACTTTATCCATACTAGGTACCAAAGGTTTAGCAGTGTTAATGAGGAGAAGAGTATGGGCTATATTTCATCGTCATTAAGGCAATATTGATTGGGAACCTACTTCAAAAACCCAGCTAAATACCAACATGGCACAGTATGCAATCCGGTTCTCACCTCGTCTAGCTCACTTTCATAGGGATACTCTTTGTTTCACTGAGAATTCTAAGGTCACAGAGCATTGAACTTTGACATTCCAAAGCATGTTGTTTCCCCTTTCTCTCCTTTCTTCTGCTAAGGACACTTTCTCCACTTTATGAATCAGTGTCTGAGAGCCAAACAGGATTAGTAATTTCCCAAGAACACATACCTGAGCTATTGGGAATGTTGTTCTCAGAAGGGTTGTTTTGCCTTCCAGGGGGCATTCAGTAATGTCTGAACACATTTCTGACTTTCTTAGCTTTAAAGTTGCCACTGGTATCTAGTAAAGAGGTCAAGGAAGCTACTGAACGTCCTGCAGTGCACAGGGCAGCCCCACCACAAGGTTTGCCAGCTGCTTCAAGGCTGAGAAATTCAGCTTCATTCTCCACCCAGAACTCATCTGAGCTGTGACTCTCCTTACGTCATAGATGATGGGATGATAATTCCAGAAACATGCCTATGTTGATATTTCACATTTAAAAATGCAAACACGAACCAGTAGGAGACATTTCCCGACTCTGTGTAGCATCTCTGTATAGCATCAGCGAGTCACGGGTTGCAGGAGGTAAGCCTTTGACAGTTAGGCACTCCTGGATCCCTTCTGCTCAATTTGTTTCCTGTCCACTGTGAGATAAGTAGCCCCTGTCACATGCTCGGCCTGCTGTAACACTCTGCCGTACTGTGTACCCAGAATCAATGGAGCAGGACCACAGACTGATTTCCCTGATGTCAAAATAAACCTTCCTCTCTGAGGTGTCCCTGTCAGGTGTGTTGTCTCAGTGATGAGAATCCTGACTAATGCAGACAGGCGTCTTTGACCACTTTGTCTCCCGGCATCTTTAAATAAGTTTTCCCATTGTCTGATGTTTGCTATAATTTACATCTTCTGGTTGGGTTGGTCATGGTCTTTTTTTTTTTCTCCATCTGCTTTGTAGTCTCATGAAGAAAGAGATACTTCTCTTCATTTCATGCTTCCCTCCAACATACAGCACAATGAATGACCAACACCTTGGAAACATTCAGTTCTGAACATTCATCTGGAGAGAGAGAGAGAGAGAGAGAGAGAGAGAGAGAGAGAGAGAGAGAGGATTTCAAGTCACCTATACACATGTAGATAAATATGCTACCATGGGAGTGCAGTGTGTTCTCCACCTAGGAAGCTGTGTGTGGAACACTGTTTATTAAAAAGTTTCCAAAATATCTTCCCAAAACCATGGAATTTCTTCTCTTTGAGTGAAGGCTGGTGTCACATCCTATCCTGTGAGGCTTGGTTCTGGAAACCTGACTTGGACTGCAAGAGAATGAAAGAAGGACAGACACATAAATACATATACAGAAAATTTGGGGTCAGCTGTATTGGGTATGCTCTGATGGGGTCATACCACCTACACAACAACCTGGACCCTCAGTGTGTTTACTATATATATAGCACATGGGTGGGGGTGGTTAGCTAGTAGCTGGAGAGAGTTTCAGTAGGAGAGTAATCTCAGACTGTAAGCATCCTGGGGGAGGAACCTGCAGTTGCTAGTCTTTGCACACACTGGTCCATCTTTCGTAAACACTTGTGCTTACACACAGTGCCCATGCTCACGCTCAGACCAGAGGAAGGCTTTGCCAGTCTACCGTAGGTCAGAGGCATTAGTCCTTGGCATGGCCATTCCTATGTCGATAATACACAGTCCCTCATTCTTCAGTTCCTGACAGGCTGGGCCAAGGGATTTGCTTTCTTGAGTGAGGTAGGACAAAGTTTGGACTGGAAGTTTGTAGAAAGGGCTTTGAGAGGCCTGGTGTGTTCTTCATGTCAAGTTTCTCTCAAGTTTGTTCCTTCTGAAAAAAATGAGCACGGTGTGGTGGGCAGCCTGGTGAGCCTAGCTGACTGGGACTACTAGCCAACAGTTTCCAGAGCACTGAAAGCTTCAGCCAAACCTTCAGCCTAGAGGAAATCTAGTGGTGCTAAGGACTATGGGAGTGGGTTTGGAGGTGGGTCCTTCTCCACTAAGGTGAGATTGTTGGTCTAGAAGCCTGGGAATGATTTTCTGTACAATGTGAGGTGCTGTGAAATGAGGACTCATGAACACCAGAATCAGAGATTTCTGATCCATGGACACTATAAACAAAAATGTTGGCTGCTACTTTAGGTGCCAACTTGTTAGGCAGCAACAGCTAACTAATACAAACTATGTAAGGGCTCAGGAGCGGGAAGATGAGTAAGAAACATGTTTTCACATCAAGGGTACGGTTTTGTGGGAGAAAAAAAAACATTCACATAGAGACAAAGACTTGCCCAAAGACACTGCCTGTCATGCTCTCTGTGGCTTAAGAGTCTAGGGAAGGGAGGCAGTTCAGACAGGGGCCACAGCAAAACCTTTGAAAGGCTGTATATATCCTGAGAAGGGACCTGGGGGATTTTCTTATGGGTAATGGGTACACTGAAGTATTTTGAGCACTGTAATATGTTAGAGGAAAGCTGTGCCAAAAAGGATTTTACATTTGGAGTCAATGGGTTACACTGTTAAATTGTTTTACCTTGTATTTCTTAAATGCATGAGCCATGCGTTTATCCTCATTGTTAATAATTAATGCCAAGCAAAAAAATAAAAAAAAATCCCCTTTCAATGTTTTTAACCTACATTTTTCTTCCCTAAAGGGATTTGGGTTTTATTTGTTCTTTTGCACACAGGGACGAAATGTGCAGTCATATGCTAGAGCAGGCTATACCACTCTTTCTGGAGATGTTGTTTTAGTACAGAGAAACCCAGAGCTTGAGCAAAATTGCATTACCTTGGTAAGGACCACAAACCAGAGCCATGACCCTCCCGACAAAGATTGCTTTCTAAGACACTTCTAGTAATCTGTATCTTTTAAGGTCAATTTCCTCTTATTTAAAAGTAAAAAGTTATTTTAGACTGATAATCTAAAGATATGTGCCTTAGTGACTCAAAAACACCAGCCCCAGCACCACGCTAAGTTCAAATCCCGACTCTGCTATGCGCTAAATGACCTCATCTGAGCTACCCGATTTCCTTCTCTGTAGGATGCAGGTAATAGTACATTGATCTTGAGGATGGGCTGTATGAACATGTGTGATGGGTCCTATGAAGGTGGTTGATATCAATGTGCTAGTTGGGACACAATTGTGTGTGTGTAATGTTCTAAACTTACCTTCTTTTAAAACACTGTATCTTGGAGAGTTTAGAGACACTATTCCCTTTTTAATTAAAACATTTACTTTGAGATAACTATAAATTCTCATGAACCTGTATGAAACTCTACATAGATCCTTCCAGAAGTACTAAGTACTGGTAACACTGCAAAGCCAAACGAAAACAGCACAACCTGAATGCTGGCCCTGATACAGGATGCAGGGCACAGGAGGCAGGATGGGTCAGCTGCATCCTGAAGGCATGGCATATAGTCAAAACCACATACAATTCCTTTTTGCCCTACATGGTCTTTTATCCCTGGAAGCTACTGGCATTTCTCAGTTTCCATAACATTTGGGTTTCAAAAAAAGTAACCTTCCAGGATTTCAACTGTTCACTCATTGGTTCCCTGGGCACCCATTTAGTTGTCTTTGTCAAAAATTGGTACGGTACTCTTTGTTGCCTGGTGGTGGGCTATGGGATAGATAAAGAGTACCTTGGTTAAACCTTTCACATACTGTTATAAGTAACGTTTTCTGAATTGAAACATCCTTTCCTGGAGAAAGGAGGGAGATTCACAGGACTCTGCAGGAAGCTAGAAGTTCCTGACACTTATGTGTAAGAGGGGAGCTGTACCTAAAAGAACTTTAAATTTGGAGTCATTGAATTACACTGGCAAACTGTTTTATATTATATTTCTTAAACACATGAACCATGCATTTATTCTCATTATAAATAACTAATAAATCAACAAAATCCTCTTCATTCTTTTACCCTCATGTCCCAAGAGGTAGATCTGTTTTGGCCACTAACTCAAATATATGCCCTCCTTTTGGCAACTCTGAGCACTGAGTGTTTCAGAGCCAGCCAGGCGTCTGATGAGCTCCTGGCCACACAGCTGTTTGCACTGGTGTGTAGATGGTGAGGGCTTGCTTCAGCTGATTAGAGAGGTGTTCAGACTGGTGGGCAATTGAGCACTTGTCTTCTCTATGGCTTGTAACTATGGGGTTAAGTTGGCTGGGGGAAAATTGCATGGGTTCAAAAGGAAAAGAGCACCAGACTATCTCACTAAAAGTGCAGGAAGTTTAGAGCTTACCTTCCCTGTGGAGACAGCAGGAGAGACTAGAGGTAGACAGAGGCATGACTGGTACAGCAAAGATTAAGAAGGAAGTTCCATGTAAAGGGAGGAGATTGTTAACATATGTAAGTAAAGCCCTGGTGATCTTTATGTCACTATGCAGAGAGATCCCAAGACACCAGGATGCAGAGTCACCTCTGGGCCAGTAAGAAGATAACCATCTAACTGCCAGGAAGGGCCTTGGAGAAACTGTCAGCTTTTAGGGGTCAACATGATAGAGAGGATTTAGACATGATTCTTCACAAAGGTGCAGGATTTCCAAAGAGGAAAAAGAACACTCTTGAAAGATGACATGATCTCAGCTACATTGCTTTTCTTTGCTGTGTAATGAATGGCAGATTAACAGAGCACATCCATGACCTTCTGTGGGTGAGGAGTCCTAGCAGGCTCTGAACGCAGGTCTTCCCCAGGGCTGTGTCCTTATCACTTTCAAATTTCTCTCGGTTATCCGCTGCACCCCATTTTCTTGCAGAGAGTAAGGGATAGAGGGAGAGAGAAAAGGCAGGACGGGCCCACTAGCAATGCAGGGTTTTACATACACAACAGAACCACTAGAGTGGTTGTGTTGTGACATTTGCTTGCGAGAGGCACACACTCAGAGGGACAGGATATATAAAGAAGTGATTGTGAGTTTGGGACTACATCCGGGAAGTTTGTCACAGTAGTGAGTACAGAGGGCCATTGGAGTATTGAATTCAAGAGAAAAAGGAGATGGACCAGCTGCTCAGGAACTATAGGGAAAAGATGGAGGGAATGAAGTTTGGCAGTACAGTTTGGGGAATCTTGAAGTCTTGTTTAAGGTGTTCCAGTTTGGGCACTATGGAACTTATAAATGGAACATTCTGGCCTTGACCTTCTGAAGCCAACATGTCTGCTGGGAAACCTGTTTTTGCTTTTAGTTCTTTTTGTGCATAGACTTGTTTCCTAAGTAGTCATTTCTTCTAAAAAAAATGTTTTAGAAGTGAAATGATAATTAGATTTAAAGTCAAGCATCTGCATTAAGATGACCATCTTCAGTAAGTAGTTTGTGTGTTTGGTGAGCTGTTGAAGGGCAGATTTACAAATTCCTGAATTGAGAAGCAAGACAAAAGACATCTGCAGGCTTTCTCTTTCCAGCACAGCTTCTCTGTGGACTCATTGGAGAGACAGAATGAGCTACTCACTAAATGCATCATGACCTTAGTCTCTCCTACGAGCAGCTGCTTCAAGAATTGATGGGGAGAAAATGTGCACATACTCAGGAAGGTGAGAGCACAGAGGTGAGGCTGCTTTGGATGGCATCAGAATCACTTCTCCAGTGTCACAGAGATGACTGAAAGTAATGGCAGTGCCAAATGAAATAGCTCCCTGCGGGGAGAAACTCTAGTCTCGGAAATGGCAATTGAGAGATGCTGTTTGAACTTCTGTGGGATGTTGGATATGTGACTGTTAGCATCCCTTAGCTGAGAGTATGCACGTTGACTATCAGGAAAATGTTTTCAATGAATTTATGCTTTCTTGAAGGTGGCCACTATGTCAAAAATTAATTTTAAAACTATTATTATTTATTATTTGTATTATTACTATTATTTTGAGACAAGGTCTCACTACGTATCTCTAGATGGCTTGGCCTAGAACTCATTATGTAGACCAGGCTAGCCTTGGACTTCCAGACACCTGTCAGCCTTTTTTTATTTTGAAGTAAGTGGTGTGTGTGTGTGTGTGTGTGTGTGAAGAACTCTCTTGGGCATCTTTTTTTGAGTTTGTGTGTTTGGGTTTTGAAGTAACATCTCATCAGGGTGACCTGGAGCTTTTGTCTCAGTCTCCTGCGTGCGTGCATGCGTGAGGTTTGTGTACACACCACTGCCCAGGTTTCTTTTGAGAATGTTGGTGGGGACTATAGACTTTCCTCCTGAAAAATGCTTATATGCAGGAAATTTCATAGTTTAAGAGTACCCTACAGTTCAAGTAGTACCCACTGTGGAAACCATCCATTTTATACTTACAAATATTGAATTAAATGGACTTCAAAATAATAGTAAATAAGCAAAAAATACATAATTAAGTCCACCTCTACCTAGTGATAGCTGTGTGTGCCTATAGATTTGAGCATCGCTGTTGGGATATTCTGACTCACTTGTCTAAGAAATGAGATGGAGCCCTCGGTACGTGTTGGAGATCCTTATGCGAACTCTTAGATGTAAATGGTAGTGAGGCGTTGATTTGTATTTGCGGTGGAATTTTATTATTTTATTTTGTTTGGTTTTTCAAGTTAGGTTTCACTGTGTAGCCTGGCTGTTCTGGAACTCACTCTGTAGACCAGGCTGGCCTTAAACTCACAGAGATCTACCTGCTTCTGCCCCACCGAGTGCTGGAAGTAAAAATGTGCACTACTACTACCTGGAGGAATTTTATTTTCTAATGAGATTCTTAATGTATCTGCATAGAGATTTGTTTTTCAGGTAGAGGTTTCCATTGTACAGTCTGGGAGATGTGAAACAGCCCATGCGGCTAATCAAGGTAAAACAGTGATGACTGGGGGAGGGGTGGTGGAGCGGGTAGAGGGAGGGCAGTGTGTTGTTACCTTTTACTCACTGTAATAAAATAGCTAAGACAACAATTGAAGGGAGAAAGGATTTCTCTCATTATTTTAGAGATTTTAGTTGATGGTCACTATGCCCAGCTGCTTCTGGGGGTCTGTATGATAGGTTAAAGCATCATGGAGGACATCTGTGGTCAAGCAAAGTCATTGTCGGGATGGTGGCCAGGTGGTGTAGACTTGAGTTGGAGGGACTGGGGAGTAGACATCCTTTTCTGTGACACACCTCTAGTGAGCTACTTCCCACAACTAGGCCTTACTGCTTCCAATAGCTCCCAGTAATGCCAGAAAATGATCAATCCATCAATGGATGAATCCACTGATGAGGCCAGATCCCTCTGGATCTCTTACCCTGGGCATCACCTTGAAATACTGCATTGGAGACCGAGGCTTCAATACATGAATTTTAGGGGAACTTTTAAAATATCCTAACCATAACATCTAGAGAACAACCGAGAAATGGCAGAGAGGAGTAGATAGGGAAGGACACGAAGACAGATATGAAGAGAGAGCAGCAGAGGTGGATAAATGCGTAGGTACAGAGTGGTAAGGGAGGGGCAGCAGATGGAAGAAGGAGACCCAGAGGTAGACAGACACATGGAGGATGCCATGGTCTCAACACTGTGTGGCCAGAATGCACGCCCCCCCAATTCAGTGATGTTAGAAGAGGCTTGAAGAGTGTGTCAGATGTCACATGAATCATAGCAGTACCTTAAGAACCAAGAATTCCCGTGTCCCTTCCATCTTTTGACAATGCAGATAGCGTTCACCAGCTATGAGGGGTGAGCTATTACCAGACGTTGAATCTGCTAGCACATTGATCTTGAACATTTTAGCTTTAGAACTGAGAAATACACACACACACACACACACACACACACACACACACACACACAAATTATCTTCTTGGAAGTATTTTGTTATCTCGACTGGATGGACTTCGGACTTTGGCAGGCAGACTGGTGAGGAGGTAGCTGAGAGTACGGGAGATAGGCAGATTGGAAAGGTTGAGAATTTCCAAGCAACTGAGCACTGTGGGGAAAGGTTGAGGATTTCCAAGCAACTGAGCACTGTGGGGTCTCTTGCTGCTGAGTAGTGGGGCTGCTGGTGATGTTGTTTATCAGTAAGACAGGAAATGAAAGGACCATGAGTGCTTAAACAAAGAAGGGAGGTCCCACTGAGTAGGTTACTTTCTGGGCAAAAAATAAATAATTCAGGCACTGAGCATGTGAACCGAAAGAAACTGGTACCTCTCGGCTCTCTAGGAACTCTGTTGTGTTTCTGAGACGCTTTGGGGGACTTTTGAAAATGTGTGTATCATGTCTCCCTAGGGAAGGAAGGAGGGAGGGAAGGAGGGAAAGAGAGAGAGAGAGAGAGAGAGAGAGAGAGAGAGAGAGAGAGAGAATAACTTAAAACACTGCCCAGAAACTCTTCCCAGAAACTTGAAAAGGTTCTTCTGAATATGTGGTCTGCAAATGTTGTGCAAGGCAAGAAAAGGTCATTTAAAAAGACATTATACTAGACTTTGAAGAAGGATCAGCCAAGGCCAGCATTAACATCGAGAGAGATGAAGAATTTGTATGCAAAAATCTTTTGATGTGCAAAGAATTACTCACTGGCGTCCCAAGCAGGACACGACTATAATTCATAGAGTGGCTGTTCAAAGCTTTTAATGTCTTGTAACATGAATGTGCTTGGAATTTAAAATCTTGCTTGGAAAAATGATCATTTGGGTGTTAGGACTGATGTCCCTGATAAAAATATGCTTTGAGTAGCTACTAACTCTCTGGTATCTGATGAACTGATGAAAACTCTAGAGAATTTTCTGGAAAGCCTCCCTTTCAAGGGTCACATCATAACATTAGGGTCTCGTGTACTTCACAGGAATGACATTTTTTTTTAAACCAAACCTCTAACCAAGTGGTTTCCATCTAGCAAGTTGAACATTATTACAGCTCACTGGTGCTTCTTTGATCTACTGGATAGGAGCTTCATTATAGGGCTTGTGGACAAACATGGAATAGAAATAGAAATGGAAGTAAATATGATTTGGGTGAATTACGTTCTGTAAATACAGAAGCTTAGTAGATGAAGATGAGATGGGGCATTTCTTTTTAGGGAGTAGAATGATACAGGATTGGCTGCAAGCCGCGTTGTGAAAGGAGCTGGAAGTCACTGAGGGTCACGGACGGAACAGGGTATTGACTAAGACCTTTGAGACTAGGATCCTGTGTGCTTTGCAATATTATTTCATTAAATATATTTTCTCAAGTGTCTCTGAAGACCCAGGAACTACTTTGGGTTTAACACTATGAAATAATATCATTTTATATTTCTAGACCCTATTCTATTCCTTAAATCTTGTTTTCCTTAAAGAGAAGAAAATCATCAGGGTAGACTGAGAATAGCAACCCTTTGCTAGGAGAAATCTAAGCTTGGAAAAAGGAAATGCCCACACTGCGAACCCTCTGTTGGCGGGGTTGATATCTTTTGGGTGATTATTGCAAAGCAGGTTGGTGTTGTGTTTTCTACTTGCTCCATGGTACACCAAGGTCCCCTGAGTATTAGGATTATAGGTGTGTGATGCCATACCCTGTTCACATATATTCATTTTCCCCTTTGTAATCAAACAAAAAACTTAGCTTTTTTGGAGTCTCAATCCTGCTGGCTTCCAGACTAGATGTGACATCATGGATATACTGGTTCTCAGACTTCTGGCATCTGCCAATGAGAGACACTGGGATCTAGCTTCCTTACAGTGTATCTTTTTATAACTCTTTCTGCCTCTGCCGGAAGGTTTCTCTTGTTGATCTGATCTTCTGCAGGATCCCAAGCAACGCACTTAGTTTCTATCAACACAACGTTGTTCTGCTAAACTGAAGTGATTAGCAGGCAGGGTTGCCACGGAAACAGAAGTGCTCCAGGAGCAGAAAGTGCTTGGCCACACGGCAGTTCAGTAACAGTAAGGACCCAGGCTTTCCTAATTTCTTAAGTTTTTATTAGTGTATATTGATTATAAACAACAATAGGTTTCATCATGACATTTTGAACGTCTATATAAGGCATTTTGGCCATAGTCATCCCTGTTCCTGTCTCTTGATCTCTCCCCCAATTCCCTTCTCAAATAGCATTTCTACTTCCTGTGTGAGTGTGTGTGTGTCACACACACACACACACACACACACACACATACACGAGCCAATGTACCAATGACGTTAATTAGGGTTGCTCCCAGGACCATGGACAACATACCAGTGGCTAGTCCACTGAAGAAAACATCTCTCTCCCAGTTTCTTGGTGACCCAGGCTTTCTGTGTCCGCACAGCTGTGTTCAGCTTTTGTGCTTTCACAAAGAGGCGCTTTCTTCCTAGGCAGGAAGGGGGTGGCTGGTCAGAAGGCCCAATGAGCTAGCTGGAAGCACCACGTTCTGGCTCTGCTTAGTCCTCTCTGGCCAGACTTATGCCACAGGGATGTCTTTAGCTTCCCAAGGTCTGGGAGATAAGGCATCCATTCCACATATTGCTGCAAGAAACAAAGTTGGGGTTCTATAAGGAAAATGGAGGGATGTATCCATCCTTGAGTATGGGATTAGATGTGCTCTGCATGCATTATTTAATGACCATAATTAAAAACCAGGATACATCTTAGCACTTAGTTGGAACTGGAGATTATATACATTCAAAATGAATTTAAGATTTAAAACATCACTTCCAAGCTTCTCTGACAATGTATTAGAATGATTTTATTAGACAAGACAAACATACTTACATCTCCTTAGGTTCATCCTTAGAGTCGCTGCATACCTCTTATTCCCCTCAGGTTTTGTATACCCATCACCCACAACTGGCCTCTTACATAGAGCCCTCCTATTTTGCCTCCTAAATGCTGGGGTTTTAAGTCTGCACCACAATGCTTGTCTTGTCTCTTGAATCTCACAGCGAAGGTTGGTTCTCCTGTTCTCATTCTGTAAGTTGAAAAAAGTGAATTTCATAGACATTTTGTATAAGTCATCTAAAGTTTTACAGAGATCAATGGAGGTTGACTCTCAGGTCCTTCCTGGCCTTTATTCAAGAACACTTAACATATAGTCTATGATAATGTATTTTTAAAGCTTCTGATGTTTAGCATAGTATTCTGCAATCAATTCTTATTAAAATAATTTCAATATACGACTTGAAGGTTGAGGTTATTCATAACAGGAAAATATATCCAAGAATAAAGTTGATGAAAACTCTGTCCTTTCTCCTGGCATGCCTATTGCTGTCTTGAAGTAAGAGCAGTTGGAATTGCCCTTACAAGACCTTGGCAAGATTGGGTCCATTCACATGGTCTGAGACTCCATGGACTCTCTCCCTCCTGTAGGCCTACTCTAGGATAGCTATAAACCCTGACCAACACATTGATAGATGCCCAGGTCATGTTGTGGTATCTAAAGAAGCTGGGGCACAGAGCAGGTAGAATGTGGATTAGGCATGTAGATCCCAGCCCTGTGGCTGTCGTCAGTGATCACCTGGGTTGCAGGGGACTTTTCCCACTGTGCAGCTGCCTAACTCACCCATGTCCCTGATAAGGAACCTCAATAACTCCTTTGGCTCATAAAGTGACCACAGGAAGCTGACTGGCTCATCAAGCTGGACGTGGGTGGCGTCATTTCCATCTCCATCCTGGCTAAGGAAAAGATTTGACATTCCTTTCTCTTTTGCATGATTAAAATGTGATTATTTTTAAATTTTGAAGAGAGAGGGTGCTTCTTAGTTCTGTTCATTTTTCCACATTCTTGGATCTTCACATTCATTGTGGAGTATCTTTCCTAAAGAGATACCTCCCTGTTGTCTTAGTTTAGAACTACATTGTGTGGACAGTCTTAATTTTAGGTTATCTAAAACTGTCTTTATTTCACTCCTGTTGCTGAAAGACTCAGGTGAGAGGTGGATTTAAAATTCTAGGCAGGAGTCCTTCATACCTGTTAAGTGAGAACACGAATCGGCTTTTGTTCCACAGTTAACAGTTGGGGCATCAGGAATCCATCTACGACTCTGACCTCCCATTTAGAAAATACATCTGCTTTCTAACTTTGCTTGGCTTTATTTTTATTTAGTTTTGTTATGTTATCTCTAGGTTACAATTCTTTTACATTTCTTTCTTCAATTTCACTTAACTTTTAAATCTGTGGACCATCTTTCAACAATTACAGAAAATTGTTTCTTGATGTTGCAAATATTACCTTTGTCCACTGCTCACTTTTAATACTTATTTAAACATTTGGAAATGTATCTGAGGCCATCTCTCCGTATCAGTCTCTCGCTTTGCCTTTTTCTGTGTTCTGGATAAAGTCATGCTCACTCTCTCAGTTTATTTATTCTGTTTTTATCTAATCGGCTGCCCAATCTAATTTATGTTTAAAGTATTTGGTTTTGCTTTTAATTTATGGAAATACAGTTGAGTCTTGTTTCAAAATGACAACATTTTGTATAGTTTTCCATAGTTTGTGTTCATTTTCATATATATGTATATATGTGTGTATATGTATTTGAAAATAAAAATAAAAATTTTCACTTATTCTCTGAGCTTTTCATACAGTATATTCTTATTCTTCCCTGTCCCTCCCAGACTTCTCCCTACCTAGCCAACTTCATGTTCTCTCTCTTTCTTAAACAAACAAAATGAGCAAACATTATTAACCAAAAAATGGAGTCCACTTTGTGGTGGTTGACTACTCCTGAACATGAGGCCTGTCCTGGGGTGTGGTTGATATACCCAGTGTCACACCAAGAAGAAAATTGTTTTTCCTTTTTCCCGCAGCTCTCAACTGCAAATCATTTCTTTGTGGATGAGACTTTGAGCCCCTTTCCCTCCTCCATGCTGGGATTTTGTCTGGCTTGAGCTTGTGACGGTCTTGTGTAGGCTTAGATTTTCCACTTCAGTCTTGTTTTTTATTTTATTTTATTATTATTTTTTATTATTTATTTATTTATTTATTTATTTTTGGTTTTTCGAGATAGGGTTTCTCTATATAGCCCCGGCTGTCCTAGAACTCACTTTGTAGACCAGACTGGCCTCGAACTCAGAAATCTTCCTGCCTCTGCCTCCTGAGTGCTGGGATTAAAGACGTGCGCCACCACGTGTCATCAGAGTGATGGTGTGGTTTTAAGTCACTGCCGCCTTTGCCTGGGGTTGGACCGTGCTACTAGCCCCTTCTGGCTTCCCTCTTGTTCTACCTGGCTTTAGCTCCAGGAGGTGAATGTGCTACCAGCTCACTCCCAAGACCCTTGAATCTGCACATAAAAGACACACATGCACAGTTTGTTACTTTACAACTTTCCTTCTAGGCACAATTGCTGGGCGCAGATATCTCTCACCTGGAAAAGCGTGCCCTTACCAATTTATTATCTCTGTCTCTCCACCTGCCCTAAACTTCAGTGGCTAGTCCCACCTAGTCCGTGCCAAACAAACTTGTGGAGACCACAGGCCCCAGCTCTACCGGAGACCTTACATGACTGCTGTGTTCTTCTTCCCCAAAGCAGAGCAGAAAGCCCTCTCTCTTTCCCTGTGTCTGCCTAGACCACCTGGAACACGGAAGCCCCACTTCTACCTTCCGCCCAGTAATTGGCCTTTTTTTACTGACAAATCAAGAACCAATTGGGGAACAGGATGTTCGTATCAGAAACTCCCCTTACATCACAGTCTCTGAGTTTATATGTGCATCTTCTCTGTTATGATTGGAAAATGGTGTTTCCTTGAATTTGACCACCCTCTCTGGCTCTTAAGAGTCTTTATACCCCCTCTTCCATATAGGTCTCTGAGCCTTGAGGAGAGGGGGTGAGGAGAGAAGTGATACACACATCCCATTTAGGACTGAGAACTCCAAGGTTTCTTATTCTACACCTTGTCCAGTGTGATTCTCTGTGTTAACTTCTGTCTATAGCAAGAAGCTTCTCTGATGAGGATGAGCAATGTGGCCTACGGGTATAGTAATCTGTCAGTAGGAGTTGTTTTGTTACTATGTTCATGTAGCAGAATAATAGAAGTAGGTTTTCTCCTGGGGCCCATGAGCTATCTAGCTTCTGGCTCTTGACCTCGTTAACACTGTCAGGTATGGGTTATGTCTTGTGGAGTGTGTCTTAAATCCAATTTTTAAAATATATTTTCTTTATTTACATTTCAAATGTTATTCCCTTCCCCAGTTCCCCCCACCCCCAGAAACCCCCATCCTCTCTCCCCCTGCTTCTATGAGGGTGTTCCTCCATCCACCCACTCCAACCTCCCCGACCTCAGTTCCCCTACACTGTGGCATCTATCAAGCCTTCATAAGACCAAGGAGCTCTCCTCCCACTGATGCATGACAAGGCCATCCTCTGCAATGTATGCAGCTGGAGCCATGTGTACTCCTTTGTTGATGGCTTAGTCCCTGGGAGCTCTGGGAGGACTGGTTGGTTGATTTTGTTGCTCTTCTGTGGGGCTGCAATCCCCTTCATCTCCTTCGGTCTTTTCTCTAACTCCTCTATTGGGGACCCCACACTCAGTCCAATGGTTGATTGCAAGCATCCGTCTCTGTATTTGTAAGGCTCTGGCAGGACCTTTTAGGAGACAGCCATTTCAGACTCCTTTCAGCATGCACTTCTTGGCATCTACAATAGTGTCTGGGTTTGGTATATGGAATGAATCCCCAGGTGGGGCAGTCCCTGGACGGCCTTTCCTTCAGTCTCTGCTTTACACTTTATCTCTATATTTGCTCCTGTGAGTATTTTGTTCTCCTTCTAAGAAAAGAAGATTCTGGCTGAATGCTGGCTAGCTTTCTCCATGCTCTATAACATGAACACGTGGTATTTTCAGCAATACAGTCTTGCTATCAAGTAGTGGAAGACAAGCAGTAGTACCGGCAGTCACTTGTAATGCTTGGGGAGCATATGGAGCACTACTGGACAACAGCTGAAGGAGATGTTACCCATTCCCAGTATTGGGTGTTTTATTTGGTAGCACATGATGCTAAGTTTGGGTTTTGTTTCTCCTATTATATGGTAACTTTTTAAAAAGTCCTCTTACATATATGTATATTTTACTTAGTTTCTATAATAGTAAGTTTCCATATGATTTTTTCAATAGGCCTTTAGAGAAATGCATAGAGGGATAATGAGGGAATGGGTATAATCAAATTTGTATTTTATTTCTTTAAACTACAGTTCTTAATAATGTATTTCTGATTATTAAAATGTGTGTTATGAAAGAGAGAGCTTGTGTGTGTATGTGCGCGCGCGAGCGCGCGCGCGCGCGAGCGCGCGCGCACACACACACACACACACACACACACACACACACACACACACACAGAGGCACACGTGCATATTCCTTAATACTAAACAGCTACTTTAAATTGACACTACAGTTTTTGATCACTTGAGTGTGTCACAGTCAATGACACCAATCCTTGCAATTGCTTACCCATGGGTCACAGTTTTCTCTTCTTCTCTGATGAGGCTTAAGCTACCTCCTCTGAAGCCCACCATGGTGGGAGGAGATGAGTGGATATACCGAGGCTTATCCTCTTCTCCTTGGTGAGGGGCAGGTTAGTAGTGTGCGAAGGCTATTTCTCACACAGCCTTCACTCAGCTTCTTTTTTTAAGTTTTCTTTTCTCATGTTTCTCGATGTCACCGGCAGATCTGTTTCTACCAGATTAGCAGAAGCCTTGGAGCTAAAGCGACTCAGCAGTTTTCCAAGTCACTTATTTAATTTTTTTTGATATATTGTTTAAATTATTTTGTCTGATTTCTGATGGGTTAAAAGGATAAGAATGTGTATTATATTAACTTTTCCTGCCTTATATGTGGAATTTGTCCAGCTTAGCCACTCAATGCTGACTAAACAACATCTAATGATAGCATTTTACTAACATAAAAGAGCCACAGTGGCTACTTTATGATTATAACTTCAGAAAAAGGCAAAGACTCTAGGAAATGCTTTTATTTTTTTTAACTTATAGCCTCTTCTTCTTCTTCTTCTTCTTCTTCTTCTTCTTCTTCTTCTTCTTCTTCCTCCTCCTCCTCCTCCTCCTCCTCTTCTTCTTCCTCCTCTTCTCCTCCTCCTCTTATTTCTCCTCTTTCTCCTCCTTTTTTTCCTCTTTCCTTCTCCTCCTCCTCCTTCCTCTTCCTTCTCCTCTTCTTTTTCTTTCCTTCTCCTTCTTGTTTTTTGGTATTGAGATAATTTCTTCTTACAACTCATAGCCTCTCCAATGGTGTTGCCAACTTCAGAAGCTGAGGGAAATGATGTAACTGGGTAAAATGGCATCAGGGAGGTTTGAGCCTTGACTCGCTTGTCTTGGGTACTGGGCTGTAATCATAATCATCATTTGTCCCACAAAACTGGACAAATTACCTGTGATGGCTATTCCTGGTTGTCAACTTGACTACATCTAGAATCAACTACAATCCAGAAATGGAGGGCACACCTGTGATTCAGATCTTGAGGCTGGAAGACACAGGCTTCTGACCCAGATCTTGACATGGAAATATTGAGGCATGGTGGTCATGAAAAGCTTAGGCCCAAGCAAGTTAGTACATGCCTTTAATCCCAGGAGACTGAGTCAAACAGATCTCTGAGTTAAAGGCCAGCCTGGGACAAGGCAAGTTCCAGATCCAAGTATGGTGGTAGACACCTTTAATCTGGGCCAAACCTGCTGAAGGCCTACACAAGGACATTGGAAGAAGGAAGAGTCACTCTTCTTCACCTGCTTGTACTTATTTGCCAGCACATCTGTTGGAACCTACTTCTTGAGGATTTCAGCTTATCCAGAAGACCAGCTGAAACAACTAGCCTATTGGGACTGAACATCCACTAGATTTAGACTTCCCCTTCACAGCTGCCCAATGTTGGGTTAGTTGGACTACAGACTGTAAGTCATTCCAGTAAATTCCCTTAATATATATAGACATTCCATAAGTTTGTGACTCTAGAGAACCCTGACTAATACATTGCCTAATTTATATGATTTCTTATACATGTTTCAAGAAGAAAGTGACCTGAGATGGATCAATCCAATAAAAAACAAAAACAAAAAACAAAAACAACAACAATAACAACAACAACAAAACGGGAACATTCATAGAGACCACAACAGGAAAGATAATTAGACCCATGTCTTAGGCATGGATGAGATTTTACACTGTGCAGGCCAGTATCCCGTCTCTCTGTGCTCAGGTGCTGAGGTCACAGTCATATGTAGTTTATCCTGTTCTCTGAAATGCACAGTGATAGTTTAGTTATTATGGGAATTATGAGAATTGTGGGAATGTATGCAGCAACTTGGGTTTAGTGAGTTTTAAAGATTTGTGATTTATTTCCTTCCCTATTTTAAATGTCTTCTTTTTTTCTTCTAAAACTTCTACTTAGGAATTTTATGCTTATTACTCATATCACACATAATAAATGTGCCATTTTCCCTAAATGGTAATAATTTTATTTCTATTTCATCATTATTTGACTGATATATCCCTGTAAACAATAGAAAACTAAAGTTTCTAACATTACTTTCCCAAGACATCTTGTTCTTTAAAACATATTTGTTTATTTAGTGTGTGTATGTGTGTGTGTTTGTGTACTGTATATGCATGCCTGCATATCTGTGTGAGTGTATGTGCATGTGCTGTACATGCCTGTGCATGTACAGAGGTCAGAAGAGGACATTGTGTGTCTTCCACCATACCCTGCCCATTTTTTTGACTGGGTCTCTCCCCAAACTGCAGCCTTTTAAATTTCTTTTTCCAGCAAATACCAGCAATCCTCCACAGAGATGGCATAACAGATATGTATGGAAAGGCTGGTTTGTTATTGGATGCTGGAATTCAAACTCTCATCAGCTATTCCACAGGAAAAGCTTTCATCCTCTGAGACATCTCTCCAGAGCCTTAGCAATAACTTCCACTAGCCTTAAATAAGAATATTGATAGATAGCTTTACAAATGTCTTTCTTTTTCTATTCATGTATATGCCTACATTATACACATGCAACATATATGTACAGTAACATATGTAATATAAGTAGATAAAATATATTATGTATGCTTACATATAAATCTATAAAAAAACAAGGCATCTTAAGTGTCAGAGTGAGAAAAATAACACTGCTCTCTACTGAAACTACATATGTAGCTCTTTTTCACTTTTTAAAAAAAGTTAATTCTATTTTAATGCTATATTTTAAGCTTTCAGTAGGCATGCTACAATCTGTTTAACCACAGTGGTTAGGTATAGAGTAAGGGGCTAGCAGGGAGGAAAGGATCTCCCAGAGAAGAAGAAGTAGAATATATGGTTATTGGAAGGGTGCGGGGGGGGGGGGGATAGTGGGATGGGAAGATTAACAGGAGTAAGTTAGAGAAGCAGTGAGGTATGGCGGTGAATACAGGGAGGGACGACTAACACTATGGACCATTTGAGGGGTCATATGGAAACTACTATAAAATTGAAGCTTCTTAAAAATATATGCATACATGAAAGACTAAATAGAGTCACCAAGTAATTGAGGAGACAAAGTCTCAAGTAGACATCTTTCACTATCAAGGGAGTTCTCCAGTGCTTAGAGAGAATTATATCAAATTGAGTTAAGTTGTTGCCAAAGGGGGTCCCATGGAAACCCTCAAACAATTCAAACATTTTCAAGGCTATTTGTTGCTGCTGTCCACAAACTGATATTAGTGCCTTATTTTACATTATCTCATTGAACATGGAGAAGTTGAGTTGGTACCTATCTAGAGCCTTCACCCCTACTGACTAGTGCTTGGTACTAGAAGTGATTCTGCACATTACCAGAGGAGAAAGGCAAACACCAAGCCAGCCACCAACCCAGCTACAATAGCAGCCTGCCTATATGATACAGTATAATAGTGGCATGGATGTCGAGTGAGTAACCGATCATTATATGATTAGATCTAAGGTCCATTCCATGAGATGGAACCCATGACTGACAGTATCAGGTGGCCAAGAACCTGAGACTAGCTAGGTCATTGCCCTAGGGGAAAATCAACTACTATTATTATGGTAAAGGAACATAACAATAAAATGACTCCTCATGACATATTGCTATACTCATACATCAGTGTATGCCCAGCCATCTTCCTCTTACAGTAGACAGAAATTGATATGGAGATTTACAATTGGATAATGTGCAGAGAGTGAGAGACCTTGGCACACTCAGTTCTACATGAGATCTATTCATCAAATCTTTCCCCTCAGGGCTCAGGGAACTATATAGAAGAGGAAGCGGAAAGACTGTAAGAGCCAGAAGGGATGAAGCTATCTCCAATTGACAATTGCTTGCAAAGGGAAATTTAGTTTTCTTTAGTGGTATTCAAGTCACAGTTAAGGTCAGGCCTCACGGCCAGCGTAGATGGCCAATGCAAAACAAACTCAATGTCATTTTAGGAGTTGGTCTTTTTTTGTTTGTTTGTTTGGTTGGTTGGTTGGTTTTTTTTTTGTTTTTGTTTTTGTTTTTTTGTCTCATATTGCTTTGTTTGGGCATTTTTACCTTACTGGTTTTTGTTTGTTTGGGTCTTTTTTTTTTTGCTTGTATATTGATTTTTTTTAAAGGGTTTTGTGTCTGATTTTGTGTATGTATTTCTTGTGGTACTGCCTCACCCCACTTACTCGGGTCCTATTTGTTTTTTATTTGCCTGTTCATTTTCATAAACAAGAACAACAAAAAAAGTGGTGTGGAGTTGGATGGGTGAGAAGGTGAGGGAGGAGAGATCAAGATCAGAATGTATTCTATGAAGAATATTTTCAATAAAAGTATAATTACAAAGCAATTGAAAAAAGTTAAATTCATTTTAGACTGATACATAAACACATAAATCATGCGTATTTATGAGTACTATGAGATATTTGGTAATGTATGCATTGTCCCACACATCTGTGTCTTCAAATACCTGCCATTTCTTTATATGAGGATTTTTTTAAAAACCTGACCTTGACCCTTTTTTACAGAACAGCACATCATTTTCATCTGTAGCTCCGCAGACCTCCCTAGTCCTATGTAACTATAATGTAGCATCTACTGACAAACGTTTCCCCACCCTGTTCCCTTTCTACTCTCCCTGGCCTCTTATAAACACCATCTTTCTGGTGCCTTCTATGAAATCAACCTCTTTACCTCTGTGTGTACATAACAACACACATCCCTTGCCACTCTGTGATTATCTTATGTCACTGAACATGATGATCTAGCATCATGTGTGTTATCACCCAGGACAGAATTTCAGCCTTTTCTGGCTGAATGGCATCCCATTGTGCGTTTGTACCAGGTCTCTTCCTCCATTCATCAGGCAACAGACGTTTAGGTTGAGTTTGCTATTCAGCAGTGATGAGCACTGTTGTAATGCACCTGAGAGAACTGTGTCCCCTCGACTGGATGCCGTGTTGTTTGGATACGTACAAAGGAATGGGAGAGCCTGGTTACATCTGGTTTGATATATTTCTTACAGTCTCCAGACAGCCGTACTAATTTATGTTACCCCAACAGTGTGGCAGGGTTTTCTTTTCTGCACACATTCACTAGCCCTTGTTATCAGCTCCATAATACTCACTGCTACAGTGAGGTGATGTCTCCGTACAGTTTGATTAATGTTTCCTTCACACTGAGTGACAGTGACTATTTTGCACACTCCTGTTAGCCATTTGCAGGCCTTTACACAATCATTTAGGTCCAGTGCCCGCTTTCTTTTTTTTTTTCCTCTTTATTAGATATTTTCTTCATTTACATTTCAAATGCTATCCAGAAATTTCCCCTTACCCTCCTGCATCCCCGCCCTGCTCCCCTACCCACCTGCCCCCACGTAATGGCCCTGGCGTTCCCCTGTACTGGGGCATATAAAGTCTGTATGACCAAGGGGCCTCTCCTCCCAATGATGGCCAACCAGGCCATCTTCTTCCATATATGCAGCTAGAGACATGAGCGCAGGGGGAACTAGTTAGTTCATGTTATTCTTCCACCTATAGGGTTGAAGACCCCTTCAACTCCTTGGGTACTTTCTCTAGCTCCTTCCTTGGGAGTCCTGTGTTCCAACTAATAGCTGACTGTGAGCAACCACTTTCGTGTTTGCCAGGCACTGGTATAGCCTCCCATGAGACAGCTATATCAGGTCCCTTTCAGCATTATCTTGCTGGCATATGCTATAGTGTTTATTTTGGTGGCTGATTATGGGAAGGATCCCTGNGTGCTTCTCAGCCATTCGGTATTCCTCAGTTGAGAATTCTTTGTTTAACTCTGTGCCCCACTTTTTAATGGGGATATTTGATTTTCTGGTGTCCACCTTCTTGAGTTCTTTATATATATTGGATATCAGTCCCCTATCCGATTTAGGATTGGTAAAGATCCTTTCCCAATCTGTTGGTGGCCCTTTTGTCTTGTTGACACTATCTTTTGCCTTACAGAAGCTTTGCAACTTTATGAGGTCCCATTTGTCAATTCTTGATCTTACAGCACAAGCCATTGCTGTTCTATTCAGGAGTTTTTCCCCAGTGCCCATATCTTCGAGGCTTTTCCCCACTTTCTCCTCTATAAGTTTCAGTGTCTCTGGTTTTATGTGGAGATCCTTCAACCACTTAGACTTGACCTTCGTACAAGGAGATAAGAATGGGTCAATTCCCAGTCTTCTACATGATAACCGCCAGTTGTGCCAGCACCATTTGTTGAAAATGCAGTGCCCGCTTTCTAATGACTAGTTTGCTGTGCACTCTGTTGAACATTTTCCCCACTTTGTAGGCTGCTTCCTCACCATTTCCTGGGCTGCTCCAGGGCTTTGAGTGTGGTGTGCTTTCTTTAACTCATTTTCCCCTCTGTTTCCTGTGACTTGGGGATTTTATGCCAAAGGATCCTTTCCTGTTCTGATGGCCTTATGGTTGTTGCTTCTAGTAATTTTACAATTTCAGTTTTTACATGTAATTCTTTAGCTCAGTGGTTCTCAATCTTTCTGATTGGTGCTACCCTTTAAAATAGTACCTCATGTTGTGGTGACCCCAACCGTAAAGTTATTTTTGTTGCTATGGTATAACTACAGTTTTGCTACTGTTATAAATTGTAATATCAGTGTTTTTGGAGATAGAAGTTTGCCAAAGGGGTCATGACTCACAGGTTGAGAACCGCTGCTTTAGTCCATTCTGAGTAGACTTTTGTGATTGGTGGGTGATAAAGGTCCTTTCTTTCTTCTATCTATGGGTATACTGTTTTCCCAATACCCATTACTGGAGAAGCTCTCTTTTCTCCAGCGCTCATTCTTAGCGCCTTTATCAAGCCAGTGGACTATAAATGTGGATGTTTATTGCTAGTTTCTATTCTTTTCCATTGATCCATGTGGTCTCTATGCCATTACCATGCTATTTTCATTACTCCAGCTTCTAGTATATCTTGAAGTCAAGTATAATGTCTGCAGCTCTGTTCTGTTTGCTCAGTATGGCCTTGACTATATATTTTTGGTCCATATATATTTGAGGGTTGCTTTTTTTTCCTGCTTCTGTGAAGAATGCCCTTGGTAGTTTGATAGTGATGACACTTAATCATAGGTCACCTCTTATAGGATGGGCATTTAAATAATATTGATTCTTTAACACAGGAACATAGGGGGCTTTGTGCTTTTTGTGCGCCCTCTTAAATTTCTTCCATGGGTGCTTTTATCACTTTTATTGCAGGATCTTTTTTTTTCCTAAGCCTCTGATTCAGCTTAATCCCAGGCACTGTCTTGGGTTGTTTTTGTCTGTGTCGCGAATGCGGCTGTTTACTGATCCTGGCTCAGGTGCTTTGCTGATGGAGTGTAGCAAAGCCACAGACTTTCCACGTTCATTTCTATCCTGCAAGCTCGGTGATTGGTCTCTGTACCTAAGCTCAGGCAGTCTGCACACAGGGACCATTTAGCCTCTTTCATCATCAAATGGCCTCTATCTCTCCCTTTTGTTTGGGTGCTCAGTGTGATGGCTAGTCTTGGTTGTCAAATTGACCACACCTGGAATGAACAAAAACCAAAGTAGCTATGTAGAGCTGTGAGGGAATTTTCTTAATAAAATCCTTTGACCTGGGAAAGACCCACGTTTATTCTAATCCAAATCTCTTGGGATGATACACCTTTAATATGGGTCATAGCATCTGGTGGCAGCCTATTTAAAGGACATGGAAGAAGGAAGTTTGCTCTTTGCCTGCTTGCTCTTACTCTTGCTGGCAAGCCCATTTCTTCAGTGGCCTTAGAGCCTACATCTTCAGGATTCCAGTGTATACTGAAGACCAGCTGAGACATCCAGCCTCATGGATTGAGCAGCTACGGGATTCTTGGACTTTCAATTGGTAGACAGCCATTGTTGCACTAGCTGGACCATAGACTGTAATCAAGTCTAATAAATTATATATATATATATATATATATATATATATATATATATATATATATATATATATATATATATATATACACATATACATATATATATATATAATTATGTAATATATGTATACACATGTAATATATATATGATATACACATTCCACATATATGTCATAATATATGTCAATTCTGTTTCTTTAGAGAATCCTGACTAATACATTGGTTTAAAACCTCTAGCACTCTCCTCAGCTTGTTTCCAGGCAGTAGTGAGGACACAGTTGCTTCCCATCCAGTGTATTAGCTGCTGGCTTATTATAAATGGCCTTTATACTGCTGAAATCCATCTCTTCCATGCCTAACTTATCAAGTATTTTTATCATGAAAGAGCGTTGATTGTTTTTTCAACATGGGAGTTGATAATTTTATTTTTACATTTACAACACAAATGAAAACTTCCTGTTTTTTTCCACTTTCCTTCCTTTAAAAGGATTCTGCCTCACATGACACCTTGCTTATGGTCAGCAAGAACTCCCTCCAGGGGCTTTGGTTTTTGGTTTGTTTGTTTTGTTTTGCAGAAGGTGGTTTCAAGTTTTCCTTGTTATATTGTTAGGGACACCTAGTGACAGCATCTTAACCTCCCAACAGAGTAGGACATATAGTACAGTTGAAAGAAAGAGACCACCTCCATCTTTATCTGCCATCCACTTATCTATCGTGCCTGAGTAGGTACCATCATGGAGTGGGTGGCAGTTCTCATTACTGGCAGCCCACGCATCACTGGTGTGAGGCCTCCTATGGGCGGGCTCATCCCACCAGCGTCATCCCATTAGGAGGACGGGAGAGTGCAGCTGTCACTCTGTGGAAAGAGAAATAAGAATGGAGTATTAGGTGTCCTTCATGTTGAAATTCAGCCACCCGATGCTCTCCTGGCTCCTGGCTTCCTCAGCTGGTTTCCCATCTACTTTACAGTCTGCATCTTTTTTTTTTTTTTTTTTTTTTTTTTGGTCCTTCTTATGGAAACAGAATCAGGGTAAGATGCATGTCACAGGACTCATAATACTGTTCTGCACCAGATGGCAATACTTTTTTTTTTTTTTAATTTCATCATTTATTTTTCAATTAGCCAAGAAGATAATTAAAATAACAATTAATTTAAAAAGTGAAACAAATTTAAAATAGTTTAATGGAAGAGAAAGTGGGAGAAAATTAATGTAGGAGAATATGAGAATAATTTGTACAATAGAGAGTATATATGATATATGAAAACTTAAAAACAAATTAGTTTAAATACATTAATATTTTAGGTAGATTGGTATAACTCTTTATTTTATGAAATCCTAAGTCAAAATTCACCAAATAGTTTTATTCTGAAATCTTAAACGAGAACAAAGAAGTCCTATCAGGCACTCTAAATCCTAAAATTTACACAACATTGCAATATTGCCTAAGAAATGATATGGTTGATCAAATAAGTAAACATTAAATAAATTTGATCTTACTTTTTTCAACTATGAGATTAATTTGTCATTTAAAGAGACATTTTAACATTTTTTTCTCTTTATTAGATATTTTTTTTTCTTTTTTTTCTCTTTATTAGATATTTTCTTCATTTACATTTCACATGTTATCCAGAAATTTTCCCTTACCCTCCCGCATCCCCGTCCTGCTCCCCTACCCACCCCCTCCCACGTAATGGCCCTGGCGTTCCCCGGTACTGGGGCATATAGAGTCTGTATGACCAAGGGGCCTCTCCTCCCAATGATGGCCAACTAGGCCATCTTCTTCCCTATATGCAGCTAGAGACATGAGTGCAGGGGGAACTAGTTAGTTCATGTTATTCTTCACCTAGAGGGTTGTAGACTCCTTCTGCTCCTTGGGTACTTTCTCTAGCTCCTTCCTTGGGAGTCCTGTGTTCCAACTATTAGCTGACTGTGAGAATCCACTTCTGTGTTTACCAGGCACAATACTTTTTTTAAAAAACAAAACAAAACAAAACAAAACAAAAGTCTTGATATATTTCCCAGACTGATCAAAACCTCCCAATTCATTTGTCTTGGTCTCCCCAACGCTGGTGTGTACCACTCACTCTGACGTGGATATTGAATTTTATCAAATGCCTTTTTTCCCCCCAGAGCTGAGCAACAAATCCAGGGCCTTGTGCTTGCTAGGCAAGTGCTCTACCACTGAGCTAAATCCCCAACCCCTATCAAATGCCTTTCCTGTGTGTACTGAAACAATCATGTGTTTTACCTTTTACTCTATAGTTATGGCACATCACATTTATAGATATGTGAATGTTGCACTACCCTTGTGTTGCGATGAATCCTACTTGATTATGGCAAATGATTTTTAAAAAATGTGATCTTTTAATCAGTTCGCTAATATTAATATTTGGTTGGACTTTTTTCAACCATGTTCATCAAGGCTATTAGCCTCTCCTTGGCCCCCACCCCTGCCACCTCTGTCTCTGCTTCCCTCCTCCTCCTCCTCCTCTTCCTCCTCCTCCTCCTCCTCCTCCTCTTCCTCCTCCTTCTCCTCCTCCTCCTCCTCCTTCTCCTCCTCCTTTTTTCCTTATCTGGTTTTAGAATTCCACTATGGCTGACATCACGGAATGTGTTTTGAAGAATGTCTCTCTTTCTGTTTTGTTTTATTTTATTATACTCTATTTTATTTTATTTTTTTAACAACTTAAGGAGAACTAGAATTACCTCTTAATGTTTGGCAGAACTCATCAGTCATGCTTGGCCTTGGAATTTTTTTGATGGGATACTTTTTTATGACTGATCCAATCTCTTTACTGGTCTGTTCAAGTGTTCTGTTTCATTGTGATTTAATCTTGGTAATAAAGCGATGGCCTTGCAAATCCTTAGGGTAGAAAATAATAAAACATGCCTTTGAGAGCTGTGCTGATTGGGTTCTTTTTAAAAAAATTTTTTTTTTCTTTTTTGTCAACTTGACATAAGCTAGAGTAGTCATCTGGGATGGACCTCAGCTGAGAAAATGCCTCCATCACACTGACTGCAAGCAAGTCTGTGGAACACTTTCTTGATTAATGAATAATGCAGATGGGCCAAGCTGAATATAGGTGATGCCTATCCTGGAATGTGGTCCTGTACAGAAAGCAGGCTGAGTCAACCAAGAAGAGCAAGCCAGTGAGCAATGCTCCTCTATGGTTTCTGCTTCAGTTCCTGCCTCCAGGCTCCTTCCATGAGTTCCCTTGGTGAACTGAGAGATGTAAGCCAAGATAAACCAGTTGTGGGAGACTGCTGGAACATGTGTTTAAGCCAATAGGAAGTCTTTATTAGCTGGCCAGCAACTACCCTGGTTGTTTGAGGCCCCAATGTAGCTTGAAGCCTTTCACAAAAATCATGTTCCGAGTTGACATACTTCAGTGAACAAGAACAGTTAGCCAGAAGTGCAATTACAGAAGCCAAAAGCAAGGTTAGTACATTTTAGAGACTTTCCCAGAGCTATGGACTTTGATGGATTAGACCTTTGTTTTAGTTTTCACAGGTGGTGCTGTCTACAAGTTGAGTTTTACAGCCTGAATGGGACTTCCATCATGGAGTTGGTTGTGCTAAGATCAGGGGGACTATTCAGGCCTGGAGCCCTGTTACAAACCCTTTCTCCCCAAGTTACTTTTGGTCATGGTGTTTATCGTAGCGATAGAGTAAGACAAGAGCTATCACTAGATCTTTAGAAGGAGGCAAGGGGCAGCAGGTGTGGTTAGCAAACAAACTGGACAGAGTTAAACTAAAGGCCAGTGTAGAGGTACAGAAGACCCAAAAGATAATCTAACACCACAGATGGTCAAAATCAAGTCTTCAGTCATTCTCTATAAATCTAAGTGCTGTTGGTCATTCCTTTCCCACCAATGTCCGACCACTACTTTGTACCCCTCTCTAGAGAAACTTCTGTCTTACTTTTGTCTGGAATGCTTTGTGGAGCTGGGATGGTATCCAGTGTCACCTGGCACCAGAAGTGCTGAGAGCCAGACCGATCCCAGGCTTTCTCAGAGGTCCTGATTGAAAGGACAAAGGGAACGTAACTCTGTGTCCTTGCAGAAGAGCACACTTGGCAAGGTCTGGTCTGAAGCTGGGGCCAAGGCCTCAGAGGACTTATGGGTTTGGTTCCCTTGAACTTGGCTTCTCCCTATGAAGAGACTGGACTTACCAGTCCCAAGGCCACTGTGTGCCTGGGCTCTAATGCCTTTGAGATATTCTGTATTCCCTTTGTATAATATTACTTGATTTAGCTTCCTGCTGAATTAATCTCACTTCTCCCCCAAAATATGACTATAAGATTATAACTTCTCAATAATGTTGTTTGGCATAGACATAGCTTATGCATGACCTCTTGAATTTTTAAAATCTCCTTTATTTCTGATCTTTTAGATCTTTCTCCTCATGACCCTGTCACTGAAGAATGACTTGGTTCAGGTCAAGAACAGTACAAACAGTATCAAGATTCAGGAAGGAACTGAACATTCCATGTTAGATAGTAACTGGAGCTGGAGTGGGTAAGAAGATAGGTAACTGGGAATTAGGCTCAAAAACAGGATGGCAAGTCCCATTTTGTTAAATACTAACATCTCTGGCACAGTGGCCTCCATTCTCATTCTTCTTGTCCTTGGGACAATATCAGCATTAACTCTCTAACTAGCTTAGACCCCCAAGGCACGCAGAGATTTCCCAGCTTTCTCTGTTCCTGCACCCTCATCCAATACCACTCCAGAATTCTCCATTTGAAGGTCTCATGCCATTTCTGCCCTATCACATCATGGTAGGACAGTTTGAATCACTCTTATCCAGTATCAGAAATCAGTGTTTGAAGTAAATGCTTTGGTTGGAAGCAGCATCCAGTACTAGGAATGGGCCTATAGGGTACTTGGTACAAAGTACACCCTATGAAAGAAATAGAGAAATGCATCTACTTTTAGGGGAAATGGAATTATTAAAGCCCAGATTTCCTGTTCTCCTAACTGTAGACAGCTATTCTTTGTCCACCTCTGAGGAGAGGAGCAGAGAACTCCTTTCTGGAGATGCTGACTGTGTTATCACCCTTCAGTGAAGTGATCCATTCCACCAACTTCCTTCCTGCACAAGCAGCTTCTGACTTAGTAAGAACAGCAAATGGTCCATGCTCCCAGAGGGCTGCCTTCAGTTTGAAAGAGAGACATCTTCATTGTCTTGGAGAAAGAGAGATGAAGCAAGATTCCCCCTCCACCCCACACATAAACAAAAGAACCTCGGAAAATATTAAAATGGGGAAATGGCAACAGCAGCAGTTAAATCCTATGCTCAGAGATGTTAGATGATATGACAAGAGGCTGTCAAAAGGAACTATAAAAGAATCCCCAAGAGATATAACTTTAGGAAATTAAAACGATGTTGTAAGACTTTGGTTCTCTGCATATATAGCATGCTGTTTAGTGTTCTTTGGGGATTCCCAACAGTGGGAGCAGGGGTTGTCTCTGACTCTTTTGCCTACTTTTGAGAACATTTCCACTCTACTGGATTGCCTCGTCTGGCCTTGGTGTGAGAGTGTGGGCCTAGTCTAATGACAACTTGATATGCCATGTTTGGTTGCTATCCCCAGGGATGTCTGCTTTTTTTCTGAAGGGAACCAGAGGAGGCGTGGATATGGGGTTGAAGGGAGGTGAGGGTAAGAGACTGAGAGGAGAGGAGGGAGGAGAAACTGTGGTTAGGATGTAATCTATGGGAGAAGAATAAATAAAAAAGCAAAACAATGTAGTAAACTAGACACCAAGACTAAAATGGAAAGTTCTACAGAAGGGCACACCGAAGAGACACGGACAGGGGAACACAACGAAGGACACAGGGTGGTTCCAGAACGTCTGGGATACAAACAACAGAATCGCAGGGAACAGCAGAGAACCTGGAAACAACAGCAAATCACACGGGGGATCTGAGAATGAAGGGGCGAGCCCAGGGTTTAAGGGATCTTTCTGTGAAGGCTGTTGTGAACTGAGCAGCATGGCCTATGCAGATAGCTCAGAGAGATCGAGATCCGAGACTGCAGATAATGCCTAACCCCAGTAACCCAGGCACGTTAGGGAACAACAATATGGGTGTGCTGACTGTAAATACGCAGTTAAGTACCAAGGAGAAGGAGCAGGGTGGGAGTTTGCTGCCTAAAGAGAACTGATCTGGTGTGCATTGAAAGCTTGCTGTTTTCAGAGTCTCATTAAATGTGCAGCGTGATATTTAAAACAATGCACCTGTATTAGTGTGAGGCCATATCTACTTTTATTCAGTGCACATGTACTCCTAAAACATTTGGTATTCAACTATAAAATTTTCCAGATTGAGGAAAAAAAATCTTAGTGGAAATCAAAGAATATAAATATAAAATAAGTATATATAAATATATAAATATAAAAATTATAATAAATAAATAGAAAACCTACAATAAGCTGGGTGATTTTAAAGATTTTTTTTAATGAAAAATTTTAAGATAAGCAACTTTTGCCTCATTCTTGGAGTCAGAAACTTGCCTCAGGTGAGAGAGGATTCCCTGCTGCCAGACTGCAGTTGCAAGATTTAGCAGAAACATTCAGCCAGATGGACAAACCACGACAATCAGTTAAATTTGAATCTTGCTGAAACAGTTACTTTTTTAGCCCAAATATGTCCCCAACACTAAATGAGGCATATACTAAAATATTTTCATTATTTATTGGATAGCAATAAATGTTGCAATTGTAATGGGGCTTGAGAGGAACTGGTTGGACCTCTGTTGTTGTTGTTGTTGTTGTTGTTTTTACTAGCCCGTCTGTTATCCATGATTAATAACCTACTTACGATGCCTCTCTTTTCAGGGTCCGTCAAGTTTTGGTGTTAATGAGTTCCACAAGATGACCAAGCACTTCCAATTGCAAAAGAGTAAGTATAGCTTTCTGTCACAGGATAATGGCCAAAATAATGCTTTGGATGGAAAGCTTAGGAGTAAATTTAGCTGAATGTATAGCAAAGCAAGTCCAATCTCCCTTCAGTGGGAAAGGAAAAGTGGAGAGAGATGTGGCGTCTGAACAGGAATTGGACACTCGGTAGAGGGTAGTAACCCTGTCTAAGGCTGTCAGACACAAGGTTGTTCTCATCCTCCCTTTGAACTTAGCTCCAGTTCTCTTAATAGTCAGAGCTGACACCTGTCAAGCTTTCCTCTCTGTCAGCTCTTGCTGGAATGATTCTCTGGGACCGCTTTCACCTTCGGCATAGTTGAAGAATAATTTGCTCTTCTTTGTTAGCAATTGAATGGTCAGGGCTGGCATTTGCAGTTTTTAAATTCTTTCCAGAATTCAGTTCTTCAAAAGAAGTCATCAAGTGGTCAGTTGTGTGTCTCTGGTTTTCAATTGCTTCCAGCATGGAAAAAAAAAATCTATCATGGAGTCTGAAAATTTGAGCTTCATAATTTGGGGTTTTCAGTCCCCAAAGCAAAGCTTTCTGAGATCTAATGTGCCCTACAGGACTGGCCTCCATAGCTCCTGCTGGGAATTTTCCTTTCTCACTTTAAAAGGCAGAACAACATTTTCCCTATAATTCTCGTTTTTGAATATCCAAACATGTCAATATGTTTCTCTGTTCTTGGACTATTGACTTCTGAAAGCATTTTGTAGCTTTTGCAATTCAATCTCTCTCTCTCTCTCTCTCTCTCTCTCTCTCTCTTCCCCAACCCCTCCCACTCTCCCTTCCTCCCCTTCCTCCCTTCATTTTCTTTCTTTCTTTCTTTCTTTCTTTCTTTCTTTCTTTCTTTCTTTCTTTCTTTCTTTCTCTCTCTCTCCCTCCCTTCTCTTTCTTTCTTTCTTTCTTTCTTTCTTTCTTTCTTTCTTTCTTTCTTTCTTTTTCCTTTTTTCCTTTCCAGTTTGTCTGTTTTAGTTACTTTATCCACCTTCTCATAGTTTAATCCAAAGTACAAAGAACCAAACCCCAAAGTCCTTGCCACAATTCCAAAAATAGCAAGACATTTATGGAATGAATCATATCATATAGAACCAAACCTGACTTCCGTCTCCATGCTTTTCCATCTGTGTAATTGAGACTAAGACACTTAGGCTTTTCCTCTCCATTTCCTCAGCTGTCAATAAATAGCAACAACAGAACCTACTGTGTAGATTTGTTTTAAATAAGATGAGAGCCAAGTGTGCACTATAGGGCTACTGGTGCAGGCCACATAGTAAAACATAGTCATTCAGTACGTACTTCTGCACAAAAATACCATGATTTTTGTCAGTTCTATGACTATCATCCAAACACATAGTGTTATCTGGAAATAGCTCTACACAAATGCACTGTTTCATTCCCAAGGCCTTACTGCTGGTTACACAGTGTCAGAAGCCAAGAATTCCCATGCTTTTTTTTTCCCCCTTTCTGGTACCTTTACATACTTGTCAGATAATGATCTCATGACATCAACGACAAAGAGATCTTTTGAAAGGCATCTTTTTCCTCCAGATTAACTTCCAAATCTTTCCACCCCATGTTTCTGTTTTGAGAATGGAGAATATGACTTGCGTGTTTATTAGCTCTTAAAACCCTTTCCATTACAGGAGGCCTCTGTGAGGCCTTTCTTGCCTCACAGAAAAGGAAAATAAAAAACAAAACAAAACAAGACAGAAAATCAGGGACACACTTGGCATCTCTAATGATGAGCATTGCCAGGTGTGGTGACTTGAATGAGAATGGCCCCCAGAGGCCCTTGGTTTCCTGTTGGTTGAACTCTTTGAGAAGGATGATGAGGTAGAATCTTGTTAGAGGAGGTATGTCACCAGTGGTAATCTTGGAGGTTTCAGAAGCCACCATCATTGTATGGTACTATGAGCTCTGTGCTACTGCTCCAGTGTCTGCCTGCTTCCTTGCCATGCTGGTCATGGATTCTGAAACTGTAAGCTCCCAATAAATTCTTCTAGATGTTGCCTTGATCATGGTGTTTGTCATAGCAATGGGAAACTATAAAGACAGTGACATATTATGTATGGATTGGAATTATGATTATATTCAATACTACTTGCTTAGCATAGGAACTGTTAGCCTGAATTTAAAAAGAAGGAATTACTGGACAGTGTAGCCTCCTGGTGTGTGAAGGAAGGTTTGAAGAGTATGCATCCACTCTGACAATGCACTCTGGTTGAATTTCCACATGGTTTTTCTGATGTGTATTAAGAGCCTAGAGAAGATATGGACATATTTCTGCCATTTGCCAAGGAACCAGGTTTTTTCAAATGGCTGGAGGGCATTTATCCAGAGGATCACCCCAGTCTTCGTATCTCTGGCGTAGAAGCTAGTGAGTTATTGTAACTCTTCACAAGTGTCATGAATGCCCTTCTTTGGATGGATTTCTTCTAAGTGTAGAATATATAACATCACTATGATATGCTATGTTCATAGCAGCCTTATTTATAATACCCAGAAGCTAGTAACAACACAGATGTCCCTCAATGGGAGAATGGATACAGAAAATGTGGTAGCCAGGCGTGGTGGCACACACCTTTAATCCCAGCACTTGGGAGGCAGAAGCAGGTGGATTTCTGAATTCGAGGTCAGCCTGGTCTACAGTATGAGTTCCAGGACAGCCATGGCTGCACAGAGAAACCCTGTCTCAAAAAACCAAAACCAAAACCAAAAAAAAAAAAAGAAAGAAAAAAAAAAGAAAATGGAATACTATTCAGCTATTAAAAATGAGAACTTCACAAATTTTGCAGGCACATGGATGGGACTAGAAAATATCATCCTGAGTGAGGTAACCCAGACCCAAAAGGACACACATGGTATATTGCCATGGACTGGACTCAGTCGGCCCCTCAACCTGCAGGAAAATAAGGGTCCCGGTACAGGTGGCAGCGAAAAGTGACAAACAGACACGGAAAGAAGGGAGTGTTGTATCTGAATATAATTTCTCAAAGCAAGCATCAGACTATAATACAGAAGGAAACTAGGAAGTTAAGTGATATATTAAGATCATCCAAGGTACATTGAGGTTACCTGATGCAAAATGACTTTTAACACAAAACAGAGGAATGCATACATAAAAGCTAACAGGAGCCAACTGGAATAAAAAGCAATGTTAACAACTAGGATCAAAAGGAGCCCCACCTAAGGTCAGCTTATTCTTAGAAGCCAGGGGCAAGGGCTTCATGCCCTTGCCGTAGTTCCAATTCTGGTCTATTATATAGTCCACCTTCCCCTAAGGCCATTGTAAATCCCTGTGTATGGGAGTGACTCAGCTGTTGTTCTAAGTATACTTTGTAGACTAGCCCTGAGATTTCTAGCTCTATTCCAGTAAACTGTAATGCCTGATTTCTTTCACTGTCTCTCTCTTACAATACTAGAGGTAATTTTGAATATTAATGAATAGGTAACATTCTTACTGAATTCCAAGCCCAGGGTCAGCTCAAGGACTGCCTAGGACATTGGAACACTCTTGAAGCCTAATCTAACTTAGCTATATGTCAAAATCAATCCTTAGAGGCACTTATAATAAAACAATATTGAAGGAAAGCACACAGATTTGTTCACCAACTAATGTAAAGACAAGTTTGGAACATTCGTTTTACGGGATGCCACGTTTCCAGGAGACTAAATTTCCACGAACTTTTTGCCTCGGGATTGTGCCCAAGCTTTTGGGCCTGTCACACAGTCATTACTGGAGAGGGTATGGCAGTATGTACTCACTGGTAAGTGAATATTAGCCCCAAAGCTCAGAATACTCATGATACAACTCATAGACCATATGAAGCTTAGCAAGAAGGAAGGCCAAAGTATGGATGCTTCAATTCCACTTAGAAGAAATAGTTATGGGAGGCAGAGGGAAAGAGAGACCTGGGTGGGAGAGGAAAGGTGGAGGAAAAGGGGTGGGGGGCAAGATCAGGTATGGGAGGAGACAGGAGAGAAGGCCAGAGGGCCAGGAGAATGAGTAGAAATATGTAGCAGTTGGAGGTGAGGAACTGAGGGTGGGGAAACCACTAGAAAGTCCCAGACACCAGGGATGTGAGAGGCTCCCAGGACCCAATGGGGATGGCATTGGCTGATAGAACCTGAAAAGACCACCTCCAATAGATAGACATGGCCTCCAGTTGCGGGTCGATGCCACCCTACCATCTCAAAATTTTTAACCCAGAATTGTTCCTGTCTAAAGGAAATACAAAGGCAAAAAAAAATTGGAACAGATACTGAAAGAAAGGCCATCCAAAAGTGACACATCTTGGGATCCATCCCATCTGCAGACACCAAACCCTGACACTATTACTGATGCCAAGATGTGATTGCAGACAGAAGCCTGGCATGGGTGTCCTCTGAGAGACTCTGCCAGCACCTGACTAAGACAGGTGCAGGTACTCACAGCCAGCTACTGGGCTGAGCCTGGGGACCTAGTAGAAGAGTTAGGGAAGGACTGAAGGAGCTGAAGGGGCTTGCAACCCCTTAGGAAGAACAGCTAACCAGACCCCTCAGAGCTCCCAATGACCAAACTACCAACCAAAGAGTACACATGGGCTGGTCTGTGGTTCCTGCTATATATGTAGCAGATGACTGCCTTAGTGGGAGGGGAGGTACTTGGTATGGTAGAGGCTTGATGCCCTAGAAAAGGGAGATGCTAGAGAGGTGAGGTAGGAGTGGGTGGGTAGGTGAGGCGGGGTACTCTATTAGAGACAAAGTGGAGGGGCCATAGGGTGGGTGGTTCATGGAGGAGAGACCGGGAAGGAGAACAACACTTGCAATGTAAGCAAAATAATAATAAAAAAGAAAATCTTGACTTCATTACCATGTCTCAGTGCCATGGCCAACTGTATTTTTTTTTCAGTGTCAAATGAGAAGCTGACAATCACATTAATAATAATGGCTAGCATCTATTGTTCGTTGTGATGGCTATTCTTGGTTGTCAACTTACCTGCATCTGGAATTAACTAAAGCTGCAAAATGGAGGGGCATACCTGTGAGAGATTTTTGATTAATTTGAAGTGGGAAGAATATCCACTTCTAATTTGGATATTTGATGTGAGAAGATACACCTTTAATCTAGATCTTTGATGCAGAAAGGCATACCTTTCAAATAGATCATTAGATCTGGGAAACCACACCTCTAATCTGGGCCACACCTTCTGCTGGAAGCCTATAGAAAGATGTGGAAGAAGGAAGCTTTTGTTCTTTGCCTGCTTGCTCTTGTCTTGCTAGCAAGTCCATTCCTTCACTGACATTAGAGCCTACTTTTTTTTTTTAGCATTTTTTAGCATGACTTTGCATACATAGGCAGCCATTGTTGGATTAGCTGGACCACAGCCTGGAAAACATTCTATTAAATCATATCTCTCTATCTCTCTATCTACCTATCTAAGTATATATATATATATATATATATATATATATATATATATATATATATGCTAAGCAGTGGGGTAAAGAAATTCAGGAGTATTATCTCAGTGTTCTTACAACAGGTATATTGTTGGCATTATTGTTGTTTTTAACTCTATTGATAGCAAAACTCAAATTTGTATAGCTAAGTAACTTATCTGAAGTTATATGACTTTGACCTTACATCTCTCAGGTCTATGTTTTGAGGGGCCCCTTACAAGCTGAATGCCTGGTTCCAGATTTAATTTGTGTGATAAAAACCATACATAGCCTCTGATCCCCTAGTCTCCCCTTCCCTCTTTCTCCCTGCCTCTCTCCTCTCTCTCTCTCTCTCTGTCTCTCTCTCTCTCTCTCTTGGAGGTGACTAGTTGCCATTCTGTGCTTCTAGGAACCCTATAAAGAAGTCCATACAGCCAGGGTCTGGGGTTTGACCACTATTACACAAGCAAATTCTTTGCCTGTAGTACAGCTTCCAGCAGCTACCAGGGTTCAGGTCCATTTGGCAGCTTTTTGTGTTATTCTTACACTTCTTCCTCTGTGCCTTTCTGGCTCAGTGGTACGATTGTTTGATTTCAGAGAAGAAAAGCTTAATTCAATCTGTTCCAGAGGGAGGCAAATTTCCAGGCTAGCATAAGTGAAGCCAGAGAGCTTCAGATACCATCTGACCTGGAAGTTTATGATGTCGTTACATGTAAGCATATCCCTGGGACTGCTTGTCTCTGACTTCTCTCTCGGTGTTGACTTCATCTTGGTTGCTTTTTGCAAGTGGTGAAGATGACTAGTGCCATCTAAGTTCCTAACAAACTAGGAATCAGAGAATACACATCTATTTTCCCAGATTCCAAGTACAATCATGCTGATCTGGAATGGGCTGTTATATACCCAAAAGAGGTTAGTGATTGTCCTATGACATCCACTCTCCTCCTCTTCTCTCTTTTTATGTACGTGTAGAGTGTGCACATGTGTGCACATGTTTATGTGACTGAGGTCACATACTACTCTGATGACCTTTGGGATGTCAGCTTCCCAAGCCAGGCAGCTCCTTAAATGAAAATTGAATCCTGCTAAGAAAGAAGTACAGAAAACCGCCAATTTTCCACTAATTTCTTTTCTCCATCACTCTTATTCTGTTTTCAAAAGCCATGATCAAATTTGTCTGCAATTGAAGGACTGCTGTTGTCTTTGACTAATATAAACAAATGGAAACGAGGAGGTTGCCACAACGTTTTAGAGAGTGTTGATGTTCAGGTGATGATTGGTGACTGCTGTGAGCACCTTCGGGAGAATGAGAGAAGATTGAGGTTCATTCCTGTCTTTGATTGTTGGATTTTGTGAGTAGGAGTTGAGTCTCCTTCACAAAAGAGATGTCCAGTGCATGTCTGTCACTGAATGTGTTTAATCACAGCACTAAGAATTAAACCTTCTTCACAGTGAATCCTGAATATGCCATTAACCAAGAAGAATAGGAGCAAAAAAAGTAGATTTAGAAATGTGGACATGCCTGATTATAGAGAATAAATTATCCCAGTGTCACCAAAGTATATGCTTAGGGGATAGTTACAGAGGAAAGCTGAAAACAGGAAACTTTTTTAGAGTGAAATAGCTCACTCCACAACTTTCTTTGTATGAATTCCATTGTTTGCTTTCCCCCCTTGAATTCAAGGATGGAATACTGTTATGCTTTGGCTTGTAAGGGGCCCCTTAAGAACTTAAACGCTAGAGACTTGGCCTGGAGCTGACAACACTAAGGACCTGGTGAAACCTTTAAGAGGTGGGAACTTTTAGGAGGAAGTAAGGCCCCTTCTCCTTCCTTTGGGTTTCTGTAGGATAAGCAGTTTTGCTCCATGCACCACAGTGGTCTGCCTTACCATTGGCCTCAAAACTATTGAACCAACTGGCCAAGGCCTGAAACCTCTTAAGCCATGGGCTTGAATAAGAATTTGTCTTTAAAGTTGATTTTGTCACAGCAACCAGAAACTAATTGAGATCTTCAGCCCCCAAGAATTTGCTTTGAACATGTGTTCTAGGGCAGGGCTTGGGAGTAATGATGGAAGTGTCTGCTTGTCTGATTGTTCACCAGCATCCCGAAGAGCTCTATCTATCTCACCAACTCAAGTACATTGCTACAAAGTACCATCACTTTCTGTTCAAAGTCCTTCCCTTGAACAGAAAACAAGTGTTAGGGATTTCAAAAGGCATTGCCCTTCAACTTTTTGAATAGAGTTAAAAGACAAATCTGTGTTTGAGGGAGGCAAACCTTTGTATTAAAAAACCACAAAAGTCAGTGGGTGGAAGAAGCTCTCAGAGCATCCTGAAGAAAACAAAAGCAACTGTACAGAATGGCCATGAGCAGGCAGGGAGGAAACTGCGGCCAATGGCTAGAGTTTCTATTTGCATACAGCTCTTGCTAGGTGCACTGTTTCAACTGAGCATTTTATAATATGTCACCTTGGGCTGTATCGCACATCAGTCAGAGCTAAGAGTGTTCGCTCAGTGTCTCTTTTCTATTGTTGTATGAACAATGTGCTTGTCTAAACAAAGTTTATAGCTGCTTCAGGCAGGAGCAATGGCTGCTGGGATATTATACTAGGAAAGGGGGCTAAGGAGAAGGGCTTTGCTGTCTATAAATTGCTAGCTTGGATTCAATACTTGCTTGGTGCTCATTGACTTTGAACGGTTTTGGGTGTGTTTGGCCAAGTTATTACCAGATGAGCCTAGGTGTCACACATCCTTGCTGACTTGCTTAGGACCACGTGGTGAAAGTGATAGCTTCATTTACCTGGAGCTTGACAGCCATGTAAATGAATGTTTGCATGTCTATACAACCTTCAGCTCTGGTGATTTTTACAAGCATAGAGACTGCTTATGGGGCACCAGGTTTATCAAACATTTCCACAGCAGAGAGTTTACTTGTAGTGAGTCTTTGTCAGGAGTACAGCAAGACACTTAGAACTCTAGCCAACGCCTCTGCTCCGAACTTAGGTAGACAAAACAATGAGTACCTTGGAATCTCTATCACTCAGAGAGGGCTCACTGTCTCCTTGACAGTAGCTAAGGGTTTGGGGATGGCCATGGTCTTGGAAAATAGGGATGGTTATTAATGGGCAGCTTAGCATTCTTGGGGCATGGAGCAGGTTTAAATTGAGAGAGTTGATGCACAGATGTTGTTAGTATAGGAAGATCAAAAAAACTTTTTACAGGATAGGCTACAGTCTGTTTATGATTTCTTTTTGAGTTAGGGTCTCATATAGTCTAGGCTGGCCTCGAAGTGCCTATAACTAAGAGTGATCTTAAACATCTGAAGCTCCCTCCCATCTCCTGAATGCTGTGATTAAAACAGAATGCCACCATGCATGATTTTGCCAATGCTAAACAACTAAACTGCGTCTTCAGTCCAACCAAGAGACTCCAAAGCCTTTTGTTAGTGTTAGCCTGGCCTTGATCTCTTTGGAGATTTTCTACTTTGAGACAGGAGATTGCATTCCAGTGAATACTCCCAGATAACCTAGTTCTACAGAAAAACAATCCCTTGATTTCCATAGGAGACATGACACGGTTGAACTGAATGTCATGGTTCTAGGGAGGAGGATTGCAGTCAACTCCACCCTGATGGCATGGTCCCCTAAAACTGGGGTTTCTGAATTTCCTTCATCGCTAAAACTACTGGGTCCTCACCAGCCTTTCTGAGTATGAGATTCTGAGTATGCGTTTTAAGATTAAATCTCTGATGTCTCCTTACCCAGGGTCCACCTCAGCCTGCACCTCAGAGTCCTGTCATGCCGCTGGTGCGTGCGCTGGGCAGGAAGGTGGCCATCCTGGGGTACCGCTCTGTAAGGAAGACATCTTTGGGGGTTCTGAAGTTGAATCAAGAGAATCAAGATACTCAAAAGTCCTTCCTGATGTGAAATGTAGAGGTTAGGAGTGCAGGTGCACAAGGCTAACTCTTACTTGCCGTTTCTAAGACACGTTAGCCTGGACATGTTACCTAACTTGTCATAGCTTAGTGTTGATGTGCATGACATGGGGCAGTGGTTTTCCTTGTCCCCTGTGCTGTGAGTGAAGCTTAACAATGGGGGGTGATGTGTTTTATAAAGCCAAGATACATTTTATAGAGCACAGTATGGTGTGGTGGGAGGGGGTACTTCAGCAGGCCCATGTTAAGGCATCCCTCCCCGCCTCCCCAAGGTACCAGCCATATGACAGGTCTAGTATAGAACAGAGTTTATTTGGGGACATGGGAAGTGGGGATAAGAAGGGAATAGAGGCAGAGAAAGAGGGGACAGAGAAGGACATAGAGAGATGTTGGGGGGTAGGGGGATCTTGGCCAGGAACAGGTAGGGAGAGAGAAGGGGAGGGAAGGGAGGGAGAAAAGAGTCAGAGGGAGAAGAGATTCAGAGAGTGGGAGAGAGAGAGGGAGAGGCCAAACAGTCCCTTTATACCAAGGCAGACCTACCTGGCTGTTGCTAGGTAACTGTTGGGCAGAGTGTAGAAGGAATGCCAATGGGGAAACTCTTCATAATGTCTGGAACACAGCTAATACCCGTATAGGTTAACTATATTATTTGATGATGAGGCTGTGGTACTTAGAAGCCAGATATGTCTACATTTTTTTCCCCATCCATCAAACCCCAGAACTATGATGGCAATGACAGTATCTAAAAGTTATTAAATGTTTAGCTTAAATTAGAAAACACAAAGTTCTTTCATTTATTATCTCCTTACAAATATCCCTCAAAGAAGAAAGTATTATTGTCTCGCATTTAAGAAATGTTCAAAGGGGTCAGGGGATGGCTCAGTGGATAGAGCACTTCTCCATAATCATGGGGACTATTGGTAGAATCCCCAGCATCCATATAAAAGCACTAAGGTCTGCTCATGATCCTGGAGTTCTGGAGGCAGAAAAGGAATTCGTAGGCAAGCTGGTTAGCAAGGTTAGTAAAACCGACAAGGTCAGAGTTCAATGACAGATTCTGAACCAATAAATAGAATGGACTTCATGGAGGAAGACACTAGCCATCAACCTGTGGCTTCCACAAGTGTGCACACATGCATACACGTGCACACACATCATGTATCTGCATCCATATATGCTACCCTATACGCAGATATGCTGCATATAATTTACACGTGTTAACACACACACACACACACACACACACACACACACAAACACAAAAGGCAAAGCAGCAAGACCTGGAGTCTGGTCCCTTCCAGCTGGCAAGCGACTGAACTGGGACTGGTTATGTCTGTCTGACCTCCAAACTTCCAGGCCTAATAACTACTGCGTTTCATCCCTGTTCTGTATCTTCCCTCTGGATAAAGAACTTCTAAAGATTTCCAAACCACAAATTCTCTCAATACTTTCCAATCTTTTGTGGATCTGTGCCAGCCAAACTCTTGTCAATATTTGTTTTGCATAATGTGGAATGCTTTCCCCAAAGTCATGCACTTTTTTCTTTTTGCATTTTAATCACTTTCTAAGAGAGGAAATGAATTGTATTTGTTTTTCTTCATTTTATTTTTAAAATTTTATTTATTTCTTTATTTACACCCCCAATGCTGCCCCCTCTTGGTCTCCATTCACAGAGTCTCTCCCCTTCACTTCTCCTCCCCTTTACCTCTGAGAGCATGGGACCCCTCTGGGTATCTCCTCCAGCACACACTGGTGCATTAAGTCTCTGTAGGATTAGAAGCATCCTTTTCCACTGAGGCCAGACAAGGCAGCTCTGTGCTGCGAATGTATGGCAGGTGTGGGGGTGGGGGTGGGGGTGGGGTCGGGGGAGGTCTCTGTCCAGCCTGTGCATGCTCCTTGGTTGGTGGCTCAGTCTCAGAGAGTTCCCAGGATTTCAGGTTAGGTTGTGTGTGTATGTTTGCTGAGAACAATTGTCCTTAAGCATAATCTGCCTTTTTCATCCAACTGTGCCCTTGAACAAATGGATTTTTCTGTTCCTCCTGTACAAACAATGAGGGAGCTTCATGCTTCTTCTCCTTTTGCCTCTGCCAGCCTCTGCCCAGGGCTGGTGGCTAAGGACATGCGCCGATGCTCTTGGAGTCCTTTGATGGGAACAAGCTGACCTGATTTGAGTTCAGTAAGGATTTTTCTATCTGAAATGTCTTTGTTTGGAGTTTGGCTATGTTCCATGTTCTAGAGATTGGACATTTTCTCATTCTTAGCTGTATCCTTTGGTCTATGTCTGTGAGCTTTAGAGAGGCAGATGCTCAAGGGGGCAGGACATGGAGCCATCTTACCCAGCTGGCCTGCCCCTGTTTCCTTGGTTTCTCCTGGAAACGGCTACTCAAGTTCTCCAAGACAGTAATTGTTTTTCGCCACAGGTATTTGATGATCATCTGTTGTCCCACACCGGCTGAGATCTTGTCTGCAGTCTCACAGCCCTGTGCCTGCTTGTCTAACTAACATCTTTCCCCAGTGCCAGATCTGTGTCTGCCTTTTACAGTTTGTTATTGCCAGACTCCTATCAAACAGCTAGGCACTTACTCAGTACTCTGTACATATTTGCTGAATGGCTTCTTATCATCTTAGTATTTGCAGAGAATGAGCAAAGACAGAAGCATAATGCAAGCTGCCTTTATCATGGAGAAGTGATTACTTGACATATATAACTAAAATTTCAGGCGTATGTTCTCAGGGATGGAAGCAGGGATGACTGCATTTGCATGCTACAGCAGCCATGATTAAGATCTGTTTTCCACCTCTCAGTTAAGTTTTCCCCACTTGTCATCATTCTAAGGCAGCTCATTACCTTGTGGTGAATAGGCGGCCACTAGTGCAGGACAACTTCCTCACAGGGGTGTCACTGGCATGTCTTTTTCTCAGCCTCCATCAGAGAACTTTAAACTTTATATGCCCCAGTACAGGGGAACGCCAGGGCCAAGATGTGGGAGTGGGTGGGTAGGGGATCAGGGCGGGGGATGAGGGAGGGTATAGGGGACTTTCGGGATAGCATTTGAAATGTAAATGAAGAAAATATCTAATAAAAATTGGAAAAAAATAACATGCCCCAGTTTAGACAGAATTCCCATTCCCAGGCTACCTGCTATTGCCAAGAGGGGTTCTTCGAAGTTCTGGTCAGGATCTGGGGAAGGTGCAGGTGAACCACATGATCTGAGCATGCAGGAGATGGGTTTCCCCTCTGATAGCCGCAGATGGTAATTGTGGAAGGAAAGCTGGGCTTCACTCCAGCCAGGAATCCAAACTGTGTAACGGAATTTTCTAAATGATAAATCCTAAGTTAATATCCCCCTTTGAGGAAATGTTCCAGCCACTGGGCTGGGAACTAGGAGAACTGAGTTTATTCTTGCTGTGAGGAGATACCATGACCAAGATAACCCCTATAAAAGAAAGCATTTAACTGGGGAGCTTGCCTACAGTTTCAGAGGCTCAGTCTATTGTCACTGTGGTCAGAATCATGGCACCAGGCACAGCTACATTGGTTCGAGAGAATTAACTGAGAGCTATGTCCTGATACAAAGGCAGAGTCAGGGACACAGGGGGTGGCATGGGCTTTGTTGAAAGCTCAAAGCTGGGGTGGGGTGGGGTGGCTCAGTAACAGACTTTTTCCAACAAGGCCACACGTCCTAATCTAAATTCAAATCAAATCCTAATTCAAATAGTGCCACTCCCTGGTGACTAAGCATTCAAACATATGAGCCTATTTTTGCGGGGGGGGGGGGTATTTAAGCCTCCATAATTCCTGATACCATAGTCACTTACCTAGATTTCCAGTTTGCTATTATTGTCTGTCTTAGTTTCTTTACCTGCAAAATGAGGCTGTGAGAATTTTCTACTTTTAGAGCCATTGTAATTGTCAGTAGGCAAGCGTGGTGGAGACTGAGAAATAGAAATACCTTGCCAGTTACCCATGTGAGACATAAATTGTATGGCTTATCCATGAGCAGATGAATTTGATTGAATTCTTCATTGTGGTAGCTATGCTCCGCCTCTATCTACTGCATATTAGGATCCATGAATTCATTATAGAGAACTCATGAAATTTCCACTATGTGCCAGGTACTGTTTTTAATGTTTATAAATTTCTTTTATAAGAAATTTATTTTTTGCTGTCCAGCTGTCATCTCCTTCTACCTCTACAGAATCTGCTCTGATCTTGGGGCCGGCACAGGGAGAGGACATAAACTACAGGTGTCTCGCTTCTCTGTAGAGTCACTTTTCTCTCCTGCGTAACACCCATGAGGGAGCCTTTCCCCCTGCAAAGCCCTCTTCTTCCCAGGGAACATGTTCATCTAAGGAAGTGATCTTCTTGGGCAGGTTTTGCTGAGGACATTCTTGAAGATGTACATCCCAAGGAAGGGGAGAAGATGGTGGTCAGTCACATTTAGTCATATTTTTTCCTTTTTTCTTTTCTTTTCTTTTTTTTAATTAGATATTTTCTTTATTTAATTTCAAATGTTATCACCTTTCCTAGTTTCCCCTCCAAAAATCCCCTATCCCCTCCCCCCTCCCTCTGCTCCCCAATCTACCCACTCCTGCTTCCTGGCCCTGGCATTCTCCTATACTGGGGCATATAACCTTCACAGGACCAAGGGCCTCTCCTCCCATTGATGACCAAAGAGACCATCCTCTGCTACATATGCAGCTGGAACCATGAGTCCCACCATGTGTTTTCTTTGATTGGTGGTTTAGTCCCTGGGAGTGCTGGGGGTACTGGTTAGTTCATATTGTTGTTCCTCCTATAGGGTTGCAGACCCCTTCACCTCCTTGGGTACTTTCTCTAGCTCCTTCACTGGGGATGCTGTGCTCTGTCCAATGGATGGCTGTGAGCATCCACTTCTGTTTTTGTCAGGCACTGGCAGAGCCTCTCAAGAGACAGCTTTATCAGGCCCCTTTCAGCAAGCTCTTGTTGGCATCCACAATAGTGTCTGGTTTTGGTGGTTGTCTATTGGATGGATCCCTGGGTGGGACAGTCTCTGGATGGCCCTTTCTTCTGTCTTAGCTCTGAACTTTGTCTCTGTAACTCCTTCCATGGGTATTTAGTTCCCCATTCTAAGAAGGAACAAAGTATCCACACTTTGGTCTTCCTTCTTCTTGAGTTTCATGTGGTTTGTGAACTGTATTTTGGGTATTCTGAGCTTCTGGGCTAATATCCACTTATCAGTGAGTGCGTATCATGTGTGTTCTTTTGTGATTGGGTTACCTCACTCAGGATGTTATCCTCCAGATCCATCCATTTGTCTAAAAATTTCATAAATTCATTGTTTTTAATAGCTGAGCAGTACTCCATTTTCTGTATCCATTCCTCTGTTGAGGGACATCTGGGTTCTTTACATTTAGTCTTTCATGTGAGTAAGGATGAGTCAAATGGGTCAAGAGAACCAGGAAGGGAGTGGATGATTTAAAATACCACCAAAATAGGAAACCATGTGACTTCATAAAAACATCAACCAAAAAATCAAAATAAAGACCACTCTTTTATGCAACTAATGATTGTATACATAAAAGTGTCCTAAAGTGAAATGTCTTGACACAAGTTGTTCTCTGCATCTGAAAGATCCTGAGAGAGAGTGAAAAATTACCTCACTAACGGCAGGGAGTAGAACTTGCCCAATTGTTCTAGGATGCCAGGTGTTTGCGTTTTTTGCCTTTCTTTAGCCCAATGTGAGGTGTTTGCAGTTTTTGTGCCTTTATAAACCCATTACCCCTTGAGCTTGTGGTAGACTCCTCTACCCCTGTGTGGGATACGAGTCGTCCCCAGTGCACTGGTCTTTCCTGAATAAACTTCCTGCAGTTTGCATCAAGACTGTATCTTGTGAGTGATTTGGGGTGTCGCCTCTCCTGAGTCAGAATGTGGGGGAGTCCTCACTATCTGGGGCTTTCACATCATGTGTCTTGCATTTCAGTAGAGTGGTTTTTGTTTATTTTTTTTCCCCCCGAGAATATACTGAGAACCATTTACCCCTGCAAGTGTCAAGAGTCAGTTTTGCTGAAACTTATCTGCCTTAAAATAGTTATGAATGATAATGTCTCCAAATGTTAAATCTGCCAATATCCAGCTGATTTCCTTGGAATTTTGGAGAGGTCTGAGGAGCAAATCCACTCTTAAAGTTGTCTATTTATGATTCCAAAGGGAAGGTGTCTTCACTGCATAATTACTCTGGACAACTCGGCCTGCGGAGCACCTGCCACTTATCTGGCCCACACAGAAAGGAGCTCAAAGCTCACAGCAAGAGCCGCCTTCTGTCTTTGTTCCAAGAAACTGATTGTTTCACACTTGCTGGGCAAGCCTATGCCCAGACTGTCTTTGCTTTCCTATTTGAAAGCAAGCCCTTGCAAAGGAAGACACATTGAGACTCACAGAACATGCGTCTTGGAAGGAACCATGGAGACCTCTATATTCAGCTTCCCCTCTTTTTTCAAAATCTGTAAAGTTCACCACTTCAGTGAGTCTAAGCATGGTGACCAATATCTCCAGTAATAGGTTTTTACCTTCAATAGCAACAGCAATAGGCAGTTCAAGAAGTTGCTGCTGAAAGGGACAAGCTCCCTGATAGATTATCCAAGGCCATGTGGATAGCCATAAATACATGTACATATGAGCAACACTAGCCAGGTTGGGCAGGTTGTAGTAAATACACTTACATAGATATGTTTGTGTAACAGTAATAATTAAGGAGGACGAGGTCATGATTTTGAGAGGTAATTGAGACTGAGAGACATTGGAAGAGCTGGATGGGGAGGAGTCAGGTAGAAGTGATGTAAACACTCATGAAATTCTCAGGAAAAAAAAAGACTTCCTAAAAATGTTACATTAGAAAGAAGCATTTTTGAATTTCACAATCCTCCCCTCTAATATAGATACTCTCTCCATTCTTTTAACTCCAAACCATCATATGTATAGTGCAGTATAAATGCCAGATTATAGAGACTACATCCATGTATGAGCTTCTCCTCTTCTATAGATGATCATGTGTATTTAAATAGATTGATTTGTAGAGAAACACGGAGAGGCAGACAGGGGAAGCAAATGCCCCTTTCCATAAGCCATCTCTGGTGAGAGCCAGCCGGGAAGAGGAGCTGGGGAGGTTAGAGGGGCTGGGTTTTTATGACAGAGGCTCAGTGAGCTTGATGACCTTGATGCTCATTGCTGGAGTTGTTATGGCAACAGGAAAGTGAAGTTGTGGTTGCTAAGGGACACTGAACCGAGACAATCTCCATCACTACCCTTCATTCCACTCGGACTCAGAAATTCATCTAAAAGGAGGGTGAGTCAGCAAAATACCTTTTAAAGGTTGCCTTCAAATCGGGCCCTGTTTAGCAGTGTTCGTTTTTTGAAGAAGTCTCTAAGGTTTTGGAGTGGTTAGGGCAATTTTTAAAAGTCTTATTACCAAATTTCCGTTACTTTTACAAGATTTGCTTCCCCGTGCGGGAAGTGAGGTAGACGGTTAGGGGGACTCCACGGTGTCGTGGTAAAGTGAATGTTTGTCTACTAAAAGTTTCGTCCATTATATAAGTGTCATATTTAGAAGCGGGGATCTTTCCAGTTGGATTAATTACTCCTCTTGCGAGTCCGATATGGACTTGATGACTAATGAGTGATGAAGTGGGATGCTTCCCCACAGCATCCTAGGAAGACAGTCAGTGACGTCAATGCCCATTTACCTGAGTGATGAGTCTCATCCCCCTTCACATCAGTCAATTCCACAGCATGTGCAGAATGCCTTGTTGCCCAATTAGTATTGGTCAAAGCATGGGTACCACCTGCCTATAATAGACTAGGATGCTTATGTGTTTCAGTGCCTTGTCAAGACCATATACATGTGATCCATTATCTCTCCATCTGGCACACATTAATGCACACTTATTTGTATGTACTTTTTGCAATGCTGGGGATTGGACCTAGGGTCTAGGTCAATGATAGGCTGCTATAAGTATTTATTTGGTATTATGTGGGAAACATGAAGAGACAGGTTACTCTATACCTGCATTCTTTGGATGAGCATATTTGTGTCATCTGTGTGTTGAGATAAAATGAAATAACCTCTGCCCTTTAGCCTTACCTCCTTCACCCTCTTCCCGCTGGCCTTTCTCTTTTTTATTTCCTCAACTGATTATGAGAATGTTTTCTTTGCCAGGAACTGAGAATACAGAAGTAAATAAGAATGTCCCTTTGTCATTCCAGGATAATTTTTACATTGGGATCACTGACTTATGAACAGCTATAATACAATGTGCTAAGTCGTTGTCGTCTTCTTGTTGTTGTTGTTCTTTTTCTTTTTCTTTTCTTCTTCTTCTCCTCCTTCTTCTTGCTGTGTGTTCTTCTAATGGAAGCGTGACAGATGTAGTAAGTATAGAGAAGAGTGTGAGCTTAACTTTTAGAAAGGCATCTTTGTGTAATATACCCAATTATAAGTGTGTGTGTTTAGCTAATCTTTTCTCACAGAGTCTCAGGGAGCATTTCATGTGTACTTTCTTAGTTGCTTAACGAGTTCTCTGGGAGCAAATGCTGATAAAGGTGGATATCCAAGGAATTTGGTGGGACAACGCTTCTGCAGGACGATGAAGAACCCAGATGTCCCTCAACAGAGGAATGGATACAGAAAATGTGGTACATTTACACAATGGAGTACGACTTAGCTATTAAAAAATGAATTTATAAAATTCTTAGGCAAATGGATGGATCTGGAGGATATCATCCTTAGTGAGGTAACCCTATCCCAAAAGAACACACATGATATACACTCACTGATAAGTGTATATTAGCCCAGAAACTTAGAATACCCAAGATACAATTTGCAAAACACAGGAAACTCAAGAATAAGGAAGACCAAAGTGTGGACACTTCGTTCCTTCTTAGAATGGGGAACAAAATATCCATGGAAGGAGTTACAGAGACAAAGTTCAGAGCTGAGACAGAAGGAAGGACCATCCAGAGACTGCCCACTTGGGGATCCATCCCATAAACAACCACCAAACCCAGACACTATTGCATATGCCAAGAAGATTTTGCTGTCAGGACCCTGATATAGCTGTCTGCTGTGAGGCTATTCCAGTGCCTGACAAATACAGAAGTGGATGCTCACAGCCATCCATTGGACAGAGCACAGGGCCCCCAATGAAGGAGTTAGAGAAAGTACCCAAGGAGGTGAAGGGGTCTGCAACCCTATAGGAGGAACAACTATATGAACTAACCAGTACCCCCAGAGCTGGTATCTCTAGCTGCATGTGTAGCAGAGGATGGCCTAGTCAGCCATCAATGGGAGGAAAGGCCCTTGGTCTTACAAATATCATATGTCCCAGTACAGGGGAATGCCAGGGCCAGGAAGCAGGAGTGGGCGGGTTGGGGAGCAGGGCAGGGGGCTGGGGGAGAGTATAAGGGACTTTCGGAGAGGAAATTAGGAAAGGGCATAGCATTTGAAATGTAAATGAAGAAAATAGCTAAGAAGAAAAAAAAAGAGGAAATAGCAGAAGTGAGCAATAAGAGCCTTCAGACCAATGCCTAGATCTGTGAGTGATGGCATGGGAAGAAGGAAGGGCCCAAGTCTTTGAACATCCCACTGGGGCCCCTGGTACAAAGAGTATCCATAGAGGTTGCCAATGCCAATTACTCCTGTGTCACCATGCTGTTCTTCACATGTGAGAATGTGGGTGGAATTTGATGTGCTTAGCTGATGGTGCTTCTGAGTACATCTGCTGCTGAATCTGGCAACTAATTGTTTAGTCTGAGCAGCTCTCAATAAGCAGATCAATGGACAGAAGGATAGACAGAGAGACAGACAGACAGATAGATAAATGAGGCTTAGGGGCATGGCAACTTAGGGGATTAATAGGGTAGGAAAACTAACCCGACTTGATAGTAATTCTATGAAGTATAAACTGTCTCTTTTTTTTATCAATTAGTTTTTATTAGAGATTTTCTTAATTCACATTTCAAATGTCATCCCGAAAGTCCCCCCCCCCCCCCGCCCTGTTCCCCTGCCCACCCACTCTCACTTCCTGGCCCTGGCGTTCCTCTGCACTGGGGCACATAAAGATTACAACATCAAGGGGCCTCTCCACCCAACGATGGCCGACCAGGCCATCCTCTGCCACATGTAGNCATGTGTCCTTTTTACCAGTTGGAACATCTTCTGGGTATATGCCCAGGAGAGGTATTGCTGGATCCTCTGGTAGTACTATGTCCAATTTTCTGAGAAAACGCCAGACTGACTTCCAGAGTGGTTGTACAAGCTTGCAATCCCACCAGCAATGGAGGAGTGTTCCTCTTTCTCCACATCCTCGCCAGCATCTGCTGTCACCTGAAATTTTGATCTTAGCCATTCTGACTGGTGTGAGGTGGAATCTCAGTGTTGTTTTGATTTGCATTTCCCTGATGATTAAGGATGTTGAACATTTTTTCAGATATTTCTCAGCCATTCGGAATTCCTCAGTTGAGAATTCTTTATAAACTGCCTCTTAATGGCAGCATATGACCAAATGTTGAAAAGTATCCAGACATGCTCTATACATACAGCATTGTATTTGGTTGCCTTGGATACAACCCTATCTTATCCAGGGACATGTGTAGCTCCTTTTTTGAAACTGAGGGAGGGTATACAGGCTAAAAGTAGACTCTCCCTGGGGTGGGGTAACTTTGGGAACATTATCTTCAAGGTAGTGTAGAAAACTGGACTAGGCAAAGAGTGAGCTTAAATTGTGATTTTTGCATAGGGGCCCACCTGACCTCCAAAGAAGCTCCAAGACTTTTATGGGTCTACAGTGATGTCTTCAATAGAGGAATAATAGCCATTCTCTGTAATAGTGTATCAAGCAGGCATTGGATGAGGCTGCTCTGGCAGGGAGTGGACAGTTCTTGGGAAGGGATGTATGTCTATGTGAGAAATTACTTGGAAAGGGATGCCTACATAGGCTGTTAGCAAGCAGCAGCATCGGAGCTTGGAAAGAGGGCTTGTGCCCTAAAAAGAAAACTCTACTGACCAAGAAGCCCCCTGAAAGCTAAACTCATGCTCCACAAAGCTGTAGCCCTTCTCTGTATCCCCTCTCTGTATCCCCTGTATCTGTCATAATTCTATTAGAACTCTCAGCACGTATCATAGCTGCTCACAGGTCAGTATTCCCAATGTGAACAGCACCCTGCAAAGCCAAAGCCGTGTTCGTATTTCTGTGTACCCAGCTCCTAGTAAAGACCCATAGATCTTTCAAGAGGTGTGTCCTTCTTTCTGCGTGTAGCTTGCTTGCTTATTGGGTTAAGTTTGCATGAACTATGTTCTACCTGCACAATTCTCTTACCAAAGGTTTTGCCTTGAGCCTGTGGCACCGAGTTGAAGGATTCAGTAGCATTCAGGTGCAGCAGCAGTTGAAGACATAATTGTCTTTTTAATTTTTAAAATTTTTATGTGTGGTTTGTGCTTATGTATTCAGGTTTATATCTGCATAGCATATGGTGGCTAGACGTTGACACTGGGTGTCTTCCTCAGCTGTTCTCTACCTTACTTTTTGAGACAAGGTCCCATTTACTCAGGCTGCCTGGCAGGTGAGCTTCAGAGATCCTCGTGTCTTTGCCCCACCAGTGCTGGGATCACAGACTTCTGCTGTGTCACTAATTCAGAGAAAGACAACTTTAAAATATTTATTTTATTTTATGTGTATATATGTGTGCCTGGGTATGTGTGTGCATACCAGGTGCACATAGGATCCCACAGTTTCAAACGGCGTTGAAGTATCATGTGGGTACTAGGAACTGAACCTGGTTCCTCTGCAAGAGCAGAAGGTGCTCTTAACTCCTGAGCCTTCTCTCCAACCCCCAAAAGACATATTTTAAAATGAGGTAAGATTCTATTTTTGAAAAAAATATTTAAAAACCATGTAAAATAAAATTTGGTGCACTATGTTTGAAAGAGACAGTATCCACTATATATATATGAGTTTTTATATAATTATCCTCAAGCATATTTATAAACTGAGTGTGTTTGCACGAGATAGTGTACACAAGCTGGAGTCATCAGACTGCAAAGAAACTCAGTTGAGGAAATGCCTCTATGGATCTAGATGTAGATGTAAGTAGGTTGAGCAAGCCATTTGAAGTAAGCCAGTAAGCAGCACCCATCCATGACCTCTGTATCAGCTCCTGTCTCCAGGTTCCATATGTGCTTGAGTTCCTGTCCCAACTTCCTCCAAAGGTGGACTATAATCTGGACATTAAGCCAGAGAAACCATTTTCTTTCCAATTTTTATATTGGTCATGTTGTTTCATTGCACTAATAGAAACCTCAACCAAGATAGATGGATAATACTAATAGGGGTAAGTGTATCTGTTAAGAAAATGAAAAGACACACAGTATATTAAAATTCCCTACAGGAACAAGATATATGAAGTCAGATTGAGAAGTACGGGAGTTAGTTAAGTCTACAGTGCCTATTCCATCAAGGGCACTTTGGACACCCCAGAGATCTAGGTTGAAGGATATGTAAGCAGAGTATGAGCCAACAAACCTCAGGGGCAACTGCCTTCAGAAGTCATTCTAAGAAGTGGGCCAGAAGGGGGAAGAGATAAAATGATATTTGAAGGATTAATGACCACATGTTAGGATTGCTGAAATCTTTCTCTAATAGATTAATAAGTCATGGATTAATAGATCTCCAGAGGGGCAATCAAACTTCTCAGCCAATCTCCCTGATATGTTAATAGGGATCTCCCTGGGTTGGGTCATTAAGGCTCAGTTAGAATGTACAAGGCTAAATTGCTTCGCCTTGTTGACCAGATTGAAGGCAAATCAGCTCAAGTGGGCTCCAGCCATTCCTTTTGCAGTGTGCCTGCTGACAGAGGAAATGGATCCCAGCAGGAGAAGATCTCTTAGTATTTAATCTCTCATTGCTACTGTCTAGGCACGGATGGGCTTGGGTTGCCTGGGTGTGAATTGTGGTTACTTTTTCTCAGTTTCTGGTAATAAGGAAACCATAGAAAGTATCCAATATGCTTCCGGATATTGACCATGACCCCTTTGGGAGTGGGGAGGGGGTCCAATGACCCTTTCACAGGACTTACCTAAGACCATTGGAAAACACAGATATTTGCATTACAATCCACAAGAATAACAAAATTACAGTTATAAAGCGGGGACAAGAATAGTTTAACGGCCAGGGGTCACCACAGCATGAGGAATGGTATTAAAGGATCGCAGCATCAGGAAGATGAGAACCACTACTCTGGTGAAGGATACTTCTCGCAGGTCTTAGGGTTTGAAATGGGAAAGGATGTCCTTTGTGTATTGTATTCAGAAAAGGGAATATTGAGGTCACATTTAAGGCACGACCATAAGACAAGAGGGGCTGGCCAGACAAAGAGGTTAGGAGTGAGGCTGGGATGAATGGGGGAGACTATCCCAGGAAGAAGGAGTGTGGCTGCAAAGGGACTGAGAAGGGAAGAGCTTACTATCTTTGAGGATATTGAAATGGACCAGCATGGCCTAATGGATGCGTAGGGGCTAGCTGGGCTCATAGACTACAGAAGGGGCCTGTTTTGTTTTGCTAATTAGATTGCCATACAAAGCTGAGATTTTGTTCAAAATACCAGGGAAGCCAATTGAGTTTTTTTTTGGCAAGGAGGGACACAATTCAATTTTTTATAAAAGAATATAAAGCTTTATAAAGTGTCTGTGAGGAGGGTAGATCAGAGGGAAACAAAGAATCAGGCAAATCAATACGAGGTCATTTGAGACATCTTGGAGAGGGGCGATAGTCTTGGGTGATAGGACCAGTGAGAACAAGATTGATGAATTAAGAGCAAAACTAGGAGGCCGAGAAAGGAAGCACTCAGTGAAGAAAGCTTAGCTGTGGGGCAGAGTTGTTAGGGTGGGAGGCGTCTAGGATGTACCCTGGTTTCTGTCTCAGGCAACCAGGAATGTGTGTATAGGTGCTTGAGTTCTACCGTCGACCCAGTTCTATTCTGAAACTGGACTTCTTTCATTTCGAATCCTAACCACTGCCCTCCTCCTCCTTGTGTCTGCTTCGTGTCTGGAGAGAAAGCAGCTTCTTTCCTGAGCAAGCTGTGCGCCTTGCCAACAGAATGAAAGCTGCACTCCCTTTTGATAGTCAGTGCCACATGACCGGCCTCTCTGGCATGCAGTACTGGATCCCTGAATGATTTAACATCTGTTCTTCTTACTCAGCCTTAATCTGAATGCACTGCCTGTTGATTATCTCAGACACAACTTATTACCCTGAATCTAAGACTCCTTCTGCACTGTTTCAATTAATGGGACCATGAGTGTGTGTGTGCTCTAGAATGACGGAGCACAGCCAGGATTTAATTTAATTGATTTAATTTGCATATCTCATTCTGAAAGAATTATGTGTCGTAAATTCACCTACTGGCAGGACCTGGCCAGTGCTGCTTCTTTTGTGAATACAAAATTAGCTTGTCTAAAGGTTCTCTCAGCCCTTGTTGCCTTAAGTTCTCCCGAGATGCCTAATGTATGCTCTCTGGAGAAATGGAGTGAGTCTGGGGGAGCTGTGCTTAGCATTAGACTGCATATAAGAGAGGCAAATGCCATGAGAACTTATATCATCTTGGCTGCCGTCTCTAAGGGTTATTGAGGCTCTTGGTCTCAGGGCTGAAGCTAGAGCAGATACTGTGGAAGGCGAGTATCATGGGCAAGAGGCTTTGTAACCTTCCAATCAAAGGCATACTTCCTGGATACTACTGAAGTTTTTCTATGAGGCTGTATAGAAAGACTGATGCAGACCTTTATTTCACATATGTAATGTATGTATATATATATATATTTCAATGCATATGAATAGGTATATGATAGGAAATTATCAATTATGCAACAGCATCTCTATCTGTGGCAGATGATGAACAGTACCATTGCACACAGAAGGTAGCTTGGTGCTTTTTGTTGTCCCTGACACCTAGGAGCTCCCTTGTCCCAGTAGCTGGAGCAACTACGCTTAGCCATCCCAGCATACTTCTCTGCCTCTCCCTCCTGCTCTGTAACTATAGCTGTGTTGAGCATTGGGCTATCCACAGACAGTCTGGTCTCCAGTTGAGCTGAGCTGTTGAACCTCGGGACCTGGTGGTGATAATTCACCTACATGGGATGGAAGGAGTTCTCGCATGTCTCCTGGAACCCTGGTTCCTGTCGAAGTTACCACCCTCTCAGCCCTCACTCCTGTAACTTCTGGGCACAGGGTGTCATCCCGGGGCCCCTGGTTTCTGGGGCTGCCTCTTGTCCACTCCCCCACCACTGTCGAGTGGGGTCAGTGGCTTAGATGCCCACCTGGGGCTGAGTGGAAAGCGTCTGGCAGCCCTCCTGCGTCTGCCTGCCCAGAGCATAGGAGGAACTCTGGCCAGGCTTGGGCTATCCTTCCTTCCCCCTCTTTCCCCTACCCCCTTTTAGTTCCCACATAGCTGGAGTCTTTCTGATTGGCTATTAACTATTCTGAATTCTCTCCTTTCTCTCTGTGTAAATTTTTGGTCAATTTTATGCTAAAATTTCTTTCATAAATTCATTCAGTTGACAAAGACTGGGTATGGACCGATACCAGGGACTGCACTAATTTTACAGAGCAGGGGACTGAATTAGATAATGACCTGTGCTTGAAAGAGTTAGTTCAAGAATGAAGACTGCTGCATAAACGTAAGTCTAATGACAGGGATGACCAAAAGGAACTGCATGATCCTTGGGAAAAATCTCTTACAGGATCTAACCATAGAGCTGAGTCTCACAGGATGAGTGGGGTCAGTCACCCTTAGGAAGGATGGAGGAGAGGGAGGAGACCTACTGGGTTTTACTGAAGAGACTATACAGAAAGGTAGAAGAGGCAGATGGGACCAGTATAGATAAAAACTGGTATATTCAGTACTTATAATTTTGTTTGCTGGGTATTCATTTTGCTAATAGAACATGTCTCTTACTTTGGAAGTGTGTGTGTGTGTATGGGGGGGGGAGAATCACTGTAGCCCCACTAATCTCACATTGTTAATTTGAATGTGATAGAGTCCTACCTCCTAATAGCAGGAGTGGGCATACAATAGAGGTCTAGTCAAGTGTTTTTTCTGTTGCCTTGGTGAAGTGATTGGTTTCACGGTAGACAAGGACACTCATGTCAGTCTAGCCAGAACGGAGCAGCAGAAGTACAATGGAGGTATTCACAAGCGAAACTCCTCTCTCAACGGCATTGCTGAGCCTCTGGTATCCAACTTGCTACTGTAAGGAGAGCTCTCCAGTACCTTGGAAAATAGAGTTGAGACATAAAAGCAGATTCCCTATAGGAGCTGGATTCTACTGTGCCAGAGAGCATATATTTCTTAAGGCCCTTAGTGACACATACAGTAACAAAATTCCTTCCAGCTTAAGCCAAACCAAGGTCATGTACAAGTGAAGGAGACCTGATGACTCCATGGTGTCCAGCAGAGTAAGCCACCAGGACCCCTGAGAACAATAGATCCAGAGACAGATGGATACAGACAACCGCATACAGGCTATAGAGATGGACTTTTCCAAGAGCTGGGAGGAGAATCCGGTTGGCTGGACACAGGACTCTGAGTCAATTCAATGAAGGCGGTTCTTACAAGCAAGACTGAGCTGAGAGCAGGATCAGATTCTGACTCCAGGAATAGAAGCTCTGGCTACTGTCGCGTGCAGCATCCGCTGTCAGTCCTGCATCTAAAGCAGTGTGTTCTCATTCCAGGGTGGGTTTTCATGGTGAGCTTGTGTCCTCCTTAACTAGTGTATTTTCTTGGGGACCATTCCATTTGGTCACCTGTTCTCTGTATTTCAGTGCAGGAAAACTTGATAATATGGTAATATCTACAATGACAATCTAGACCCACGAAGGCCCTGCGCTGCCAATGTGAAGAGCTTATTCTATGCCAAATCCTGTCAAGTGCCTGTGATTGAAGATGGTCCCCAGCACTTGTCCCATTTCAGACACAAGCAGACTGAGCTTAAAAATCTAAAAAGTTCATTCAACTGGCCATTGACCTGGCTGGGCATTAAATGTCACTATTTTATTTTATTTTATTTTCAGAGAAAATATTTTGTGTACCACAGACATCTAAATTGAAAAGTTAACCTTCCAGGGCCTAGATTTTTTATGTTTCTTGACATTTGTTTTATATGATTGCTAATTTATCAGTCTTTCAGCTTTTCTTGTGGATTTGCACAGCACTTCCCTGTCAATAACTTAGGGCCTGCAATTAATGACAGACAGCGGTTTTTCTACGCAGCTGTAATGACCACTCTTTCAAGTTCTATTTCCAGCTGTTCAAACTCATTTCCTTCCATGGATGATTCTCTGTGATTTCTGAAACGTTGCAATCAATACTTTATCCTTGGCTGCTTAATAAATACAACAAAACCCACAGCCTTTAGCATTTCAGAGAAACCATTCTCTATGAGTTCTCGGCAACAGGGAATTTATCTACCAGAGGAACAGCCTAGAGGGACTCCATTTATTTAAGAATATAATGGATTTTTTTTTCTATAAACCTCTAAAGCAAAATCGGAGGCTTCCCTCAGTGCTATTTCATGATTCTTTTTCTTTTTCTTTTTCTTTTTCTTTTTCTTTTTCTTTTTCTTTTTCTTTTTCTTTTTCTCTTCTTCTTCTTTTTTAATTCTCACCTGGCTTGAAGCTCTATGATTGGCTTCCCCTGAGTCTTAGGACAAGAGCAAATAATTTCTTGGGTGACAATTGAAAGGCGCTGGCTTAGTCTGGCCTGGCATTTTGCAGGTATGGGAAGCTGTGTAGGGTCACCTGCAGCAGCATTTCACACCAAATGGACATTTCTCATATTTTAAAACTTCAAGTCCATTGTAAGACATGTTGGGTCAAACTCCCCACTCGCACTGAGTTCTAGTCACTGAGAAAACAGTGTTTTCTTCTGAAACATTTGTCTTCTACATTGCCAACTAAAAATGAAGTATGGTCCGCCGCAAAAACAAACTCTAAACCAAAGCAAAGTACATCTCTGCCTTGGACAATCACTCAGAACCCTATCGTGTAGCCCAGAGAAAGAAAACAGCAAGGACAGCTACTGTCTGCATTCAAGTCTCACTTGAATCCACCTTCTCACTGTGGGAGTGACGCTCAACTGTCTCATGCAAAGATTGTTTCTCCATAGGAGAGTTCCTGTCCCTGTCTTGTTTTTGTTTTATTTTTCCAATAAGACAGAAGTTGTTGGTCATTAAATTCCTCAAGCTGTTGGGTCTGTATGCAGGCAGATTCTGCCCTCTTTTCTGGGTATATTTATTGAGGCATCTTATAAAAGTGTCCTGGATGCTGGTAGATTTAGTCATTTGGAACAACTTTCCCTCAGCTTGACACCCAGAGAGTGGCACAAAATTTATATATGTATATACATATATAATTGTATATATATATGTATATATATATATATATATATATATATACACAATATATATGTGTATATATATATTATATATATATAATGATATATAATGATATATATATGTATATATATTATGATATATATCATAATATATATATTATGATATATATCTCAGCAGACTGATGGGAAGTAGAAGCTGGGGTTCAGGAGGCATTAAGGTCCTGTATCCTTCACTAGAAACTGTGAACCAGGAGCCTCTAAACTTCCTACCATACAAGCCTAAGGGCCTGAGTTCAGATTCCCAGAACCCATGTAAGAAGTCAGGCATGGCTACTTGCATCTGTAATCCTAGCACTTGGGGTAAAAGGTCCCTTGGCCTTCTCAGCCAGCTATTCTAGCTGCATTAGTGAGCTCCATGTTCAGTGAGAGATTGTCTCAAATAATAAGGTGAAGAAAGGACCCTGACATTTCCCTCTAGACTCCATACCCAGGAACACACACAGTCATATGTTCCAAACACACGTAAACATACAATACCACCTACCTGTCCCTCCACATGATAATGTGACTCTGAAATAAAGTGTCCCCCGGATAACTTGAAATCCATGTTGAATGTCAGGGCATTTCCTGCTATCAGACATTGGTGGATAGTTGTGTGTTGTTTAATTATCGAGACTCTCTCCTTTCAGACCCAATTATATTTATCTCAAAGCATTATCCAATTACCCTTGCCTAGGGACAGGCAGGGCCCCTGGCCCTGTGACAAGGAGAAGAAGAATCTAAGAACCTAAGCGTAAATCCACTGTACCTGTGAGAACAGTGAGAAGCTAAGCCATCTTCATCTAAGAACCCAAGCATAAATCCACTGTACCTGTGAGAACAGTGAGAAGCCATCTTCATCAGAGGGTACTATTGTTGATCCTGCAGCAGGAATGGGAAGTTCATCCACAGAGGGAGGCTCTTACAGGGAACTTGAGCTGGCTGCCTCTGCGGAGCTTCCCAGTCAACTCCTGCTGGGGATTTAGGACCTGGTTTGGTGTAACTTTTGCTTGCTTTCTCAATCAGATGGCTCCAGTCCTCTGTGCTGGATGCTGTGAGTACCTAATTTGATGGTATGTTGCTATCACCCTACCGTTTCTATCTGCTCTCTCATTTTTGCTTATATGTGTGATGAACTCATATATTTGAAACTGAAAATATGACAACTGTAGATCGTTCTGACCCCACAGAACCCCTGGCTTAGATAACAGATACCTGTAGTTGGCTGATAAAAGTGAATGCCAAATCTCCTTAGAAGAATTGACTTTTCAAATTATTTATAGGAAAGCTTTTCTGAGTGCATTTGTAGGCAAACAATTCACAAGTAACCAGACACACAGGGAAAGAAGACAGAGTTGAGTACAGACAGAAGTACAGAAGATAGATAANCCCCACCCAGATGATAGAAAGGTAGAAGGTAGATCAAGTAATTGTACTTAGGGAACGAAATATATTGACAGGAAATTGGGAAAAGGATACTCTGTGCTTTTCAAAATAACGAATTGGAAACATGGAATTGGAAGCGATAAGAGGGTCAAGAGATTGATTTGACAAGAAATTCGGTGTGAATAATAGAGTCATCAAATGGTAAGGTGGGAATGTGAGGAGCTGGGCTCTCTAAAGTCCTAGGGTTCCCCAAGGATGGGGTAAGCTCATGGGAGGTCTGGGGTGGCCCCGCTGAGATAGAATCCATGACCCTACCACTGCCGTGGAATTCAGAACCATTTTATTTATGGAGCATAGTTCAGGAACAGTGGTGGAAAAGTTTTTAACTTAGGCCTAAGTACCTGATGGCATGGAAACGGACTTGTGACACATCTAGAGACACTTTAGAAAGGTGAGAGGAGCAGACTGTGGGCTGGGCTTCCGTGGAATGTCTGAAACTGTACCATGGTACAGCCACACTAACGACTTAAAGTTGTCACTGCAATTTTTGGCTTTAGGATTCCATTGCCTTGGCCATGAGTGTGTGTGTGTGTGTGTGTGTGTGTGTGTGTGTGTGTGTGTGAGAGAGAGAGAGAGAGAGAGAGAGAGAGAGAGAGGTAGACAGACTTGAACCCAGAGTTCATTCATTCAGCTATTGAAGAAAGACATCATAATTATGGGTTCCTCTGTCTTCATCTCTCAGGTTTATAGACAGGCTTCCACATCTGCCTTACGTTTATATGGGCACCATGGAGCTGGACCCTAGTCTCCTGCTTGTGGTACCAAGCTCCTGACACAATGAGCTACCTCCTTAGTCTTTTGGCCAGGCTTTTACCAGGCCTTAGATACCTGAAGTTAGTCTCATTACCAAGTAAGTTTGCACATCCATAAGGCTCTCCTAGATCCCTCCTTATTAGAACAGTGTCAAGTATGTCCACGAGCTAAAGACATCCTGCCAGAACGTGTGGGAAGGGGAACCTGTGCTGGGTGGCTTTCAGTATCCAGCTTCTAGAATCCAAAAAAGAACACTCCAAAGGAATGGGGATGGAGAGGCACTGTGGGCCAGATCCACAGTTGCTTCTGTTTGCTTGGCAGCCCAGCATCCTGTCTCTTTTGGAAATGGAACATGTTCTGTGAGAGAACAATTCAGCTAGTGGTAGACACTGAGTCAGACATGCCAGATACACTGAGCTGTCCTGCTAGACTCTGTAGTTGGGCTATGGATATTCTCTCCATCCATGCTAGTTCACTAAGAGCCTCCTCTAAGCTCTTCTGCCAGATCTATCAGGAAAATTCCTACTATACTGAAAACACTGAGCATACGAGGCCTGGGTTCATATGGCTGCTGGTGTTTGCCACTGTGAAAAGAGGGAAACAGAGATTCCAGAAAAGGGGGTGGTGGTGGATCGGAATGGGAGAGATAGATACAGGGTTCTTGGGATCCTATGTGAATCCCTGGATCAGTTTGTGTCGCCAGTTACACAATCCTATATATTCCCCTTTCCTTAGTTTGAATTGAGTTCTTGTAATATCGAGTACTGACACATAATTATGTAAATTAATATACTATGGTATACTCCTTCCTGTCCTTGCAGTTATAAAATATTGCTCTTTCTGCAAATGATATAGAGGTTTGGACATCTTATTTCCCATGGAAGTTCACGTTATATTGGTTGAATGTTTGTGGCAGGGACTTGGGGAGGCTCGCTTGAGATTCGCCTTAGTTCATCTTAATTGTTTCTGTAACTAAATACCTGTCTGAACTTAAAAGAAAATTGTCGGGGGCTGGTGAGATGGCTCAGCGGGTAAGAGCACCCTACTGCTCTTCCGAAGGTGATAAGTTCAAATCCCAGCAACCACATGGTGGCTCACAACCATCCGTAACGAGATCTGGCTCCCTCTTCTGGAGTGTCTGAGGACAGCTACAGTATACTTACATATAATAAATAAAATAAATCTTTAAAAAAAAAAGAAAATTGTCTGTTTCGTCTGAAGGCTTTAGAGTCTGTGTTCACTTTACTCTGTTTCTGAGCCCATTGTGAATTAGAATGGCATGGTGGTGGGAGCCTGTGGAGGGGGAGGTTGCTCACCTCATGGCTCACAGGAAGCAGAGAGAGGAATCCAGGAAGATGCCTAGGCGAGCTACAGCCCCCAAGGAACCCAATAGCCTTGCATTGTCCAGTAAACCTGCTTTCTTTTCCCTGATGCTATCCCACTGTAAATCCTCAGGAGATTAATGAATTCATAGGGTCAGAATCCTCAGGATCTAATCCCCTCTCAAGACACCTAAGAGGTGTGCTTCACTAATCCATTTTGTTTCTCAGCCAACCAAACTGACAATCAAGATTAACCATCAAAGGTTTACACCAGACCTCTTTGTATGGGGGTCTGGCGATTTCAGCTGCTAAGGGCTGAAGAGTGAGCATTAGGAAACCAAGGCCATGTCATTTCAATTAGAATAGCCAGATCAGAAGTCAATCCTAGATTATACCCTGTACCCCTCTTAGTACTCCTTTCAATAGTCATATCCATCAGTACAAGGGCTTGTTTGTTCATTTGTTCATCCATCCATCCGTGTTCACTCATTCATTCTTCAGCATTTGGAATCTCAGTTCTCTCTCAATGAGTGTAGATACCGTATAAACCAATGAGTAGTGAAGGACTCTATTGTTTACAAACTTACAGAGGCTCTATGTTGCCTGAGGAAAAGGGCAAAATTTGTGTTCCTAATCCAAATTACCCTGGTTTTGAAGTCTTGGCTTTGATACTTTCTGTCAGTCCGTGGGGCAGGTCTATTATTGTGTTTTCCTGTTTCCCGGGGAGCTTTGTGTCCCACCCGTGTCCCTACTGCTGTTGCTCAGGTGCCTCTTTTGACAAAAGTGTATTTCCTTCTTCCTCAGCTTTTGAGGTTTGGATCTCACTGGACCTGAGCTGACCTTTAGGTGAGGACTGGTTTCTTCTTTGAGCTCTCATTGCATTTTTACATCACTCTTATTCGATTTGTAACATCACAATGAAGTTGTTTCTTATGTGTTTTCCCTCTATTGCATTGTGAGCTATTAAAAGGTCAACGTAGCATCCCATTCACCCTCTAATCCTCAATGCTGACATCAAATAGTTCATTAATGATATTTCTAGGGTATGAAAGGATATGAATATAAAAGTTTAACAAATTTTTATGTATTATTTGATTCTCAAAATACTCAATATTATTCATATGTTTGATGTATAAAATGCATTTAAATAATAACAAATTTAAGAAAAAATAAAGAGTCCATGATGACAGAAACAGCTTACATCTTAAATATCACACATGAAGCAGAGAGAGAGAGAGAGAGCGAGAGAGAGAGAGAGAGAGAGCAAGCTGGGGATGGAGCAAGGCTTTGAAACCTCAAAGCCTGTCCCTACTGGCATACTTCCTTCAGCAAGCCCATATCCCCTAAACTGTTCAAACAGTACCACCAACTGGGGACCAAATATTTGAAAGTCCGAGACTATAGGAGACCTCTCATTCAGACCATCACATTCTCCTCCTGGGCCCCCATAGGACTGTGGCCATATCATAATGCAGAATGCATTTAGTCCAACTTCAAAAGTCCGCATAGCAGTCTTTCCGTTTCAACAGTTTAAAAATGCAAAGTTTTTATTTCTTAATTGTAACCCCTATAAAATAAAAAAAGCAAACTACATTCTTTCAACATCCATAGGCACAAAATATACATCACCGTTCTGACAGGGAGGAATCAGGAAACAGTGAGGAAATGCTGGACCAAAGCAAGACTGAAACCCACAAGAGAAAAACTCCAAATCCTGTAGTTCCCTGTCTGTTGTTAAGGGGCTTAGATGTCTCCACTGCTCCTCTAACTTTGCTCCTCGCCTCTCCCTCTTGGATTGGTTCCACCCTCTGTGTGCAACTCTCTTTGGCAGGCACCCCGTGGCTCTGAAATCTTCAGTATCTTGAGGTTACCAGTTCAACCTAGGCTTCATTTCCACAGTTTCCTCCATACACCTCCATACAGAAACTCCCCTGCCCCATGCCTGGCCTCTGTGGCTCTCTGTAACCACAGAGGTGGATTCTACAACTTCTTTATTCTTGTGCCCTTCATGACTTTAAAGCCGGAATCATGCGATGGTACTGGCAAGTTTAGCTACCAACTTGGGATGGACCTTAATCTCACGAATCACCATTTTATTAGGTTCTTTTATCTCTTACCCACCCAAACCACAATACGAGTAGGATAGAAAGAAGGCTAGAAGAGAAAGGGGGCATAGACCTCTAGAGGTTGTTTTCTGCTGATTAGGGGCTGAGAGTTTCTTCAGGCCAGTCCAAATGGTCCAGTTGTCAGGATATCTCCAACTTCTTCTTGTCAAACCACAACTGCATCTAGGGGCAGCAGCCACCACAGGCTCTTCTGGGGCTCTCGTATTTATACCCTCTCCAGAGTAGCTGGAATTAAACTATCTCTAGCTGAAAATATCACCCCTCATCCCCACGTGAGCATGAGACAATCATAGCAGCTGTGGGCAAACTGAAGCAGCCCCGTATCTCACTCCTGGAATTAGAACACAACCATATTCATATAATTTAACTGGTTTTTTTTTTTTTTAAGAAACCAAAACACTCAATACAGCTTGTGTTTGTTGTTCCTTTCTAGAAGACACTTCCTAGGCCTTTTCCTTTCACAAGCTGGAAGCTAGCTGGGTGGGGTCTTGCCCTGAAGGGACTCTTTCCTTCATCCTAATACATATCAGGCCTCTCTTTGATCCTTTTATTATCTCTTTCAACACAAGCCTGGCTACAACATTAAGTTTCATGATTCTTTCATTCTCTCTCTCTCTCTCTCTCTCTCTCTCTCCATACTATAATATTTTGTATTTCTTTTTTTTTTCTTTTTTCTTTTTTTGGTTTTCGAGACAGGGTTTCTCTGTGTAGCCCTGGCTGTCCTGGAACTCACTCTGTAGACCAGGCTGGCCTTGAACTCAGAAATCCGCCTGCCTCTTGCCTCCCGAGTCCCACTTGCTCATTTTGTTTGTAGACCGGCCTAAAACTGATTACTAATAACCATGTGACAAATTCTATTTTAGACTGTCTTAAAATCTCTTCTACCAGAGGAATTAGTTGATTACTTTTCAGTTTAGCCTTTGACAAATTCTTAGGACGTACTGCGATCATCTGATCTGGGTCCCTGCAGTCCCTGTGGCTCCCATCACTGTCTTTCCAGTTCCTACTAGGGTGGCCCACTGAGCTCTGCTTACAATGTCCAAGTGCTTTTCTACTCCAAAGTGCCAAAGATTTCCACATTCCCCCATAAAACAACATGGCCAGGTCTATTACAGGAATAGCCTATTCCTTGGTAATAGCTTCTGTATTAATTAATTTTCTATTGCTGTGATAAGACACCATGACAAAGACAGCTTACAGAAGAAGGGGTTTATTTGGCTTATGGTTCTAGAGAAGTGGCTCTTAACCTTCCTAGCAACCGCAAGCCTTTAATACAGCTCCTCATGTTGTGGTGACACCAACCACAAAATTATTTCATTGCTACTTCATAACTGTAATTTTGCTACTGTTATGAATTATAAAGTAAATATCTGATATGCAGGATACTTGATATATGACCCCTGTGAAAGGATCCGCAACTCCCAAAGGGGTCGCAATCCCACAGGTTGAGAACCACCGTTCTAGAGAGGTAGGGGTCCATCGTGATGGCAGGAACAGCTGAGAGCTCACATACTAAACAGCAGGAAGCAGAGAGATAATAGGGAACAGTGCAAGGATTTGAAATCTCGAATCCCAAGTCCAGTGACATACTTCCTTTGTTAAGGCCACACCTCCTACACTGCCTAAACAGTGCCAGTAACCATGGACCAAAGGCAAAGCCTATGGAGGGCACCTCATACAAAGGGCCACCACAATGGCTATTTACTCCAGGGAACTGGGATTTAATAAGTTGCTCTAGTTTAAACTGCAGGCCTCCATTGAGTATCAACAATTGCTCCAACAAATGACCTTGATGTAGAAGGATCTAGTTGCAAAGTCCATTTGATTGTCATGCTTCTTTAGTGTCCTTCATTGTGGAAAAAAAATTGGTCTTTCCTTGGCTTTTATGGCTTAGAGACACTTTAAGATATTACAGTCCATTTATTTTTCATTATTGTACTCATTTGTTGTTGGTCTGATGTTTCCTCCTGATTAGATTCAGCTTAGCACGGTTGGCAGAGCAAACGCTGAGAGCAGGGTTGCCCCTTCTCGTTGCCTCTGATTGCTGACAAGCTGAGCTACCATCATCATTGTGTGGAGTCAGTGTGGTCTAGGCTTTCCCACTGTGCACCTACTCCTTTCTTTCCTCTGTCATCAACACGTGTCTGAGAAGCTGCCTCGAGGCTATACACATACCCATTGCTCAATGGACTTTCAAATAAATAAGAGGTTTTATTCGACAGATATTTATTTGGTATCTATAACTGGGATTGTAGAAATGTTATGTGGTTTTACTGTTGTACTGACTTTTGGAGACAGACCTAATAACTAATTTAAATACGTGCAATAAATGAAATCATGGTTTTATTAGAGATTAGATAGAGGACAGTTGAGTATTTCTTAAAAGAACAAATAGGAAAGACTCCTGGAGAGAGACCATTGGGACTAAGTGGGAGTGTATGAGATTTCCAGACAACAGAATAAATAGAGGCAGAAGCTGATGGAATCCAGGCTATGAGAGCAAGGTGATGGGTTTGTGGTATACATACATTTAAGTCATCCAGCTCCACATATTAGAGGGATTGGGGGAGGTGTGGGAGAGTGAGCAGCTAATTGGAAGTTCTTTTGTAGGCCAGGCTGGCCTGGAGCTTGCTAGTTAGCTAAGGATAGCCTTGAACTAAGGATAGCCTTTTTTTTTTGTTTTTTAAACCTTCCTAGAGCAGGATTACAGATGTGTCTCACCACTCCTGCTGTAGGTAGTGCTGGGTACTAAGCCCAGGGCACATCCAATTCAGGGCCAAATGCATGCAAGAAAAGATACATTCCACTTTTTTTTTCTTTTTCCAACATCTTAGTGAGGCTGCAGTGGTCCACACTACTCTCGGAACTTCTCCATGCTGCCCAAAGACAACAAGAAGAAAGATGCTAGAAAGTCAGCCAGGAAGGACAAAGACCCAATAAATAAATCTGGTGGCAAGGCTCAAAAGAAGTGGTCCAAAGGCAAATTGTTCGGGACAAGTTGAACAATCTTGTCCTGTTTGATAAAGCTACATACAACAAGCTCTGTAAGGAAGTTTCCAACTGTAAGCTTATTACTCTCGCCATGGTCTCTGAGAGACTGAAGACTCACGGTTCCTTGGACAGGGCAGCCCTTCCTTCAGGAGCTACTTAGTAAAGGACTGATCAAGCTGGTTTCAAAGCACAGAGTCCAAGTCATTTACACCAGAAACACAAAGGGTGGAGACGCCCCAGCTGCTGGTGAACAGGCATGAACAGGTTTAATCAGCTGTACATTTATGAAAATAAAATTTTCTCTAATAAAAAAAAGAACAAAACAGCAAAGGCTTGTGCTGTAAGATCAAGAATTGACAAATGGGACCTCATAAAGTTGCAAAGCTTCTGTAAGACAAAAGATACTGTCAACAGGACAAAAGGGCCACCAACAGATTGGGAAAGGATCTTTACCAATCCTAAATCAGATAGGGGACTGATATCCAATATATATATAAAGAACTCAAGAAGGTGGNGGAAGAAGGAGCTAGAGAAAGTACCCAAGGAGCTGAAGGGGTCTTCAACCCTATAGGTGGAAGAATAACCATGAACTAACTAGTACCCCCTGGGCTCATGTCTCTAGCTGCATATATAGAAGAGGATGGCCTAGTTGGCCATCAGTGGGAAGAGAGGCCCCTTGGTTATGCAGACTTTATAAGCCCCAATACAGGGGAATGCCGGGGCCAAGGGGTGGGAGTGGATGGGTAGGGGAGCAGGGCCGGGAGGGGAGAGAGTATAGGGAACTTTCTGGATAACACTTGAAATGTAAATGAAGAAAATATCTAATAAAAGTTGAAAAAAAAAGATACATCCCTAGATTCCCAAAGGGGATTTAAAATTGTCCAGCTGTGGCTTTTGGCTATGGCCTTCTTCTGCTTCTCTGATGTGGAGTGAGAGCAAATCATACTCTTTTGGAAGAATGGCAGTAGTGGGTTCTCCTTGAGGGCTGGCCCATGGCTCATCAGCTGTGAGTCATTGACTGTGTTTACAATACCAAGCGTGTATCCCTTCCTTTGAGTGGTCCAGCTGGTTGCTACCTCCTAAGATGTAGGCACCACTACTGCACCCTTGTGGATGGTCTGCCATTCTTGTCACCATCGTAGTTTATAGCATCAAGGTAGGTAGGACTATTGATCACTTTTTCCCTTAGCTGCTTATATAGCTCCTTTGAGTACTGTGTGAGCCAGTCCTCAGGGAGGAGGCTTCCATGTCAGATCAGTCCCTCCAAGTCCTGGCTCCTAAGTGCATCGTGTCTTCAGCAACAGGGTCTTGCTTTCAAGTTTAGGAGGTAACCAATGGTGGCAGTAATTTTATACAATGGGCAGTAATGCCCATATTGTTCTTGGAAATCTCTTGGAGTCCCAGGCAAACAACTCGGAGGGAGGTTTCTATGCCTGGTATTTGAAAAATTTAAAGATAGTCTATGGCACTTGGGGTGAGCATGATTACCTCTAAATGTGACATAACTTCACACACACACACACACACACACACACACACACACACACACACGTGTAAGCACTTATATATTATATATTTTAAGTAAACATAAAATAATGTTTCTCTATTGCTTTATCAAACATCCTTAGTGTTATTTATCCCTCTGGCATTTGTTTCTATATTTATCTCTATATGCTCTTCCTCTCCCTCCTGAGTTGAAGCTTCCTTCCACTTAGCACATCTCTCCTTTTATAGCTCCTACATCCTATTATCCCCATCTCTAAAACTCATTGTCCCTTATCTTTTATGGTCCCTTTTTATTTTCCTGGTATGCTAGCTAGTTTGATGTTACCTTGTCACCCACAATTGATAAACCACCTTCACCAGATTGGCCTATGGACAAGGTTGTGGCTCATTTTTGTAATAAGCTGTTGATGGGGAGGAACCAGCACATTTTGAGTTATGCTACCCCTGCGAGGTGGTCCTGGGTTTATAAGAACACAGGCTGATCTTGCCTTGTGGATCAATCCAGTAGGCAGTACTCTTCCACAGCCTCTGCTTCAGTTCCTGCCTTTGAGTTCCTGCCTTGAGTTCCTGCTCTAACTTGCCTGGATGGTGGACTACAAAGTGTAAGTTGAAATAAGTCTGGCTCTCCACAAGTTGCTTTTGATTATTTTTTTTTAAATCACTGTATAGCTGAGTAGCATTTGTGTACCACATTTTCACTGTCCATTCATCTAGGTTGTTTCTATTTCCAGGCTATTGTGAATACAGCAGCAATGAACAGGGCTCAGAGTGTATCTGCAGTAGGATGTAGAGCCAGTCCTTCAGGCACATTCCCAGGAGTGAGATTGCCGGGTCCTACGGGGTGTTTGCTTTTAGCTTTATGAGAATTCTCTATCCTGATTTGCACAGTGGCTGCGCCCGTTTGTAATCCCACCAATAGGGAATGACAATTGCCCTTTCCCCACATCCTCACTCATATCTTTTCCAAGTTGTTTTCTTGATCTTAGCTATTGTGATTAGTGTAAGGTGAAATCACAAAGTAGTTTTAGTTTGCATTTCTCTAATTGCTAAGGGTGGTCATCATTAAGTGGGGATAGTTTCATACGAGGAATCTGCTCGACTGTGCCCTGGTTGCTTGACTGTCCCCTGGTGCAGTTTCACCCTTAGATGTGGACATGAGGATCCTAGGTCCTGGACTATAAGAGTAGGCCACCATTAGTGGGTCACATGATAGGAGGCCAGCATTAGAGTATCATACCTTACCATGATCAGCACCTCCCAGGCCCAGGAAGCAGTCTACCACATCTTAGCGCAGGGCTGCAGGCCCTGAGGACTGTATGCTGCTGTCACAGGGCACAGTGCCCATTCTTTCTTTGTATCCTATGATGCATGAGTCCTTCTTCAAGGTCAATCCTGAGGTAGCCATGTATTTGCTGTCAGGCAAGGTAGCCAAAGGAACCTGACTGAAATTCACCTCCTGAATCCGAAATTTGTCACATTGGGTGTATATGTAATATGACTGAAGTTAGGTACAGTCACTGTAGAATTTCAGTAGACATTAGAATTGTAAGTAGCTTTATTTTCATATACATAGATAATAGGATTCACTGAACATTGAAAAATTAAATATAGTATTATTTTATATAAATAGTTTTGATTTGATTTGTCCTTAATTTTAGTGGGCAGTTTCACATACCACAAAAGAAAAACAAAAGCTGAAGGCAACCCTTTAATATTAAATGATTTAATAGTTAATAATGTATAAAAATAATAAAGCACTAAATAACAATTAAGAATTTAATGAAATATTTAATGTATTGCCTCATATTTACTCTAATGTAAATTTCAAGTGAAAACGGTGTCAACTTAATTATGTATTATATAATAACAGTTGACAATGTAACTCTAGTCAATGTAACTTAAATATTAGATTGTAATTAAATTATTGTTGTTAGTAGTTACAAGTTTTGTGAAAATATATATTATGACACATGATTCATGATTTTTTTTGAACTAGTGACATGAAACATAATTTAGGAAATTGATATGTAAAGTTTATAAATACATATGACCTTACTACCATCCAGATATAGCATGCCTATCCACTACTATCCAGGTAAATCTTCGGTGTGTGGGTACTTTGCCTGAGGGTATAGCTATACTATCTGCACGCTGTACCCAAGAGGTCAGAAGAGGGTGTCAGAGCCCCCAGTACAGGCATTACAGATGATCGTGAGCCACCATGTGGGCGCTGAGAATTGAACCTGGGACCTCTGCAAGTGCAGTTAGTGCTTTGAACCACAGAACCACCTCACCAGCCCCAGATGATAATCTTGATATGTTTCTGGTCACATGATATCACTAGGTTTGCACATTGTAATGAGCAATCTTGGTTATGAGCTTAAACCATCCCAGAGAAACCACGAGGAACACCTGTCAGGGCTTTGCTTTGCTTTTCTCTTTTCTTTTCTTTTCTTTTCTTTTTTTTATACTTACTTTTTTCTTTTTTTTTTAGAAAAAAATTACTGATATGAGATATACTTATCAAGTCTTCACAGAGGAAATGTGATTTTCACCACTATATAATTAAATGTATTAGTAAGGTTATTAATTACACCTATTGTCATTTTGTAACCTAAAGATCGTGTAAACAATTAGGTGTGCTGTAAAACAAATGAGTAGCTGATTCTCGGCAATCACTGGTTTAATAATTAGTAAGATTACGCAATCGCGCCTACATTCTGGAGTGTGAGTTTACTCTCAGGCACAGTAAGTGGAGTCAGAGCACAGCCACACAGGGACAGCTCAGAACAGTTGCCAGTGACTCTGCTTCACTGTCCTCACGACAGGTGGTACTTCCTCCGCTTGAGCAATGGCAGCTTTGGTGACCGTCTGTCTGCAATGTGGCTCCAGGACTCTGAATGCAGTCTATGGCTATGTGTGGCTACTTGTGCACCCGCAGAACAACTTGAAGTTTACTTCTAGTAAGCAAGTGCAGCCTCGTTCTCAGCTGTTTTGCATATTTAAATACTATAGCCTAATTATTCATAAACAAAACACACAAATACTCTTAATTCTATTTTTAAAAAAAATTCCATCAACCCATAATACCTCTCATATGGCTTACATAAACACACGGTGAATTTCTGGTAGGTGCCTGAATTGCCTTAGATAATACGGCTTAGTAATGAGTGTTTCATATTTCATACCATGAAATGCGCATTACTGACATTTATTTTATGCAGCATCAAGGAATTCCAAATCCTGAATGCCATAGCTTACTTTAAAACCTCCTCAAAGTTGTGGCTCTGCAGCCGGTTTAGCAGATTAAATACAAAGTAGTTTAGCTCATAAGGGATTCTCTTGATCATGTTATTTGATGTGGGGAGACCCACGCTACATGTTCCCGGTGCCTTCTGGTGGCAGTGGATAAAAAGAGGCTCTGCTCTTTAGCTGCTTGCCTTTGCGCTGTACTAGCAAGTTCATCTACTCTGCTGCAGCTGCTGCCGCTGCTGCAGAAATTCTCGGCTGACTTCAGAACCATCTTTTTCAGATGCCCAGTAGCTTTCCAGGAGTCCCTCAGGTCTTCAAGGCAGACTGGGACTGCGAAGGCATCCTATCTTTTGTACTGAGCAGCTGTTGGCTACTCAGTCTTTCCAGTGTGACAATAGCCATTGCTGGACTGACCAGATCATTTGTATAAGCCAATCCCTTTTCAAGGTATGTTCATTCTTTCAGTTCCATTCCTCTAGTTGGTCATAACCCTTTGGGAGCTGAATAAGCCTTTCACAGGGGTCACATATCAGATATCCTGCATATTAGATATTTACAGTATGATTCAAAACAGTAGCACAATTCCAGTTATGAAGTTACAATGAAATAATTTTATGGTTGGGGGGGGGGGTCACTACAACCCGAGGAACTGTATTAACTGCATTAGGAAGGTTGAGAACCACTGCTCGAGAGAACCTTGACATTTGGATGACCACTCATCCAAGTAGGGAGAGAGAATACATTTATCAGTTTTCACATCGCTCTATGGGATTTGGGCTCCCATAGAGCTTTTTTTTTTTTTTTTCTTCAGGCTGTGCAAATGTTATGGGTGGGCTTTCCCGTTCCCCCTCCTACTCAGCCTCTAACATAAATGCTGAGTTTATGTCTAGGTTTTACTCCAGAGGTAACATGGGGCTTATTTCCAACTTCTTTGTATAAGATGAGTTGGATTTATATACCTAGTAGCCAGTGGCACCTACTTTAAGCTCAGCCAGAGTTGTGGACTGTGAGACATTTGCACATGTTGTCTGTCTTCTTTTGGCCACAGTCTGAGAGCAGTTAACAGCTATAGCTAGACTTTAACTATGTGGGAGGTTACTACACTTCCAGAATGATCCCGGTGTTTTGGGGCTGGCTGGCTTATTGTCTAGATCCCAGTGTTTTGGGGCTGGCTGGCTTATTGTCTAGATCCCAGTGTTTTGGGGCTGGCTGGATTATTGTCTAACAATCTCTCCCATTGCTGGTCGGTAGTGCATAGTGTTTGTAGTCTCCTTCTCCTCATGTTCCTGCTGCATTATGATTTCATTTCAACAGCAACAGGCACAGCTGCACCCATGTCTTTTTCTAAGGGACTGGCTGATGTTGTAAATGGCTTATATTGCATCCTCTTCCCTTCCTGTGCTTTGATGGCAAATTCTTTTTCCTTATCAGACAAAGCTATGCAAGTGCTTATAGCAGAGAATGCAAAGATAAGCAAAAAGAAGCAAATAAAAATGCCAGCAGTCGCACCAGGCCGAGATAGCCTCTGATAACAGTGTCTCCCACATTTGTAGTCCCTTGGGGAGCTGTTAAGGAAGACCAATGGCTGTCCTTCTACTCAGGTGGTCTGGGCTAGCCTGCTAGGGAAGTTTCTCAAGGTCTAATGTGCAACTCTAGGAGACATTCAGTCTAGACATTAGGCTATAAAATGTGTGCTTTGTCACGACGAGTATCCCATAATATAGTTTTGTTACCCGATTTCATCATTTAATTGTTTATTATAAGCATCATTTCATAGAAAGACGACAGATCTAACCCATCTTCTTAATAGTTTCCCAGTGTGAGTTAATTTAATCATTCTCTTGTGGTTTGGGTAAAATGGGATGTTCTCACCTAGGCCAGGGTGTGGGGGGGGGGCAGATAAGAACAGAAATGTCCTGGTAGGCATCAGAAAGCTAACAGATGCAGAGAATGCCAGGGTAAGTGTGGCTTGTGTCATGTTTTTTCCTTCCTTCCTTCCTTCCTTCCTTCCTTCCTTCCTTCCTTCCTTCCTTCCTTCCTTCTTCTTTTTTCCTTTCTTTCTTTCTTTCTTTCTTTCTTTCTTTCTTTCTTTCTTTCTTTCTTCCCTCCTTTCTCTCTCTCTCTCTTTCTCTCCCTCCCTCCCTCCCTCCCTCCCTCTCTCCTTCCTTCCTTCCTTCCTTCCTTCCTTCCTTCCTTCCTTCCGTTATTGGAGTCCTTGGCTATAAAGTTATGGTTTGAGTAGGTCAGTACTCGGAGTTCGTTCAGTTATTTATTTTATTCACACAACTGACATACGATGAGCATCACATTAGAGACACCAGAGTTAGAGTTTTTCACCCTAACGAAGCTATGCTCTAAAAGAAAGCAGAGGCAGACAAACCAACAGTCTGTGTTTGTTTATAGAGCACTTCCCTCTGCCCCAGGCCCTCTTGATGACGTCAGTGAGTGGACTTCCTGGGTTAGTGGTCAGCATTACCCAAGGAGGTCAGCATCGTGGGAATCATTCCCTTCCACCAGAGACTGAGATCAGGAGAGAAGGCTGCCCAGGGTTACACCACCAAGCAGTGGCAGAGCTAATGCCACATGAGTGTTTTCTGGTGAGATATGAATGAGGTCTATTCACACCAGATAAGACATCAACCACAACTCTGTCCAAGTCCATCTTGAAGAACCAGCGAGTTTGATGAGCTTACTTACAGAGCATGCACAAGGGCTGATTTACAGGAGTATGGGTAATCCCGAAGCTGCCTCATCACCCAAAAGTTTCAACCAGCAGGGATGATAATTTCCCCACAGCTGCACAAAAGAAGTCCCCATCAGCTAACTTGCCACACACTTTTATTCTTGAATGCCTCCCTAGAACACAAGACCACAGGCAGCTTGAATGGAGTAAATATAACTTGCAGGAAGGAGACACTGAGATCTCGTGTGAGGGTCTGATCCCTCTCATGTGAGGGTCTGATGATTCTTTTTACCCACTCCTCCTATGAAGACATGTCAACAGGTTCAGTCCTGAGGATCTCTTGCAGGAGTCAAAGCTTCTCTGATCAGGATGTTAATGGATGCTGTGTTTGTAGCACAGCATGTTCCGTAACAGCTAGGAGTCAAGCCAAGGCACTCCGGCTCCAGTGACCAGGGCTCCTGTTCTCCACTGTTATAGGAACCTACACAACCATAGACAGCAGGTTAAACTAGAGCAGCCATTATGGAAATTAGTGTGGAAGCTTCTCAAACAAATAAAAAATAAAGATAGAGATACCTTATTACCCAGCTGGACCACTCCTGGGAATATATCCAAAGGAAACCATATCCTCCCCAAAAGATCCTTGCACATCTATATTTATTGCTGCATTATTCAAGGAACACAAGGAAATGGAACCAGCTAGATGCCCACCAGCAGATGGATCAATAAAAAAAATGTGGTACACACACTCAGTGGAATTTTATTTAGACATAAAGAAAATGAAATATGAAATTATGAAGTTTGCAGGATCTGGAAATGATCTTAAGCAAGGTAGCCCCTACTGAGAGAAATCTCACATATCCTTTGTCATGTGATGATCCTAGCCTTTAATGCTGCATATGTGTATATATGTATATAAGTGTTTTATAGGTCATGAAACTAGACTGGGCTCCACAGGAGGGAAAAACTGAAGTGTGTGTGTGTGTGTGTGTGTGTGTGTGTGTGTGTGTGAATATGTGTATGTATGTGTGTGTCAATATGTGCTTACATGTGTGTGTATGAGTGTGTGTGAGTGTATGTGTGAGTGTGTGTGTGCATGCATGCTTGCATAGGGACAACAGAGTACATGTGACATGGGTGGGGGAAAGTAGTGGAAGACACAGGGAGTGTCAGGGTACTGGGAGAAGAGTCAACAAAAGCAAACTTTGTTTGAAAAATGACATAGAGCCGGGTGTGGTGGTGCACGCCTTTAATCCCAGCACTTGGGAGGCAGAGGCAGGTGGATTTCTGGGTTTGAGGCCAGCCTGGTCTACAGAGTGAGTTCAAGGACAGCCAGGGTTATACAGAGAAACCCTGTCTCGCTCGAAAAACAAACAAACAAACAACAACAACAACAACAAAACCAAAAAAAAAAAAAGAAAGAAAGAAAGAGAGATGACAGTAAAATGTAATACTTGGGATGTTAACTAAAAACAAAACAAATATTTAAGAGAGGACACCAGGCGCTGGGTGGGGCTCCTAATGGAAGAGATGAGACTGAAGGTGGGAAGAGAGTGGAAGGTAACCATTTCAGGAGGGGCTTTGACACAGAAACGACTTCATTACTATTATTTTTCTTGGGATGCTGGGATTTAAATCTAGGGTCTTGTGGATGCTAGGCAAGCGATCTACTACTGAGCTGTAATTCAAGCCCTGCTTAGTTCTTCAAAGGGAAAGTTAATAGGGTGTGAGGAACACATACGTGGTGCTTACAGTGGTACATGGTGACAGCTAGTGCTTGTGGGAAATGTTTCCTCCCTTCTCAGCATGTTCTGACATTGCACAACAGCTGCCGCAGGAGGAGCTGAGAGTCTGGGAACCTTTGAGAGTCTCCAGTGGGATGATGTGACCAGCAAGCTGGGAGATTGCAGTACGTTAGGAGTAAGGCCCATATTGTGTAGCACAAGAAAAATGGTAGCAACACTCTGGGCTCTCCTTCAAAGGAAGCTCCTGAGCCAAAAACCATTAGATGAGACTGGGAAGAGATTCTATTTGATAGTTAGATCTGAGGAAATCACTTAGGGAATCCTCCCCAGCAGGAATGAGTCTAGAACAACTGTTCTCAACCTGTGGGTAGTGACCCCTCTGGCAAAGCTCTTTCTCCAAAAATGTTTACATTGCAGTTCCCAACAGTAGCAAAAATTACAGTTATGGAGTAGCAATGAAAATAATTTTATGGTTGGACATCGCCACAAGATGAAGATGTGTGTTAAAGGGTCAGAGCTTTAGGAAGGTTAAGAACCGCTGATCTAGACAGACACTATAGAGGGCCTTCAGCTTGAACCTTTTGTAGGAGTTGCCTTGGGAGGAAGGGGCTAGCAAGTAGCAGAATCACAGAAGAACCAGAAATAAGCAGGTGGCTTTTACTGATGGTGGGCACAAAGTACCCGTTAGGGTTCAAAAGCAAATTGCCTCCAGGGAGGGAAACTTTCCCATTTCTAATGGCTACTTTCTTCAACAGTGTGGGTCCCGAACAGGCTTCTGCTATAGTTTTGTTGGATTTGTTTGTAAAAGAAGCTGGCTGTAGAGAGATGAATTGTTCTGCAAGGATGTGTTAGGGAAAGTAACAGCAACAAGTATCTTTTCCCAGTGAATTTAAAGAATAAGGTCATATTTTCTCATTGTAAAGTCTACACATGGGGAGGCATCAAGGTTGGTTGATCCAGTCTTGTGGAATTTGATTGTGGTATACATTGTACCTATAGCTAGCCCAAGACCTCAGTGACATCACACAGCACAGCATAGCTGTTCATTCATGTTATCAATCCAGGCAACTGTGGCCCTCAACTACTTTCAAGGACCTTGGTTCCTTTTAAGTTGTTGCCTTATAGTTAATGTGGCTTAGCCTGCAGAAGGAGGAGGAGAGGTGTGGAGAACTGATGTGATCTTGCAGGTCTGGCCTTGGAGCTATAAACACCACTCTCATCCATAATCCAGTGGTTGGTGTTCAATTTAAGGGCTCTGCCTAAACTCAGGAATGATGTTAGATGGGGCTTTGGTCTTGTAGGAGAGATCTACAATGGATTTTGTGAATTCTATTGTGGCCTAATCTCATGAGTTCCTCCCAGTCTTCTGTGCTGTCATCCTCAAGGTCTTTCATTTTCTTCTTATATCAAGATAACTGCAAAACATGCATTGGCCTTTTCCCTCTGCAAACTAAAATGATAGACAAATGAAGAAATTCAAGGCAAGGCTGCCCCAGGTGGGCAACGGTACAAGAGATGTTTCTGTTGTGGAGGTTTCCATGGAGAAGATCCCAGGTGCTCAACCAGCTGGGAAGGAGCTAAGGCATACCCAAATGATTGCCCAGGAGTTTTAAAGGGTGATCAGAACATATTATCCAGCAGGTGTTGTGCCACAGAGGTCAAGAGCATGACCTTCAAAGTGGGACATTCCAGGGTTCGATGTTCCTAGTTCCTTCCTAGCTGCTTGATCTTGAGCTGAGGACAGCTTTAGCCTCAGTTTCCCCATATGCAACATACATTCATATTATTTTGGAGCTTATGGGATATAAATGCAAAAGAGTCCTTGGATAGTAGAAAATGCTTAATAAAGTCCATCTGTCTTGGCTTTCCGTTGTCATTGTCTCTGACAGCAACTGATGAGCTTTGGGAAGGGCAGAAAGGTGGTTGGAAGAGAACACACACAGAACTGTGGAGCACAGCCTCACATACCTCTTGAGTGTGGCTAGAGTCAAAACAGTGGCCTTAGGAGGAAGAGCCTTACTTCTGAAAATGCTTGATGCCTGTTGCATGTTTAACTAAGGTTATTTCAAACAACTCCAAGGATTTTATGTAAGTAATATTTCTGTGTGGTGTTTAGTTCAAAAGTCTTACTGTCCCTTAGTTCCATCCACCCACACATTCATTCGTTCTATCATCTATCTATCTATCTATCTATCTATCTATCTATCTATCTATCTATCTATCTATATCTATAAGTCTAACTACCATTATCTCCCTCCCTCCCTCCTTCCTTCTTTCCTGGAGTAGGGACAATAAGGAAATACAGAGAGAATGTGAGCAAAAGATGGGAGTGGAGAGGTGGCTTCACAGAGCGCTCCCTATGTTCCCATGGAAACATTAAGGACTAAAGTTCAGAACCTCAGCATTCACTGGGTTGAATACTGAGACAGGGATACTCATGGCAACCTGGCTGGTTAGGCTAGCTAAATGGATAAGCTCTGGGTTCACCGGGAGATCCTGCCTTATTAAGT
>LR751668.1:0-19895 GCA_902729485.2 Mus minutoides
AACAGTGACCTCCGCTTGGATGGGAGCATGAAGAGAAGTCTCTTCTTACCCTGTCTTGTAGCATCCTCTTTTCTGAAGCTCACCATGTCTGTGGTGCAGGCAGGCAGGCAGGTCTCAGCATGGTGGAGACAAGACTATAAGGAAAGCTATCTTAGGGATTGCCTCACAACTTGTAAGAGAGAGGGAGACAAACCCAAGGGCACATGGAGTGCATTAAGTATGATTTCATCAACAAAGGCCAGCCCTCTTTCTTTCTGGCTACCGAAGTACAGATAAGGGTTTAAAGTAGTTTTCCCACCACTAGGATCTATTTCGTCTTGTGCTTCACAGAGACCTCGTGCTTTGCAAGATCCTTATCCACAGAATTTCATTTAAGTAAATTAAATTCAATCACCACATTTTATTCATCAAAGATGTAAGTGAAGATCAAAGCTCCTAATCTGCCTGAGATAACTAATATTTCCACGGGGTGCTAATTACAATTCCAGGCTAATGCAAAGACAGTTGACATTAAATTAGCATGGGCATAGGAAGGGAGGCAATTCTGTTGGTTCTTTTGCAAATATTGAAAACAGCTTCCAGTCCTTTGGTGGTTCCAGGAATCTCAAGCTCAGCAGGTGAGGAGAGGTGAGTTCTCCACCCGTGAAACTGCGTCAAAGGCCTGGGATGTGATCCCAGAGGGCCTCTGCACATGACCCAACATGCTTTCTACAGGCTTTGTAATATTTTCATCTGTGCATAGAGTCTGAAGACTTTGCATTCATTCCTAACCACATGATCTTCCACGTCTGTACTTTGCCCAAGAATTCTAATGATTACAATTCTCCCTAACTCACGTTGTCAATACCTGTTTGATTACACATCTAGTCAAATACACTGACACACATACAGAGAAAAATTATTTGTCAGAATGTAAAAGAGTCTTTCCCCCTCACTCCTAACTCAGATTTGGTGGACAGAGTCACATGAACGAAGACAAAGGGGATGGGGGCGGGCAGGCAGAAGACATAGTAGAATCATGTAGACAACATTTAAAATCTAAGAAAGTATGGGTATAGCCAGAAAACTGAGCGGACATGAACTTCCCTTCCCAGAGGACGGAGCAGTGCCCAAGGTGTGTTCATTAGCTTACCCAACCAGAGTTTAGAAACCCAGAGGAAAGGGCTTTCACAGGAGCCAGTCTGGTGTGCAGAGACACCAGTGCAGGTTCCACGGCTGCAGAGAATCTCTAGGAGCATTTGTAGGAGATAGGTGGGTATTAGAGATCATGAATTGGGGACCAGTGTGTAATGGTCAGATCAGTGACACAGTGGGAAGGGCTGTGAGTCAATCCACCCCTGTCAAACAGATATATTCCTCAAGACAGACCAGAATGTACACCCTGATGCATGCAAGATCACTGGGCTAAAGACAAAAAGCAGATGCAGGAAGCTCCCCTCACTCACACACATACACATAAACTCACACATACATATACATACACATACACATATACATATACTCACACATACGTACTCATACACACACACACACACACACACACACACACGTCTGAAAGCACAACAGATTTGCAAAGACAAAAGGTATCTTGTCTCCCCTTCTTCAAGGAAAACAAAGATTCTTTAGGTTGAGTGTGTCCCCTAAGAACTCCTGTGCTAAACTTGATGCTTGGCCTGGAGATTTGAACAGGCAGTGGGGGACTTTAAGTGGTAGGACTGAGTGGAAACTCCTTAGATCGCTGGAAGCACTGCCATTGGTGGTGTTTTCATGAAATTCCTTGAGAGAGCAAGTTCTTTCAAAAGCCTAAGCCTTACCCCCAGGCACCCTGCCTTTCTAGCTTCCTATCTGCCCCAATATCACCTCTACCCTCTACACACATTCTGCTACCATCCTCCCATAAGTTCTCCCAGAGGTGATGATGATAATGCCGTAGGAATTTATATTAACATGTTTTGCTGACTAGCTGTTATCAGTGGTGATTTGCCATCTCTCAAGTTACCACCCACAGGGATTCATGGTTCTTCCCTTTGTCTTGTCACTTTTCCCTTGTTGAGGACATACTATGAGAATAAATTCAAAACTGCATCCTGGAGAACTAGTTGTTCTCCGGTTTGTTACTATTTATATGCTACGTGTGGATATGGGGACACACTGCTGCCTTCCCTAAATCTATCCTTTAACCAGGATCTGTTCCATCTCTGAACCCTTGGGGACTGAGGACAGATACTACCGGCTCCTCATTTCCAGGGCTCATCTCAGGCCTCTCTGGTTCTCTGCTCTCCCCTTTCCTTCTACCTCAGTCTAACAAGAAACGCAATTCTCTCAGCTCCAGAAGCGAAGAAGCACCTCCTTTGCACTAAGCCTTCAGCTGTTGAGTAATTTTGTTGTTTGTACTAAGCCTTCAGCTGTTGAGTAATTTTGTTGTGTGCATTCATGGATGTTTGGGATTGAAAGCTATCCTGAAGCTTCCCAGGAGGCACAGCAAGCGGGAGGGACCCTCTGGCCTTCTATCCACCTTGTCCTCACCATGGGTGATGCCCTCTCTGCTCCTGTTTCCTCCAGACACCCCATCCTGGTGTCACCTCTGAAGCAGGAGTGCAGACAGTAAGACAATTATTCAAACTATAGACACTGAGGCTGGGAATCAATGGAGAGTGATTGGAGACCAGCTTTGTGGAGAGAAGTGCAGAAGTTAGGGTGGTTCTTCATCTTATCTGGGCATCTGAAATGAAAGAGATAAGCCAGAGGGAAGGAGAAAGTAGAGTGGGGATCTCTGTGGGGTCACCATCCTCTACTGTCCCTTCCCTTCCCACCCCCCACCACCCCACCCCACTCTCCACCCTATACCCCCCACCCCTGCTTTATGGCTGCAAGGAAAAGCCTGTGAGTTTCCACTGACTTGGAATCAAGCAGCACCTACATTTCTTCCTTGTTCTCCTGACTACCTCAGAGCTCACTTCTTATCAGCAGGCGATAAGAATATTCTAAAATATGGCTTCCCCTTTCCCATAGCTATGCAACCACAATAAATGTTCACGGATGAGCAGCCATTGTCACTGATAGAGCAGAGAGTCCCCAGGAACCCAGTCTAGCTTGAGCACAACATGAACCACTCAGGGTAGAATTGGGCCCATTCAGTGGCTGCACTGAATCTCGTAGGTCACTGGGTCGGGTGCTATTGTTCCAGATAGTGAAAGAATAAATACAAATTGCTAATGTAGCTATTAGGCCAATCTGCCTGAGGACGGAGGTAACCTGATTTTTTTTAAATCGCATTTTCTTCCTCTACTCATTATTTTCTAACAGGCACGGGATGGTCTTTCTTGGTGTGAGCAGCCTCAGTCTGATTTCTCCAGATATGGTTGCTAGGAGAAAAGTTCACCAGTAAGAGATAATGTCCTGAGGCTGGAGAGATGGCTTAGTGTTTAAGAGCAGTGGTTGTTCTTGCAAAACATAGTGGCTTGTAACTCCAGTTCCAGCCAATCTGACATTCTGATTTACAAAAGTACCAGCCAAACACTCAAAATATAAAGTCTAAAGAATAGATGATAGATAAATAGATAGATAGATAGATAGATGATAGATAGATAGATAGATAGATAGATAGATAGATAGATAGATTTAGAACAGTGTCCTATCTGCTGAAAGGAAATATTCCCTAAAAACTATTCCAATGGTTGTCATAATTTGACCAGCCACACTTCAGGATCAAGACATTCTTCCCACAGGCTGCTGGCCACTCATAGCTGAGACTCACCTCATCCAAGTTTGACCATGGGCATGGGCATGGGCATGGGCATGGGCAGTCCACACCCACGGTGAGTTGATGCACAAAGCCAGACTACTGCTTTGGCTCCGATTCCCTCCAGTCTGGAAAGCTCTCATCAGATCAGAGAAGCTCCAGGGCACCTCTGGAACCTGCTGGGTCCTCTACAACTTTGAACCACAGTTGATTTTATCCCCAGCTTAACCTCCCTCCCGTGCTCACTGAGGCATCTCCCCTAGTGGTACCTCTCTGAACTTCTATCCAAACCCCAGTGTCTCCCCTTCTGGGATGCAAAACTATCCTTTGCTTACTTGGTACTTTTCTCAGAGACTGAAGCCTGCAGGTCAGACTCCTGAGGGGTTTAATGCTGAGGGACTCAGGTTCAACAAGCACAGGACACAAACAGACAAAACAACTGTAAGGCACCTCTGTGTCTGTCTACCATCCACGCTATGTGTGGGAATAGTTTGGCTAAGAACCACCATGTTTGCCATTTCCCTATAAAAATGCAGCAACAAATGTTGGCTTTTTGTCTCTTCTCCTAATCAGGGAGAGGTCTCCCTTCCTGAGGGTTTCCATGAGCTGCTTGTGCATGATTAATGCTGCTTTTGTTGACTACATGTGAATTTTCCCTGCTGTCACTTCTGACTTCTTCCCAGCTATTGGCTATTTACAGTGACTGGGCGTTTTTACGTATCTGAAATTACTGTCACTTTGTGAACTTACAGAAATGTTTACTCTGCTCCTGGTTTCCCTGGCTTTTTTCCACCCCAGCTTCTATCTGACATTTTTGAGCAGAGCCATGACTTTCCTTCCATGTGAAAGTCCATTCTACTGTGGACGGTGAGGATGGAACTTTAACAACACTGACCCAACAACCCAAAACTTCTGTTGTTCCTAATAATTGCCCTGATTCCTCTACTGCAACAAACGTCGAAGAACTAAACCGGCGTTCAGACACCCTCTGAGAGAGAGTCACACTCATTCTCTTGGGTCTGTCCACCCGTCTCCTGTCTTTCTGTCCATTTGTCTGTCTGTCCACTTCATCTGTTTTTATAAGCACTCGTCTGTCTTTCTTAGTGCCCATGCTGAAGATGATATTAAAATATCTTTGTCAAACCCTAATTGTGCTTCAATTGACAAAACTCGGAGAATGAAACAAATGCCCAGGAAATGAACAAAGAGGTGGGGGGGTGGAAGAAATACAGTGTGCTCTTACCATAATTGCACACAGGCAGTGTTTCCTGTGTGCTACTTCCAAAAGCTTTGCACACAAATGTACACATAACATGCATCCCATTGTTCTCTCTCCTTCTTAGCTAAAGAAATCAACACTCTACAAAGCAAAGTATTACTCCCAAATTTGAGAGAACACATGTTACAGGGCAGTGGATCCTGGTAACAGTGAGCCTATTTCCCTGCTAAGAAGAGGTGCAATAGCCTTATCAGGTTCCTCCATGTGTCTCCATCTTGCTCTTGGCCAGAGTGGTCCAATCAGTATTAAGATATAAGAAAGATTCTTGCTTCTTACTGTGTGGGCAGTGGTTAACCAGGGAATGGTGCTGTGCATACCAGGGGATGAGTCTTCCTACATCAATTAGTAATTAAGATAATTTCCCACAGATATGGCACAGGCATCCTTGTTAATCATAGCATCTCTGTCAGTCATGGTAGCCTTGTCAATCATGGCATTCCTGTCAGTCACAGCACCTTTGTCAATCATGGCATGCCTGTCAGTCATGACATCTCTGTCAGTTCTGGCACCCTTGTCAGTCATGGCACTCTTGTCAATCATGGCATGCCTGTCAATCAGGGCATCCCTGTCAACTATGACATTTCTATCAGTTGTTCCCCTCTTGAACTCTCTGTGTGTGTGTGTGTGTGTGTGTGTGTGTGTGTGTGTGTGTGTGTGTGTGTTTATGCGTGCACGCTCATACACTCACATGCTCACGAATGTTTGCAAGTGCACATAGACATGTGTTTGTGCATTTAAAGGTCAGAGGTCAACATTAGAGATCTTTTCCTCTAGCTCCTCACTTTGTTTCTTGAGACAGAGTCTCTCATTGCTTGAAACTCACAAATAAGCTAGGCTGGCTAGACAGCAAGACTCAGGACCCTCCTGTCCCTCCCACCATAGTGGTGGCATTACAAGTGTGCACCACCACACCCAGACCCTTTACATGGATTCTGAGGGTCAAACACAGGTCCTCATGTTTGCACACTAAGCGCTTTACCTCCACAGCCCTGTTCATTAACTCTCACTTATAACCACCCAGTGGGTAGATTTGGGAGTGACAGTCACCATCTTTGTCACCATTCCTGCCTTCTCCTTGTCTCCTTCACATGGTAATAGAGGCCCCAAGTAAGTGTGTGAATTTCCTCAGCTCTCAGGTGTAATCTCATATCTGTAATAAAGTTCATGTTCTTCTTTTTTAAGCCTTGCCTATTTATTCATTCCTTTATTTATCCACTTAAACAATTATTACAAGTCTGTTTAAAACAAGATACTGCCTTAACTGTGGAGAATTGAGCCATCAACAAAATAGACAAAATAATTTTGTATTCATAATTACACTGGTGCTAACATTACAGCCAGAGGAAACATACACTATAAATAAGTAAAATCATATTATTTCAAAACTGGGAAAAAGAAAAAGAAAGGGTTTGGATTTGTGTGGGTGGGGAGTTGGGAAGATCTGGGAGGAGTTCAGGTAGAGGGTCCTGTGATCCAAATATATTGTATGCAAAAAAATCTATTTTCAATAAAAAGAAAGACTTGGGCAAAGAATACAGAGGTGCCATTTTCACACACACAGCCAAAAGTAATGAATGTCATGGAGCTTTTCAATGACATCTGATTAGCATGCCTGATTATGAGAAGTAGGAAGGAATCCTAGTGATGTGTGTGTATATGTGTGTATGTGTGTATGCGTGTATGTGTGTATGTGTGTATACACATACACACATACACGCATACACACACACACACACACACACACACACCTGATTAACAAAGAAAAAGAACAGCAAACAGCATCCCACCCAAAAATTCATCAAAAAATATTTTCAGAAAATGACAGAAGATAACTGAAGACAGTAGAAGATAGAAAGAACTCTCATGCTCAGGGATCAGCAGAATTAATATCATGAAAATAGCTATATTCCCAAAAGCCATATATAAGTTCAATACACTCTCCATTAAAATTGTAATAGTATTCTTTGTCAAAATATAAAAATAACACTAAAATTCATATAGAAACATGAAAGACACCCAAAAGACAAAGCAATTCCAAACACAGAAAGACCAATGCTGGAGGTATGAATATAAATGACTTCAAATTACACCTTAGAGCCAAAGTGACAGAAACAGTACGGTGTTGTCATGACAACAGACACATAGATCAGTGTAATGGGGTAAACGACCCAGATCTAAACCTATGTGACTAGCACCACATGTGTGTGTATATATGTGCAAACACAAGTTCAAAAACACACTCCTGGGAGCAACACCACAGAAGACTCAAGTAACACAATGGCCAGCAGTCAGTCTGCTATAAACGGATAGGAAATGAGATATTCTACGTATCACGTTGTTTAAAAGGGAATGACAGAGTTGGGGAAATATACATGTATTGGATGGTATTTGGATGCAATTATCTTCTAGAGGCCCCAGGTCAAGGCCATCATGGGTGCCTAAGAGAAGCTGTCCTCAGAAGACAGAGTATCCTGCCAACATCAGACTAGCATCCACTTCATTTGACATCAGCCACATTCGCAGCTGTCCACACTACTGTAGTCAGGAGCCCAATTTACAGGAGCCACCACCTCTGCTAAAAACAGAATTTGTCACTCTGACCCCCACATGTCACCCCAACTTCTCTGTAGCTTTAATTTTTTTCAAATCCCACTTTGAATGATGGTTCTTAAATGCTTTAACCTCCCTTCTAGCCCACGACCCACCAGAGGTAGTGGAAAAGAAAGGATATGGGGAAGTGGACCTGTTTAGAAAGGTTCTCTGGAGCAACTCCCATCTGTGTTGTCTAGAAATCAGCAGTTCAGTTCACAGGTCAGCAGAGGCAGCTGGATCCATTTGCAAACACTTCCCAGGTACACCAGCAGTCCAGTTCAGTAGCATTGGGATGGCAACAGCAGTGGTGGTGGCGTTCAGCATTGAGTCCTATTTATCCTCCCTCCAAACATCACCTGTCCTCCACAGGTCTTGCCTCAGCACGTGTGTCTGTCTCAACTGATATCACTCTGCCAATCAGCCCTGGTCCTCAGAAGCTGTAAAAAGCCACTAGAACATCACCAGAAGTTTTTTGGTGTGTTTCTCTCTATAGAGTCCCAACAAATGGAGCTCAACTACACAATATAAGGTGGACCGAAGCATGCATGTCCTTTGTGAAGAATCCTTCATCACATGTCCTTTCAGGCATTTGCTTTAGCAGAACATCCTTTCACCTGTATCTGCTTCAGGAAAACACTTCTTCATATGTCTGCCCCAGCAAAACACCATCCAACACAAATGACTCTCCAAAGAACCCTGAAGTTTCCACTTCACTCCTCCTCATACGAAGTGGGACCAGAGGGCTGCTGAGAGAAAGAGTGTAGAAAACCTGGCTTGAGGCAGCTGTGAGAAAAGGAAGGCTACAGCCATTCCTCACTGGGCTGGCAAAGACCAAAGCCTGTCACTAACTCCCGTGCCTTATCATGGAAGCGAGACACTTGCTGAGATAATTGCCTGAAGAGTAGGATTCTACAGGTGATAGTGCTAAAGATTATTATTTTTTTAAGCTAAAATGATGGTTTTTATGGGAACCAGAGATATGCTTACAATTAGGGTATTCTCTCTCTCTCTCTCTCTCTCTCTCTCTCACACACACACACACACACACACACACACACACACATACACACACACACACACCACCACCACCACCACCACCACCCAAAAATATCCATGGGTGCTTGAGATTCTTATGAATGCATTCCATGAGTAAAAATCTCCTTGATGGGACTGCAGAGATGGTTCAGCGGTTTAAGAGCACTGACTTCGCTTCCAGAGGTCCTGAGTACAATTCCCAGCAACCACATGGTGGCTCACAACCATCTGTAATGGGATCTGATGCCTTCTTCTGGTGTGTCTGAAGGCAGCAACGGTGTATTCCTACAAATAAAATAAATAAATCTTATAAACAAAACAAAACAAAGAAATCACCTCAATTGCAGTACTGAATACTAATTTACCAGAAGTGGAGAGCGATGTAGAAGGTCATAATTGCAATATCTTGTTTTTGAGAAAATATGTTTTCAAAGCTCCATTGTCTCCTGAACTTTTTTTTTCTGATTATTTTCCTTCCGAGATTTTTTCCATATCCCTAACTTTTTTCATCCTAGTTCTAATAGAATTTTATTTTAAATATTAAAAAACCTAAAATGAGGGCAGTTGAAGAATATTAAACTATATGGATTTTTATTGCAAAGACTTAAACACAGCCGTGCTCCCTGAATCTCAGATTATATTTTCATGCAACATGTAATGAGCCCACACAGTGTGCCAGGAAACAAGGTCTGATATTAAGGCAGAATTTCCAGTAAATAAGTTTTAAAAATAGAACATGTTCTACCCTACAGATCTATATACCTGATATACTTTGCACTGTTTCACATAGGAAACTTTTTTCTTTTTATTAAATTTCTATCTTCTTCAACAGAAAACGTTTCCCAGAACCTTTCCTTTTGCTGTGCTACGGATGGAACCTGGTAAGAGCTGCACTGCAGGTCCATCTGGGATGGAGGCCTGGCTCTCTGGTGGTCCACTGCACTAACCATCACTGCCATCACCACAAACGTGGACTCTCCTCCAAAGCTGTCCTATATGCAATGGATTAAGAAAGGCCTTGGCCATCCTTAGAAAGGCAGCTGACTCAGACAGATGCAGACACCCACAGCCAGTGGATGGAGCTTGGGGACATTTGTGGAAGAATAGGAGGAAGGACTACAGTCTCTGAAGGGGATAGGAACTCCACAGGAAGACCAACAGAGTCAACTAACCTGGACCTTTAGGGATCTCAGAGTCTAAACCACCAACCAGATTGCATACATGGGCTGGACCTAGGCTTCCCTGGACTTATGTAGCAGATGTGCAACTTGGTCTTCATGGGGGTTCCAAACAACTGGATCGGGGGCTATCCCCAAAACTGTTGCCTGTACACGGGATATGTTCTACTAGCTGGGCTGCTTTGTCTGGCCTCAGTGAGAGAGGATGTGCCTAACCCCATGGAGACTTGATGTGTAGGAGTGCCCAACGGGGCCCCACTCACTCAGAGAAGGGAAGGAGGAAAGGAGGGAAGGATTGTGGGAGGAGTGACTGGAAGAAGGCACTAAGAGGGTTGTAAAGTGAATAAGTGAAAGAGAGAGAGAGAGAGAGAGAGAGAGAGAGAGAGAGAGAGAGAGAGAGAGCGCTTGAGTTGCAGCAATGAGGGCAGCAGGACCATTTAAAAGCCTCAAGCGGAAAGGCTGCTTCAGCACCTGTGGAATCTGAGGGGCCATGTCTAGAACCAATTACTCACCACCCCGTGTTATCCTTAAGCATTCTTTAAAATCTTGGTTAATTTATAGCTGGTTTTCATCTCTCACCAAGGAAAACAGGAGAAAGTGTGAGGCTGCGGTGGGGTGGCAATGTCACAAAGGGGACAGGGCTGTGTGTGCACTTTCATGCATCTGGTCTAAGCCCTTTCTCATCTCTGAGTTACAGGCTAACTGAGGAACAGCCCAAAGGATGGGCACTGCTGGGAGGGCAGACACACAATTCACCTCCCTAGAACTATCTGGGAATGGCTAGCAGTGAGCACCCTCCTCCTCCTCTTCCTGGGGAGGACCACCTGGGAGTGGCTAGCAGTGAGCACCCTCCTCCTCCTCTCCCTGGGGAGGACTTGCACCAGAGAAGCAGCCCTTGTCCCAATGCCTCCAGTCAACTCCAGGTTTCTTTACTTTCTCTCCCTGTGGTGCATGCCCCTGTGCTGTGAAGCCACGCCTACACTGGATACATAGAATTTTCTTTTGAGAAATGGATATAAGCTACCTCTGTGAGCAAAGGTTTGTCTGTCCATCTTGAGAGCCTGCATTCACAGATGCAGAGCAAGACACAAGCAGGAAGCACACACGGGCGCTCTTGCCACCCCTGCAGATTGATGCTCTGTTCACAATAGTTCAGATACTGGAGCATGCAGATGTCCAACATATGAATGGATAAAGAAAACGCACCACATATTGCAAAAGGAATCTATGCATCTGTGAAGAAAAGTGAGGTCATGCCACTTGGGGGCAAAGAGTGAGGTAATCCAGAAAGACATGCATCATGTGTCTCCTCTCACATATGTGGAATCTACATTTAAATTTATACATATAAGTTTGTGAGGTATGGTGTAAGTATGGTGTATGTATATAGAGTATGTATGAGGGTGTTTATGCAGTATGATGTGTGTGAATATATGTGTATGGATATGTGGTATGTGTTGTACATATGTGTATGTGTGTGTATAGTGGTCTGTGTGTGCATGGGGGTGTATAGAGGGGATATGGTGTGGGGGGGTTGGTATGTGGTTGTATGGGTGTGCATGTGTGTAATTTGTGACTTTAATAGCCATGCCCAACACAAACTACAAGCAAGCAAAGGCAGGGATGGATGGTGGATCAAGCTTCAACTTAAGCAGAGCCATTCCAGTCCTGCCTCTCAGCAGAAGTTAGAAGGCATCTCTGCTGTGTTATATGGGCTGATTCTGGCTTCAGGTTTTTTATCTTGGTTTTCTGTGCTCATGCAAAGTGACATGCAACCAGCTCCCCACCGCACTCTCTATGGCCACAGCATTCCTTGTGTCTGTTGGGCATAACCCTTGAGTCAGACCTGTCCCTGAATGGCTCCTCACAGCTCTCCCTTTACAGAAGCCATCCAAGCCTCTTTTCTCCTTCTCCATGCTCTCTCTTCTCTCTCTCTCTCTCTCTCTCTCTCTCTCTCTCTCTCTCTCTCTCTCTTTCTCTCTCTCTTTCTGTATCCTTTACAAAAAATAAAATGAGATTACCAGAGGGATCTATTTTCTTCCCGTGAACATTCCTTTCCTCCTTTTTCTTCTTAACATCCACCCCCAGGTTCCCTGTTCCTTCCTGTCATCCACCTCTGAAAGCTCCCATCTGTTTGACAGCAGATACCGACAATGGCCCTGACTGGAGCCAAGGTAGGAATAGATGAGGCTTCAGATGTCCAGACGCCCATGTGTCCAAGGTCCAAGACCCTGTTGACCATGACTCTGTAGGATCTTTCTCCCACAGGCTCTGGGTAATTTGAACCCACACCCCCATATGCATAACTCCTACTCCTCTTGCTTCCTGAGTTTCTGACTCTGTGGGTTCTCTGTACCCATCTGTATGTTTGTCCATTCCTCCATCCCTCCCTCTCTCTGTTCATTCATTTTCCAATCCTCCATTGATTTCCCTCTTCTCACTCCTGCTATCTCAAAGTACACCCATAGAAGCCCTTCAAGTAATCATTAAAACACACACACACACACACACACACACACACAAAGATTACCTCCAATTTACAAGTGAGAAAACTAATTTGCACCAGCATGAAGTGATTCAGTTCATAGTCCATGGTCACATCAGTCATTTGATTTCAGTGCACAGACCAAAAGGCAGGCTGATCATGTCTTCATGATGAACTGATGTCTGCTATCATCTTGTAAGCAGTTAGACACCATGTTTCTCCATACCAAAAGATTTTGCTCATGTCCAAAGATTTAATTGAAGCCTTACTTACACAAGAATAATAGGGAAAAATCAAAACCCTGAATTCCCTATAGCATTATCAGATTGCCTATTCTTTGAAAAGTTCTCAAGCTTTCCCACACATGTGACATTTCAGACTCATAATGAAAAATTTATATTCTCACATGATGCCTTTGACAATTATTTCAAATTGTCCAGATAGTAGTGGGAAGATGTCGAGATGGCTTTATAAATATCCAAACAATCCACTTTCATCTCATTGTCAAGTAGTGAACAAATATTAAATCTGAAGATATTGCTTATTCCTCAAAATATAAACATCTGAGTGCCACATCTAGAAAAGGAAGAATCCATCACAGATAGCCTGATGCATCCCACAAAGGTAGACAACAACTGAAATTGGGAGAAACAAGAATTCCCCTTGAATTTACATTAAGAGCTTGGTCTCCCTCGTGGGCTCACTAGATAAAAACAGACTTCCTCCTCTCTACGCCCACCATAGAATTCTCTCAGAGAGTTTCAAAAAGTGAGTGCTTTGTTTTATACTCTCACTGAAATTGGAAACGAAGTAAATGGTGGACTTTCTGGGATATGATTTCAATATTCAATGAGTATTCAATATTGAAATTCTGCATGTTCAAATGGCATGCACTGTCTTTGTGTGTTTTGGAGATAAGAATTGTTAAAATTCTCAAAATGTTTGTAATAATTTCAGTCTGTATTTGAACATTAAAATGTTGGTTCTCACTAATTTACCTGTATGTTCATAAAAATCATGGATTCTTATATAATTTGGGGTTGATGAAGTTCACCCTGGACTTTGGTCTGTGTGGTTTCCATGTATATACACACATATATATGGAGCACACATATGAAACATATATATATATGGGATATACATATGGAACACATACATTTGACATTATGTCATTTTGGAGCATCTGCTGAACACTGCTTCTCCAAGGATGAAGGAGAACTCTTCCATGTAGTCCCCTCCTCAGCCCAGCTGCCTGGCCATTGGGGCTGGTCCTCCCGCACCAACAGCCACTTTATTGGACAGTTCAGCCTGTAGTCTTTACAGGAGCAGTGCAGTCTCTCACACCCATGGGAGCCAGTCTCCATCAGTTCAGCCCACATGAAAAATCCCTCCTCTGGCCACTCTTGTCCTCAGACTCAGCCTCTGATCCTCCTCTTCCCTCCGCTCTCCTCTGCAGTATCCTCTCCTCGACAACCCCTGTTTAAGCTCGACTCGTCTCAGTTACTGAACTAGCATCCCTCTGTCTCTGCTTCCTCACAGTATGAGCAGCTGCCTCAGTTCCTGTGCCTCAGAAGGAGCCTCTTCTGCCACCACACCTTCGCTGTCATGAGGAACTTATGCGCTCATACTAGGTTTTGTGGGATATTGGGTCACAGCAATGAGAAAAGCACCAAATTCAGTTTGTCTCCAGACACAGTATCCATGCAAAGCTCTGAAAATGTCTTTCTAGCATATGTCTTTTTTCATTTTATTGAAAATAGAATTTTTTCCTCACATGGTATATCCTGACTATGGTTTTCTCTCCCATACTCTACCAAGTTCCTCCTTACCTCTCCCTTCATCCACATGACTCTCTGTCTCTCATTAGAAAACAAACAGGCTTCTAAGACATAGTAATAAAATATAAAAAGATAAAATATAATAAAATATTGCAAAATCTATCACATCAAAGTTGGACTAAACAGACTAAAGGAAAGGAGCCCCATTGAAGGCACAGGAATCAGAGACCCGCTCACTCACACCCAAGACTTCCATGAAAACACTAAGCTGGAAGCCATAAAATATATTCTCAGAGAACGTGGTGTAGACACACACAGGCCCTGAGCATTTAGACAATGATTTGGACTGAATCCAGACTTGCAGGAACTGTGCAGGATAAATCCAAAACAGATGGCTATAGGACCACACCTGGAGAAACACCAGCCTCTGTCCTACCATATAGAAGCTTGGTTGGTCCTCTATAAAAAGAGGACTTGCCCTCAGCATCTTATGATGAAATAAGCCAAATTGTGAACCAGAAAATAGAAGAGTTGGTTTCTCAATTGTCTTACTCTTGTCCATATTTTGAATTTTTTTCCAAGAAATAAAGATCCTGAATGCCAAGATGACACTTCACCTTGATGGACTGAGAATAGCTAGTAACTGAAGTCACTTAGGACTCAAGAAGCAGAAAATATATTACATGAATATGCAAATTATGCATAATTATTTATAAATTATTCATAGTTGCTGGGAAAGACTGCCTGGCAGAAACAACCTAAGGGTTGGAAGAGACACTTTAGCTCTTGGTTTCTGAGGTGTCAATCTGTCATGGAAGGAGAGCCGAGTAGCTCACATTAAAGGCAGCCAGGAAGCAGAGATGAAGATCCAGGCAAGAGATGACACAAAACCCCGCCCCCATTAACCTAGTCATTCCTCGCAAGGCTCCACCCCCCTGCTCAGCACTTCTCAATCATGTTGTCATACCTTGAATCCACCAAGTAACAAATGTAATTGCTAAGTCAGAGCCCTCAAGAGCGATCTATCTCTGGAAATTCCTCCACAGACATATCCAGAGGTGTGCTTTGCTAACCACTCTGACTCCAAACCAGTCTTTTCCTAATCCTAAAGCTGGTTGGCAAAATCAACTGCCACATACAGATGTTGAGGTTTGTTTTGCAGGTGGTTCTGTGTCCATTTATTACTAGGCTTAGAGTCGCTAGTACTTGTGTGTTTAGTGGGAAACCACAAAGCGGCTCCTTCCTTATAGAAGAGAAAAAAAAATGCTTATTTAAATTTCGCCTCATGGTTTGTGTGCATTTCAACCTGTGAAGGGGCAAGGGAAGAGCAGGAAGCTCAGACTTTCAAGTGAATATTCCTTCTCCCTCCCCAGCCCCTCCCAGAGAGCACTCAGGAACATCCATGAGTCGTATCTAGGAAGAAAGCCCCCTTTATGAAAGATGGAAATACGGAAGACTGAAACATAGAAAGTGTAAAATTATAACGGTGAAAAACATAAATGCTGGCCTCTGGCAGGAGAACGAAACAGAAACTTCAGAAAGTTTAACTCCACACAGGACAAGAGCCCCGGAAGGAGAGCATGTTCCTAAGACACTTGTGATGTCACTTCTGTCTTTGAAATAAGTCCCAAGAATGGTTGCTTTGGCTATGCTTCACAGACAGGGAAATTCACTGAGCTAGAAATCAATATATCTGCACATAAACACCTCCCTCTATTGTATTCCTCTGAGATACACAATGTCATTATCTGACAGCCAAAAACCAACCCAGCCTCTGTTCCCCCCTGAGAACCAGCAGCCCTGAGAACAGCCAGACTGAACGTGGCTCCCACAGCAGTGCAGATTTTTTGCTTCGTAGAGATGATTTTCTAGTCAAGAGACAGGAGGCTTTTATTCTCCCTTTTCTCCTTGACTATCCAGACAACTGGAACCTTCAAGAGGCAAGACCTTCATATCAACTGCAGGTCATTAGTCATTAGAGTGTGGAGGGGAGGTGAGCCCTGCCTATTCCTCATCTCCATCTTTTCCCTTCCTGACAGGAGGTTTCTATGTTTCTGATGTGATGTCTTACCTCATCCTCTGGCCCCCAAACCATGAAGGTGACCTGAAATTGCTCAACTGTGAGCCAAAATGAACCTTTCTCTCTATAAGGTGACTGTCTCCTGTGGTTATTAACAGCAGAAATGGTGTACTAATAACCCCCAAAATACCACCAGTGTCTTGGTTCATCTGTGAAACTATAATAAAATACCTAAGGCTGGATAATTTTAAAAATGAGAGAATATTTTTCATCATTCTGGAAGCTGAGAAATCAAAGTGAAGGAAATGTGAAGGTGTTGTCTGAGTCGCTACCTGGAAAGGATTCACCCTCTTCAGTGGAAGAAGAGAGGGCACAGGGCCAAGAGAATTCCTTGCAGCCTCTTTCACTGGGCCAACATCTCTTGCAGAAGGCTGTCGCTTCCTTGAGTTAATGGCCTCCTACATACTTGACCCCCTTAGTGTTATCAGACTGGTGCCTAAGTTTAGCACATGACATTAGGAGTTACATTAAGACCTTTAAGGGGGCTGGAGACATGGCTCAGCGGTTAAGAGCGCTGACTGCTCTTCCAAAGGTTCGGAGTTCAAATCCCAGCAACCATATGGTGGCTCACAACCATCCGTAATGATATCTGATGCCCTCTTCTGGAGTGTCTGAAGACAGCTACAGTGTATTTACATATAATAATAAACCTTAAAAAAAAAAAGCATGTGTTATCAGCACCTGCTGCATCAACTGCACCAACTTTAAAAAAAAAAAAAAACCTTTAAGAATCTCCAGCATTATGTATTTATGAGCCACAGGAGGAAACAGCTATAAACTATTGTGTAAATATATCAATCTAAGAAATTTTAAATCAAGAGTAGGGATGGCTGGGTGTAGTTTGCCTCTCACCCTGGCAAGCTGTGTAGACTCTGCCAGGCACACTCCTCGAGTTGCCTAAATTAATGAGTGTGAGCCAGTCAGATGAACTGACTCAGAACTCTGGGGGAATCTCAAAGGGTGTTTGGAAAACTGTAATTTGTCGTGATTGTGGCATGGCTTCCTCTTCATCAGCTGAGAGATGTCAACCTGTATTTTCTGCTCTCTCCCTTCCCTTGCTGCTTGCCTCATCTTTGAATGCTGCCTCAGCTTGGCTCTTTCTTCTCTTCTATAAAAGTTTTAAGAGTGTTCTTCACAAAAATACTTTGAGAAACTGACTCTGGCATTGGGACATTCACTTCAAAAGCTCTTAGAGTGACTTCAAGAATTCAGGAGTTTCTAATAAAATTGAACGTTCTCTTACAGTGAGCATGGAAAGCTGGAAGATCAGTTAAAGGGAAAGGATTTTAAAGGATTAAAATGTATTCTACTGAGAGAATTCTAACTAGTTATCACCTCATTTTGTTATTTTTTTCTCTCCATCACCAGTATTTCCACAATAGCGTGGAGTCATATTCTGCCATTAGAACTTTCCATGTTTTTTCAATTCACGGTACTTGTTGTAACCGGTTACAGTGGTCACAGTCCATCCTCCCTTCCTCACGAGTATTTGTCTTTTTCCAGCACACAAATGGTTCATGGTAAAATCTGATGTTTAAATTCTACTGTGCTCTTTTCTTCTTGACTCCCAGACTATGCAGTGGAGGAGGACAGAGAACAGGGATTTGACCTAAATGGAACAAGTCACAAGCTTTATTCAGGGGCTTCGGGAAAAGGACAAGCCTGTCCTTGACACTCAACTGTTGGAGCTCTGTGTCTTCTCTGCCCTGACTAGAGCATTAATTCACAGGTGAGGAAGCTATAACTGTGGTGAGAAGGGCTAGATGTGCCTTTCTTCTTTCATTGAGATAGAAAAACAGATATCTCTCTGTTTAGGCTAAAATACAAAAAATATATATCTTATATGTTTATTATTCTTTATATATGCCTTATATAGCTAATCTGCTATCTTATATAAATAATAATTCCTACCTATAGAGATTATGCAAAACAACATGAGTTAAATTTTTACTTAAATGTGAAGAAGACTGCTGGATTCTGCTTCTGTATTCTTGCTTGCTTTAGCAGGAGCCTCTCAGCCCCCTACCCGGGTAGATCTAATGTTTAAGAAAGCTATTTCTTAAAACAGGCATTACATAAACTGCTCTGGCCTTGCCAGCCTCACTTCTGCAACATGCCTGTACTCCAGTTAAATCCCCTCTTGCCATGAGTACCATCTTCATTGGCCACACGGGGAATAGATTCAACACTGTGTCCACCCACCAAAAACTAAGAAATTGTAGCTTGGGCTGCATTTTGCAGAGCTCTGTTTTGATCCAGGCACTGGAGTAAAATACACCTAATTTCTAGCTCTGGAAGTGGTACTGTTTGGTTCGTCACTGGCCAGTCTTTCCTGGACCCACGGAAAAGAAAGAAAGGAGCCGTACTGGCTGGTTTTGTGTGTCAACTTGACACAAACTAGAGCTATCACAGAGAAAGAAGCTTCCCTCGAGGAAGTGCCTCCATGAGACCCAGAGGGGAGGCCCAGGCCATTGTGGGTGGTGCCATCCCTGGGCTGGTGGCCTTGGTTCTATAAGAAAGCAAGCTGAGCAAGCCAGGGGAAGCAAGCCAGTAAGCAGCATCCCTCCATGGCCTCTGCATCAACTCCTGCTTTCTGACCTGCTTGAGTTCCTAACTTCCTTTGGTGATGAACAGCAATGTGGAAGTGTAAGCTGAATAAATCTTTTCCTCCCCAACTTGCTTCTTGGTCATGATGTTTGTGCAGGAATAGAAACCCTGACTAAGACAAGAGCTGTTAAAACTCCCCTGCTTTGTCCCAGCTTTGAGATTAAGGCTGTTGAAACAGAAACCAAATGTTCCCCTTTCATTAAACATAGAAATCTCTTTTCATATGGGTAACAATGAAAAAGGCAGAGACATTTTCCCTTCCATCCTCCTTTCTCTTCCACATCCCTAGTTGTGTGGTGATTAGATGGATTTTCTCTAATGATAGTACGTAGGTAGATAATTCCCACATGTACCCCCTTTTTCCCACAGCCTTATGGGTTTGAACTCTTGGGAGGTTGAGGAGCCTTTACCAGGTGAAATTTCACTGGAGAAAGTAGGTCTCTGGGAGCAAGCTTTGAGGTTTTGCAGATCATCTCCTATCTACTCTCTGTTTCTCAACTATGAGCTCAGTGAGACTCCCTGCCTCACACGCACCTGCTGTCATTCCTTTTCCAACAATAACAGCAGCATCCAGTTGAACTTTAGATGTCATCCATTGAACTCTAGAGGTTATGTAGCTATTTACTTCTACTGAAGCATTCTATGAAAGGTAAAGAAGTAAATAAAACTCCCAAGTCTCAGGAAGTGCCTGAAACCTACAAGATTCACAAGAAGGAGAGGCTGTCTGCTCAGCCTAGCTGTTTGCACAGTGTGCTGGGAGCAGCATACATGTAGCTTTTGTGCATTAGAGTCCGTGCTGAGGCGGACTTTTCAGTGATGTAGCTGTGTTAGAGTCATCTGTGCTCCTCTAGGCAGCCCCAATAAGTTGCCTAAGCTAGATGTGGGTGGAGTCATTTTGGTGGTAGTGGTTAGTTAGGGTGGTGGTGGTTAGTTAGGGTGGTGGTTAGTTAGGGTGGTGGTGGTTAGTTAGGGTGGTGGTTAGTTAGGGTGGTGGTGGTTAGTTAGGGTGGTGGTTAGTTAGGGTGGTGGTGGTTAGTTAGGGTGGTGGTGGTTAGTTAGGGTGGTGGTTAGTTAGGGTGGTGGTTAGTTAGGGTGGTGGTGGTTAGTTAGGGTGGTGGT
>LR751668.1:19921-117421 GCA_902729485.2 Mus minutoides
GGGAGGGGGGAATCCTACTGCTTAGAAGAGGTCCTCTGGGGGAGGGGGGAATCCTACTGCTTGGGAGAGGTCCTCCAGGGGAGGGGGGAATCCTACTGCTTGGGAGAGGTCCTCTGGGGGAGGGGGAAATCCTACTGCTTGGGAGAGGTTCTCCAGGGGAGAGGAGAAGAGCAAGAGGTTGTGAGCTGGACATGAGCTACAGACTGGCCCAACATGGAATATACTAAGCCAAAAGCAAAGGAACCTGGATTTACTGCAGTCTAAAGGAAGCAAAACCAACGGCCATGGGATACTCCCATCATGCCAGGGTGCTCACATCTGAGAGATGTTCATATCAAAGCCATATGCCCATGGAACAGCCAAAGTATCAATGTATTGATAATCCAATTCCTTTAGTCAAAATTGATTGGGTGTCAGGCTCTTCTCAAACTAGGATATTTTCTTTCAGCCTGGCGGTGGTGGTGCACGCCTTTAATCCCAGCACTCGGGAGGCAGAGGCAGGTGGATTTCTGAGTTCGAGGCCAGCCTGGTCTACAAAGTGAGTTCCAGGACAGCCAGGGCTATACAGAGAAACCCTGTCTAGAAAAAACAAAACAAAACAAAACAAAAAAGGATATTTTTTTTCCATTCAAACTTGTTTGAAATCTGCATTTGTAGCGGAGCACTTAGCTGCCTTCAGAGAAGCAGTTAAGGCATAAAGGGAGACTTGAACCCAGGAAAATGTGTAATAAGGATGGTTACAAGAGGAGAAGTTGGAGAATTTTTATTCTCTGGAAAAGAGATAGGAAGACAGGTTCAAAGAGCAAAGATAATCGATGGATGCTGAAGCTTACATAAACGTGTAATAAAATTACATTATTTTCTATTTCTCTGGCATTTCTTAGGTGAAGGGAGAATAGGCCTCCCCAAAGGAAACCAGGCACTGTGCTGTGTTGATGACACAAAGATCAACATCGCATCCTTCAAAGAGCCTCCACTGACGCAGAAAATTAAAAATGAGCCACATAGCAGGCTCCAGACTCCAAAGTCTTAGTTAAAATGCCCAAACCTAATCACTACCTATAGAAATAGTTTTCAGATTTGGATACATCAATCCCGGGTCTCCATAATATAATACAAAACACTTCCTGAAATTAAATGTTTTGACTTGTTTGATTCTAATATTTTCAAAGCCCATCCCATCCCCAGCAAAGGCAAGTGCAGACTTATGATCAATAAGAAAATACACACTTCATTATAGCTTCAAAGAAAATGAGGAAATCACTCAGACCTTAATCCACACATTCAATAAGTAACAAAGGGACACCTGATATACACAGGCACTGGAGATGCACAGAGAAAAGGAGCCAGGAACCTTTAAGGAACAAACTTTATAACATGTATATGCATATATGTGATACATCATAAAATTATAATTTTGAAACATTTTTGAATCTCTAGATTGAATAAATATGTGCTAAAAATTAAAAAGTCCTAGAAAGATTGGTTTAACTCAGATAAGAATTGCAGTCAGTTAAACACATGATTATTCCCTTCCTCACAGGAATATGTGGCCTGCCCCTAATAAACTACAGATGTCATTGATCATCTCAGTCTTTCCAGCTAACCTCAGATGTATGCTAGGGGTCTCCACAGTCCTCTCTGCAGCCTCCCTGATGTGATCCTCACAGTCCTCTNCAGTCTTCCCTGCAGCCTCCCTGGTGTGATCCTCACATTCCTCTCTGCAGCCTCCCTGGTGTGATCCTCACAGTCCTCTCTGCAGCCTCCCTGGTGTGATCCTCACAGTCCTCTCTGTAGTCTCCCTGGTGTGATCCTCACAGTCTTCTCTGCAGCCTTCCTGGTGTGATCCTCACAGTCCTCTGCAGCCTCCCTGCTGTGATCCTCACAGTCCTCTCTGCAGCCTCCCTGCTGTGATCCTCACAGTCCTCTCTGCAGTCTCCCTGGCATACTGGCTTGATCACAACGTGTTCTCTGAGGATTGTCCATCTACCTCAAGCTGCTGCTAATGCTAAAAGAAGAAAAGAGAGCCAAAGACTCTAGTCCTACATGCATAATTAATTAACTGTTTTTTAATACCTGAGGAGAGTGCCAGGGTTGAGGTTGATTTCTTTATCCAGTCCAAGTCTTTATCTAGTCCATATATATATATGTGTGTGTGTGTGTGTGTGTGTGTGTGTGTGTGTGTGTGTGTGTACACAGAAATGTTTATGGGTATGAAGAGATAACTCAGCTATTAAAAGCACTTGTTACTCTTGTAAAGGACCAAAATTCAATTCCCAACACCCACCTGGTGATTCACAACCATCTGTTACTCCCATTCTATGATATCTGATGTCCTCTTCTGGCCTCCACAGGCACAAGGTATCCATATAGTGCACAGATATATATGGGCTAACACCCATACACATAAAATAAAATAATAAACAAATAAAAATTTATAATATCATAAAATATACAAAATGTCACCTAGTGTTACATGGCTGAACTAATGGGATAAGTTATTAAATACAGGGGTAAAACAAAACTCACACAGCATCAAACTGTGCATCTGAGGAGCAGATCAGAGTACCCCAAATGTTAAAATTTTCATGTCACAGCAAGCAGTGTGTGAGGCATGAGAAACGGACTGTGATAGTTCATTCCCAGTATGCTGAATACCATCAATGTCCCCGGGTAAATGTGTATGGTCAGGAAAGTGGGCGTGAGGGGGGCTGACTGGTGACTGTGGAGCATAGAGGGGACTTCTGGACAGCACCTTCTTGGATGTTTTCTGCTCATCTCTCACCTCAGACAATCTGTGGGTCTGGACGACAATGTGTTTTTGTCAGCTTAGAGGGAAGATAAGCATCCTCACCCCTTGGTGGTAGCTGGCACTTGCTTGTCTTGGGTTCTGAGAATTGTAAGCTTACAGGCAGTCTGCTACCTGACTGAGCCCACAATAGAAAAAGGAGACCGTTACAAGCCCCCAAGTTACATTATATACTTATCAATGAGGTAGGTAGCTGGGGAAAGGTGAGTCCTAGNTCAGCTTAGAGGGAAGATAAGCATCCTCACCCCTTGGTGGTAGCTGGCACTTGCTTGTCTTGGGTTCTGAGAATTGTAAGCTTACAGGCAGTCTGCTACCTGACTGAGCCCACAATAGAAAAAGGAGACCGTTACAAGCCCCCAAGTTACATTATATACTTATCAATGAGGTAGGTAGCTGGGGAAAGGTGAGTCCTAGCCTATGGGAGAAGAAAACAGGAATTTCTCATCATTGTGGAACTTTGAAAACCACTGTCTCCCAGCAAATCTGCATGCTGGCCATTTTGCCTTCCCTCTATGCTGGCGTCCCTTTTTACAGAGTGGTGTATTAAAAATGGCTTTGCTTTCACTCTCTCTTGAATTCATTATCTTATTTCTAGCAGAAATAAGAAAAATACAAACAAAGGGGTGGTTATAACTCGTCATTGTCAAAGACTGATACCTTTACTGTGTAAGACACTCACAACCTCACAAATGAATACAGAGGATCTCAGAAGAAATGTAAACAAAGACTCCACATGACAAAGGATTAAAAGTGACCCTGTGTAACGAAGTTGCAAATGTAAACAACTGAATAAATGGGGAAATTTTTATAAAGTAAAATACTAGCAAAAAAAAAAAAAAAAAAAAAGGAGGCAAAGGGCACTTTCAAAGCCACAGGAATATAAACCGGTGTTGTGTTTCTGCAAACAGTTGTCAGAACATCAAATTTTACACGATCATCCAATAACATTAACTGTAAAAGGAAAAGGAAAAATAGTTCAAATATCCACAAAGGAAGTTTGATAAATAACTTTCCTACCAGCATGATATTTTGTAGTTTAGATAGATAGATAGATAGATAGATAGATAGATAGATAGATAGATAGATAGATAGATACATACTGTTTGGGGGAAATATCTACAATACAAAATGGATTGTTCAGTGTGATATATGTCCATTTTTGCTTTAAAAAATAATTGATGGATTGGAAAGATGGGTCAGTGGTTAAGAGAACTGGCTGCTCTTCCAGAGATCCTGAGTTCAATTCCCAGCAACCACATGGTGGCTCACAACCATCTGTAATGGGATCTGATGCCTTCTTCTGGTCTCTGAAAACAGTAACTATATCCTCACACATATAAAATAAATAATTTTTAAAAATTGAGTGTATGAGTGTGTGTGTGTGTGTGTGTGTGTGTGTGTGTGTGTGTGCGCGCATATGCAGGTACAAACAATATTGAAATGTTAACAACAAATTTTTAATTTTGATCATGTTTCCATGATACAAGTGGCAAAACATTCCACCATAGATTTCCATGTTAAATACATTTTTCCAATAATCATGGCTTTTTAAGGATTTGTTTTACTTTATTTGTGTGTGTTTTGGGAGGATCGGTACCCTGGAACTGGAGTTACGGCCTTTGTGAGCAGCCTGATGTGGATGCGGCAATCCAAGCCCTCATCCTCAGACTGAATGAGCAGTGAGTGCTTTTCACCACTGAAAAGCCATCTCTTTGTTCCCTGTGATTTATTTTATATTCAGAAAAAATGAGCAGAACTCTTAAATATACAATTTAAAAGCAAGCTGACATATGTTTAATCTGTTACGTGAAAAATAATACTTAGTTTTAAAAGTAGAATTTAACATAACCAAAAATGTAATTTTTAATTATGTATCTCACTATGTATAACTATGTATCTAACTATACATCTAATTATGTATAATCTAGTATCTAACATAAGCTTTTCTTTGAGGCATTAGTTTATTTTACTGATATTTACTAAGTGCTACTTTTTAACAGGCTCTAAATGAATACCTTGCAAAGATGCTAAACGATAACTTAAATAACTTAAAAACTAAAATGGAAAGAGTGTAATCACAGTTCAGCACTGTTAGAAAGTAACCATACTAACCTTGTATTAATCAGGCCTCCCCGAGAGCTGGGTACTCTACTAGATGTTACAATGTTACTAACCTTGTATTAATCAGGCCTTCCCCGAGAGCTGGGTACTCTACTAGATGTTACAATGTTACTAACCTTCTATTAATCAGGCGTTCCCCGAGAGCTGGGTACTCTACTAGATGTTACAATGGGCAAAAGAAGTACTGACGACCAACCATGCCCAGGATATAGACTGAATTATCTTTCTCAGTGAAAGGTTGAAAAGAGACTTCTAAAAATGTATATTAAAAATATTGGAAAAGCCAGACAGTACCTCACACCTTTCACCCCAGCACTTGGGAAACAGAGACAGGTGGATTTCAGTGAGTTCAAGGCCAGTCTAGTCTACAGAATGAGCTCCAGGACAGCAAGGGCTACACAGTGAAACCCTGCCTTGAAGAAAAAACAAAACAAAACAAAACAAAACAAACAAACAAAAAAAAAACCTTTGCACATATATGTCAGGTAATTAATGAGAGATTATGTTATTTTTCTAGCTTTGATGACTGTGTAGACTTATTTGGATTACTAACTACAATATATTGTAATTTTTTCATATTAAATAATCATCTTTATACCTGATTCTGTATTCACTATATTGAAAAATGTGTTTCTACATGAGTCTCAAGACCATAGTCTTTGGATATCATAAGACATGGATTCACCAATGCTGGTGTATAATTACTCTCAGATATGCACAAAAATGTATAATAAAATAGCTAAATTTATATTTCTAATCACAGGCATTTGTCATAAATGGGTCACAAAAAGTACTACTTGCAAATAATTTTAGATAGACTATTAATAATTACAGCTAATTTTGAATCAACTTTCAAGTATTAAATTGGCTGTTTATTTTCAAATATTTGCAGGAAAAACAGGTTAGAAAAACTCCAGCATCCTTTGTTCTGTGGACACTCATTCCAGGCTTGCCCCCCATATACCCCTACCTGCCCCTGGCCCCCCAAGCAAGGCAAAAAAATCGCTGGAGTCAGACAGATCACAGGTTTTAAAAGCCATGTGAACATAGTCTTGGGCACAGCTGAGGAGGAGAGAGAATAATGAAGGGAAAGGTGGCAGACAGAGAAAATTCAGAGGCCAATGCCCTGTGTGGATGATCTCAAGACCCCTGATCTCATCTCTCTAACCAAAATTTCTGTGAGGATGACTGGAAAGAGAGCCCAGCAGTCACTGGTCCTACAGGGGACTCAGGTTCTATTTCCAAGGGATCCAAGACCCTCTTCTGGCCTCCAAGGGCACTGTATTTATGTGGTACACATACACACATACTGGCAAACAGTACACATAAAATAAAAGTAAATAAATATAAAAATCAAAACAGACAAGCAATAACAACAACAACAACCAGGGTTCCAAGTCTGACACCTCCATTTGCAAATGATAGCTGTCCAGGGCCTGTAAAACAATTTTAACAGCCCGGCCAAGGGGAAATCACTAAAACGGTTTTACAAAACGAATTCTTTAATATCAATAAATGTATAGTGCCAACTAATTTGACACTAAGTACAGGCCAAAGAAAAATTATTCTGATATCAGCAGATAATGGATAATATATGTGTGTATTCAAAAGCCAAGATATTGTTTAATGTTGCCTTAAACGGTTTAATCTGAAATCCTACATCAGATAAAGCTAATAGAAAGTATATGCAGATTAAGCCGACTCCTGTATCACTTCTAAAGCAATTCTATCTTCTAGCAATTTCCCATTGCATCAAGCGCTGGCTCCTATTAGAACATAGCATGTTAAGGGTTATGATAACAGAATTAACTGAAATGACTCTAGCATAGCTTAAAATGTAGCATTGTATAATAATGGCTGTCTCTGGTTCACTTATTCATTTTCCTAACATTTACTAAGAGAAGACTTTTAACTAAGCTCTAAGTTAACTGATTAATACCTTGTAAAGATTTCTGAGCAATAACTTAAAAAATTAAAACAGAAAAAGAACCCTCCCATTTTAATAGGGTTGGAAATCAGACATGATAATTTGAACAATTAAATATTAATTGGGTCTTCTACGAGGTAATTGGGTGTTCCACTTAGATACCACAGTGAACAAAAGAAACCACTTCCTTTAGAGTAGCAGGGAAGGGTCTATTTTAAGCTGCTTTCCTTGCTGGGACAAAGTACTTGAGACTTTTTGTACAGGCTTCTGGGCAGCTCAGCTCACCTTTAGAGGGTCTAGGCCTGGTGGAAGGAAGGTAGGTCTCCTTTGTTTTTGGCCTGAGGTGGTGAGTCAGAACAAGATGGCAGCATGATTCTGTAGTAGGGTACTCTGCTCATGTCTGAGCTACTGCTCCCAAGAGAGAATGAAAGCTAATGACCACAGACAAGATCTGCTCTTCTCAAGTGTGCTCTCAGAGACCTACTTCCCGTTCAGAGTTAGAGTTTCCACTAGCTCCCAACAGTGCTCTCCACTGAGCACCATGCTCTCAACAATTGGACCTTTGCTGGATGTTAGATCCAAAACACTGTAAGCTGTGTTCAATACTACATGTAAGGTCTCTGAGTAAGTAAGGCCACACTAATATGAGGACAAAGGTCAGTGAACATGTGAACTTAAGAGCCAAGGCCCAGATGATGCAGAGTCCATTCTCATTCAGTTGGATATCCTGAGAACCTGCTCACTGCCAGCACTCTGCCAAATCCAGCTGTAAGTGTCTATGACTGTTCATTGCCAGCACTCTGCCATATCCAGCTGTAAGTGTCTATGACTGTTCACTGCAAGGCATGTGGGCTGGGGTTGGCCCAGAGCTGTAGGCCATCAAGAGGGGTGATGATAAGGGATAGTCTTCAATCAATGAAAGTTAGGGCTTTGGTGAGTAGCACCTGTTAATGTTTCAATTTTAAATGATTCCCACAAATACTGATAAACTAGGTTACCAGCTATAGAGAAATTTTAATCCAGCGTCATGGCTGCTCTGGCAAGGGATCATATTCAAAGGCCTTCTAGAACTATGTGATTGGGCTGGAATGCAGGCACACTCTAGATTACAGTGTGATCTGGTTAGAATACAGAAACGCCCTTAGTATACACCTTTGACCCCTATGAATGTAAGGTTAGTTTGTAGAAGGAAGCAGCCATGTTTGAAAGTGACATCTAATTGAGAGCCAAAGTGATGAATCAGAGGAAGATTTGACAGAATGAGACAGAGATAAAATACACCCAAGTCTCACAAAACAGCACAGGAAGAGGCTACTTCAGAACAGTACAGAGAGAGAGAGAGAGAGAGAGAGAGAGAGAAAGGTGGAGGGGTGCACATATATGTGTATAAGTTTGAGCTGGACAGTTTTACAAAGACAGGTGGTATGGCAGAAAGAACAAGTTAGACAGGTGAAGACAGAATGAGCCAGAGAATTAGAAGGAGCCAGATGATTAGAACATGTTGCCAAAATTAGTTTGAGGCCAATTACAGCAATTCAGTGAGAAGCGGAGAGAAGCCAGCTTGAATCAGTTAGCTTGGAAGATCAGATTGTATGAAGGCTAGAAGCTTCCAGGCCTAGACCTGGAGATAGTTAGAAAAGAAAGAAATGCTCTGGGCTCAGCCCAAGCCATGTATTTGTACAGCTTGAGTACGACTCTCATGCCACCCCTTCATCTGAAGAAATAAAAGCAAACTTACAGTCAACCTATGGAATCCCTGAAATACGGCAGAGGCTTTAAGAGGGTGAGACCTCATGGAAGGAAGTTAGATCACTGGGATGCTGTCCTTGAAAGGACATTTAAAGACTCTCCCCCACACCCCACTGCTCTCTCTTTCCCCCCATTATGTGAACTACCCTGCATCCTCCACCACAAACAATAAAGCTAACTGGCTACAGACTAAATCAAAATGAACTCTTCCTCTTGTCTAATCTCTGGTAATCTCTGGCATTTTGTCACAGCAGTAGAAAGCTGGTTCACAGTAACTGAGCCTCTTTTCCTCCAAAGTGGGAGCATTCTGGAAAATTCTAGGACTATACTACATCCCAAACACCCCATGAGGAGTTAAGTACCAGCTTCTGATAGTGGTAACTGCTCACTAAAGTTCAAAGTTAGCATCTCTGCCTGCCTCTCTGCCATCTCCCCTCCCTGGTGTTCCCTCACTTACCCCACATAAGACACTTTGGCTTCATTTCTCATGTTGAATCTCCTAGAGAGCCCAGCTACACACATTCCTGATCAATACCTTTGTCTTTATCCTGTACTTGATTGATAGCCATGTAATCTCTAAATAATTTTCCACTGAAATATCAGGCAAAATGGTCATTTTGATTTTTGTTTTAGATTTATTGTATGGGTATGATGTTTTTGCCTGCTGTATGTATGTGTGACACATGTGTGCCTTGTGTCTGTGGAGTTCAGAGGTGGCCATTGTATTCCTGGAACGGGAGTCACAACTGGCTGAGAGCTGCCAGGTAGGTACTAGGAGCAGTCTGAGTCTTCTACATGGCAGAAAACTGCTTTTATCTGCTGAGCCACATCTCTAGATCCAGGAAAAATTATTATTATAAGATGGTGTAGTGATCTGAATGAGAATGGCCCCCATAAGTTCCCATGTTTAGTTTCCAGGTGATAAACTGTTTGGAAAAATTGGGAGGCGTGGCCTTGTTGGAGTGGGTGTGTCTTTGGGGGGTGAGCTTTGAGGTCTCAAAAGCCCATACCAGGACCACTGACTCTCTCTGCTGTCAGCCTGTGGCTCAGGATATAGCTCTCAGCTACTTCTCCAGAACCATGCCTGCCTGCTTACTGTTATGTTCACCACCATGAGGACAAAGGACTAACTCTCTGAAGCAGTAAGCAAGGCCCCAGTTAAACCCTTTCTTCTACAAGTTGTTTTGGTCATGGTGTCTCTTCACAGCAATAGAAGAGTGACTAAGACAAATAGCTTTGCAACTATATTGATTACTAATTAATCATAACCTGTGACCGGGAGAAATAACCAAGAATAATTGGCTATGTGGTCAGCTTTCCACAATTACTGAAAATTTTTCCTTGTGACAAAATACCTGAAACATTCCTCCCAAAAGTTCTCTGATAGTTCACAATGAAATGCAAAAATGACCCTGCTGTGATTGTGTACTTGTGGGTACATACTGAGTAGGCAGACGCATTATTGAAAACAAAGACAAAGAGCTTGACAGGGTAAAATTGTTCCATAAGACTGGCCTCTTTTCTTTAACACTTGGCTAAAGGCTGAGTTGGATTATAAAAGCTATAAGACAAATGGCTGTGTGCCAAAGCCTTACAGAACCTGAAACAACAACAACAATCACCAATGGTGACAACAGGCTCGTTTTTACATCTCATTGTGAAATATCAAGAGTATTTGGGAAGTAATATTTCAGGTATTTGAAGGCTTAGTCATCTTTATCTTTGAGAAACGGTGTTGGAGCAAGCTCTCTCAGTAACAGTGGAGTTAACATAACACATAGGTTCAGGTTCAGCTTTTATTTCGCTCTTCTGTGTGGCCCTAAACCACCTTCCATTCTCTCATTGAGCATCGTTCCCGCCATGATGCCCTGGAGATGTTCAATGCCAAGATGAGGAAGGTATCTATTGTTCAATGGGTATGAATTTGGTGGTAACTTTGATGATGAAGTATATAAAATGGTTTTAATTATGATTCCCTGGTCTCATATTCATAGCAATGGGAAGAAAGCCTTCCTTGGGTGCCATGCTCCATCCTGTGTCTGTGTCCAACCAAATACAATTCTCTGTACTCCTATGGAAAATCTGAGAAAATCACATGGTCCCTGATGAATGAAGTAAGCAGTGCTTCTCCACCTAAAAGGATCCTCAGTTCCATCGTCTCATATAAGCCTCCCAGGGTTACTTATAAAAACCAGATCACAAATAAGCAGATTTAAAGAAAGAGTTCCGGGCTTTACCCATAATGGAGAACCCCAAAGTTGCTGCTAATTTGAAACCTAGACCTGTGTTGTCAAGCACAGTAGCCATTTGCGTCCTAGAGGTGGCACCTGCAGATGCCATATGAGGTGACTGCTTTAGTGTTTTCTTTTCTAAACCAAACACAATAAGAAAAAGCAGTAAATCTGAGGGTGCAGATGATTCTAACATTTTTAACGTGTGACATCACTTTTATATTTAGAAGTAACTTTTTTAACCTTTTTGTGTCTTGTTATTAAAAATGACACAAAAAATTACGTTTCAGGTATGGGAATATTAGATTCCTCTCTTTTGCATTTAAATTAGTTGTATTTTATATAAAGGTTTGCTTAGTTCTAGAAGAATTTAATTTTAAAAAAACTTTATAATTCCTTTTTATTAAGATCTTTTAAGGAGTAATCTAATTTGTCTAATATTTTTCTAAAGGATCTGCACGTTTCACCTAAGTCTCCCCACTTGTAAGTTTTTGCCCAACTTTGAGGATTGAGAAAACATAGGGTAAGACAGCCACACTTAGGCAGTAAAAGAAATCATCAAACACAGAAAGCTGGTGACAATGTATTTGAACAAGGGAGTCATGTCCTAGTCCCTGCGAGCAGCAGAACTTTGCAGCTTTGGCCCTGTGGTTCTAGCCTTAGAGTCAAAGATACAGGAAAGGAGCTGTGGTACCTCCCTCGGTGAGTAAGGAAAGCCACTGAGGCAGGCATGTGCCAAGGCTGTGCCCTCATAGAGGCCCCGAGAGGCCATTGTGTGAAGCTGTGAAGCTGAAGCCTTGGTTGATGCCAAGGTGTTGGTGATGCCGGAGCCATGAAATACCTGCCAAAGAAATCTGCCAACAGGCTGCAGAGCCATCCCAAGAGAAAAAAGTGTGCTGTAGCCAACAACGCTGAAGGAAGTTAGAGAGCTGAGGAGCACTTTGACATCAGACATGGAGGTGCAGGGCTTGGAGTTTGCCCAGCTCTGTGCTCTGTTTCCTCCCCTTTGGAATAGTAATAAATATTTATATCATTGTATGTTGGAAGTATGTGAGCTGCTCTTTCATTTTGATTTGATGGGGGTCACAGTTAAGAGGTGGCATGAACCTCAGAAAGAGACTTTGCAGTTTAGACTTTTAAACAGTGTTGAGACTATGATAGACTGTGGGGACTTTGGAAGTTTGACAGAATACGTTTTTGTGTCATGTTATGGCTACAGACCTCTGGGGGTCAGGGAGTGAAATGTGGTGGTTTAAACAAAGATAGCCCCATAAGCTCATAAATTTGAATGCTTGGTCATTAGGCGTTGGCACTAGTCCTTGTTGGACTAGGTATGGTCTTGTTGGAGGAAGTGTATCACTGTGTGTGTGTGTGTGTGTGTGTGTGTGTGTGTGTGTGTGTGTGTGTGTGTAGATAGATAGATAGATAGATAGATAGATAGATAGATAGATAGATAGATACAGAAACAGAGATGTAGATGTGGATGTAGATGTGGATGTGGATGTGGATGTGGATGATGTGGATGTGGATGTGGATGATGTGGGTGTGGGTGTGGGTGTGGATGTGGGTGTGGGTGTGGGTGTGGGTGTGGGTGTGGATGTGGATGTGGATGTGGATGTGGATGTGGATGTGGATGTGGATGTGGATGTGGATGTGGATGTGGATGTGGATGTAGCTTTAGATATAGATTCTGCTGCCTACTGACCCAGATATAGAGTTTCCCTCCAGGACCATGTCTGCTTCTTGCTATGATGATAACAGACTGAACCTCTGAACCTGTAAGTCAGCCCCAATTAAATGTTTTCCTTGCCTTGGTTCTGGTGTTCCTTCACAGCAATAGAAACCCTAAGACAGGGCTGTCCGTAGAGAAGAGGCTGGGCGGTTGAGACAGTGACACTAGGGCCATTGTCACAGGAGTCCCTGATGCAGGCAGAGATGTCACTCAGAACACTGGCTGGAAAAGCTATCTATCATTCTGTGTGCAAGCCCCTCATAGCCATGATGTTTAAACTGAACCAACACAGGGAGAATCCCCTCTCTGCTGGTGTAAACCAAGGAGACTGGCTTAAACTAGTCACATGAGTTTCTGTTAGCTTGAAATAAAATATTAGTACAGAAAGGTGAAACATAATTTCTGAGGACAGAAACTTACCCTGCACTTAGGCATGGGCAATGGCTTCTCCAAACAGTGTGTGCAAAGACCCTGCTGCAAATGGCTGCTGTAAAGCCATTGAGATCATGATTTGAAGAATACCAACATGAACACAGACAAGTTTCAGGATAAGGCAAGGTTCATTGCCATCATATAAATGGGAAAAGGAGGGCCAGAGTGTGGCACTACTTCATAGGCTCACGGGTAAGTTTGGTTAGGCGCTCTGACTCTCACACTGGTGTCTGGTAGGCAACTTCACAGTGGCCCTGGAGCCCTAGACATTCTTTGGGAGCTTGGTTTTTTTTTTTTCACCAGATAGCCAAATCTAGCCTAAAATGATATGAATCCTTTAATAACTCATCCCATGTAGAAGAATGTGAATATTTATCATTTTTGTTACAGACATAAGAATGCATTAGGGGTTGAAGGGAGCAGTCAGTCAGGAAAGTCCCTGCCTTGCAAGCATGAAAACCTGAGTTTGAACCCTAGAGATCAGGTATTTGAGCCAAGTATAGTACTGTAATCCCAGTTCTGGGAAGGCAAGAGACCGCAGATTCTTGTCCGCTGGCCAGTTTAGTCAAGGGTATTAGAAACATTGATCCATAAATAAGAAAAAAAGAGAACCTATCGTGAACATGTTACAGGATTGTTTTGTTTGGGTTGTTAGCCTGTGCAGAAGACAAAATGGTCAGCGTATCAATTTGGCACAAAATAGCAGTTTTTAAGTTGTGGCTGGCTGGGTTCTTTATGGAAGTACAATCGTCCACCCATGTATCTAGCACTGTCTTTGCCCTGCCCCGGATACAAAGCCTTATCCAATCTCTATCCTGGGGCCCAAGAGTCCCTCCTTTTCTGGTCCATGGCTCAATCCCTCAGCAGGCTGACCTTAAGACCTGACAGTTAGGGAAGGAAAGGCTCTAGTTCCTCCAGACTATGGTTCTCTGACGAGGTCTAAGGGATTGGATACTGAAAATGGACCAAATCGATTTAGCTCTCACAGTAGCAAGTTCCAGACTACTTAAAGAATCCTGTCTCAAAAACAAGCAAAAATAGCAAAACCAAGAGGGGCAATGCTTGAGGACCAGCATCCAAGTTGACCTCTAGGCTCCCATGCACACACACACACACACACACACACACACACACAGTAAAATTAAACCATAAAATAAAATAATAACTTCATGGGGACCAGCAAGGTGTTTCAGCAGGTAAAGGTGCTTGCAGCTTTAGCCTAAATACTTGAGTTTGAAATTCCAAATCTACATAGTGAAAGGAAAAAACTGACTCTGTAGGCTAACCTCCATACATGTGTCACAATACACACGTGTGCATGTGCATACAAACACACAAAAACACAGTAAGTTAATAAGAATATGTCTTAGGGTTTTACTGCCGTGAACAGACACCATGACCAAGGCAACTCTTATAAAGACATTTAATTGGGGCTGGCTTGCAGGTTCAGAGGTTCAGTGCATGATCATCAAGGTGGGAGTGAGGAAGCATCCCGGTAGGCATGATATAGGAAGAGCTAAGATTCTACATCTTGTTTTGAAGGAGAACAGAAGACTGGATTCTAGGAAGCTGGGTGAGGGTCTTAAAGCCCATGCCTACAATGATACACCTACTCCAACAAGGCCATACCTCCTAATAGTGCCACTCCCTGGGCCAAGCATATCCAAACCACCATAGAATACAAGTTTGTTTGTTTGTTTGTTTGAGATATATATATATTTATTTATTTATTTATTTAACGTATATGAGTATAATATAGCTGTCTTCAGGCACACGAGAAGAGGGCGTTGGATCCCATTACAGATGGTTGTGAGCCTCCATGTGATTGCTAGACATTGAACTCAGGACTTCTGGAAGAGCCGTCAGTGCTGTTAACTGCGGAGCCATCTCTTCAGCCCCAGAATACAATAAAAACGTAAAGAAGTTTGCATTCACTGGCCCTTACGCTGGTCTCCTGGGTACTGTTGGGCGCATCAAAGATGCTGAGCATCGTGAGAGAGCCAGGGTTTCCAAGGTGAGTGTGCAGGCCTGTATTTGTGACATCTTTTAATCTCTTAAGAAGATTGCTGAATGCCATCAATGTCCCCGGGTAAATGTGTATGGTCAGGAAAGTGGGCGTGAGGGGGGCTGACTGGTGACTGTGGAGCATAGAGGGGACTTCTGGACAGCACCCTCTTGGATGTTTTCTGCTCATCTCTCACCTCAGACAATCTGTGGGTCTGGAGGACAATGTGTTTTTGTTTTTGTTTTTTAATATTCTATTCGTTGAGCTGTAATGAAGTGGAACAATCTTTGTAAATGTGTTTGCCTTGTGAACTTTGGGGGAAAGTGAGAATTTGTCTTTCCACCAAGTTCAAATGAGACCCAGCAAGTGATTATGGCTTTTTCTGGAGTGAGAGCAACATGCCAGTTTCACTCAAGTCAGGAAGTGTTTATGTTTTGAATTAACTAATAAAACAGAGAATGCTAAAAATAAATTTTGAGCCACAACACGTTAAAACTATTACACGGCAGTGTTCTAGTAAACAAAAGGCTTAGATGATATTGCCTTTATACGGTTTTGTTTTATTTTATTTTAACCAAAAAAAAAAAAAAAAAAAAGACTAACACGGAATGCAGCGTGAGCACTACCACAGCCTGTGAGGCTCCCTGGTAAGTTCTTGGCACTCTGGAGCTAATTCTTCCACATTCCCTGCATGAACTGGTCCTACATCAGTGTTGGCATGACCAGTGGGCTTCTGTGAACTTAAGTAAGCTGTTTCTTTTTTCAAATGTTCCACTGTGACACTGTTAAATATACAAACAGGAAAATAAACCCACTTCATGGGGGGAGGGGTGCATGATGAGAAGACTGGCTGACAGACAGTCGGGCTTTTGTTCCCCTCCCTCCCTCTCCCCTCCCTCCCTCCCTCCCACCCTCCCTCCCTCCCTCCCTCCTTCCTACTTTCAAACTTCCTTGCTTTTAACTTCCGAGCTATCTCTCAGTCCCTTCTTATGGCATTTTACAGTAAATTCAAAATATCGTATATTTCATCCCAAAATGCTACAGTGTGAAATTCCTTTGAAGTCGGCTGAGTATAGTGGCAGGTCCTTGCAATCTTAGCAACTCAGAAAGCAGAGACAGGAGCATCAAGAACTCATCATGGCTATACAGTGACCTCCTGTCTCAAAAAATTTAATATTATCACTAAGACTATGAAAATTATTTTAACTCTGTCTTTTGTCTGGTACCAATCTTGTCCTAATTTCACCCATCAGCTCCAAACACACATGCTAGAGAGATGGCTCAGTGGTTAAGAGCACTGACTGCTCTTCCAGAGGACCCAGGTTTTATTTTTCAGCGTCCACATGGCAGCTGACAAGCATCTATAACTCTAGTGGGGGGATCTGGCGCCCTCTTCTGGCTTCTCTGAGCATTTCACTCACATGATGCCACATAACTGCGCATGCCTTTGTCCTCTTCTGTAAGGTCAGACCAGCAACAGCAGCACCCCAAATGGTTGGACTGAGTAGAAGAAAGCCTGCCTTAAAGCCCTTACTGCAACACCCAGAATCCCTCAGGCACTGAGCGGATCCAGTCTGTTGTTTCTGGGCTGTTCCTTTTTTGGACACATTACGCACTTAGGTTCTGTGTTAGGGAGTTTAGCAAGCCTAGAATACTGAAACTGTTTGTATTCTTGAGGAGAGATGCCTGCAGTTCAGGCACCAAGACAGAGGCAGAGTCTCTTGTACCAAACCTGAACTCGTGCTTAGCTTTAGGTCAATCAAAACCCACAGGGGTCCAGCGTGCCCAAGAACCACATTCCTGCTGGACCATTGTGGGCTTCAGAGGAGGAAGTGAAGTCCGGGCATGCAGTCTCTATGCAGCTGTCCCAGCTTCAGCGTCTTTCCCAGTAAACTTCTGCTTCTGGTCTCGGTTCTGATAGTTGCTTGTTGGATGTTGATTTTTAATACTGCATCAACTCTTGGCCATCGCTGTTCTCATCTATAAAATGGGTTCAACAAGACTAGCTTTGCGTGAGGCCTGTGAGACTGTGAAACATGTGTGTATACACACCTTTCACACACTAGGTTGTCCTGAAACTTCGGGCTGTTTCCTGCTAGTTAAATTAGGATGATTGTTTTCTCTGCCCCTCCATCTCAGCCTCAGACAAGCTATTTTTTCTCCCCAGCATCCTTTTCCTGTTTTGTTTGGATTTTTTCTTTGCTCTCCACGGCCCCTGCTTCTGGCCCTTCAGGCTTCTGGCCAGCCCACCGTGCCCTGCCCTGAACAATTTCCGAAGCCTCGGAAATGATTGCCCCCACCTGCCCCCCTCTGCCAGAACCAACAGTAGCTGTCAGGCCCTATGTGGGTGGCACTTTATAATCTTAACTAGCTTCACACCACGTTATTTTTAATCCTGACCATAATTCTACGAACACATACTTTCCCGTTTTCTAAGCAACTTGGCCAAGGAGCTGGCGCTCTTGGTGCTTAAGAACCAATGAGCACGTTCTTTGCCAGTCTTCTCAACTGCTGTTAGCTCTGTCTCTATAAACAACGCAGGGTGAATCAGGTGTGGCGGCTGACAGCCAGCACTGAAGCGATGGAGGAGGATCGTCCACCAGCAAGCCAGACTGGGCTACAGAGTGAGACCCTGGCTCAAAAAAAAGCAAAACCAGTGGGCTAGTGAGTGGGTCTAGTGAGAGGTGAGAGCCTCTGGGTGTTCTATAGCAAGGCAGGAAAGCCTAGGGAATAGTTTATAAGCCTAGGACTCCACTTGGCTTGGGCAGTAATTCTAGCGATGCCCTGGGTAGCTTGAGACTCTTAGTCTATACACACACCACACGGAACAATGAGCCTAGCAACATGCTAGCAATTTGGACCCAAGTGGATCTTCAGTATAACTCAATCTAGGACTCACTTTTCAAGCTCTAGTTAATAGCTTCCAGGGCCTGAGTCTGCATGACTCGGTCATGTCACAGAAGACCCTGTCTCTTAAACGATCTATCATGGCAATGGTACCACCTTTCAACACATAAACCATTGGGGGTAATGTTCAAACCGTAGCACTTTTCACAGGAATGAAAGTAAGAGGAACAAGCAGAGTTTGTGTGTGACGATCACTTTATCCCTGCAGATGAGAAGAGAAAGAATGAGTACATTTTGAAAGCCAATGAGATTCCTACTGTTGGAGGTCAGTAAGGAACCGCTGAGCATCCACCTTCACAGAGGTTCAACAAGATTTGCTTTGTGACTCCATTGAAGAGGGCTGCCCACAGGAACTGGGTGGTGGCAGTGTTGCCCCGCTCTAAACCTTTCAGGTGTCAAATAACAGAAGCCAGGTGGATACTGGATATAGTAATAGCTAAATTGTGCTTTTTATCATCTCAAAGATTTTTGGCCAATGAGAATCATCTCTTGTTTTACAAGCCAATGAAAAGCAACCTGTCAGGGTGAGTGCTTGCTTCTCTTTTAATGTTTTGTGTAGCAGTTATCCTTAGAGGAACTGGTTAAATTACATAAAGCCCTAAAATTACACCTTCTCTTGTTTCACTTTTCCCAGTGGGAAACTTTGAATATAGCTTATTGCTAAAATTGTTCAAATATTTATAAGACAAAACTTATCAAGTACCTAATTCAACTGTTTTTTACAATGATTTTCCAAATACAAGGTAGCTTGAGCATTAGAAATGATGATAGAAAATTATTATACTGTTTATGTAGGAAAAAAAAACACTCTGCTGGTGCCATACTTGTGAAATATAACAAAACGGATTGAGAAAAATATACAAAGGAGAAGGAAGCAATTCAAGAGAGTGGAAAAGGAAGCAAGGTTTGGAAAGAAAGCAAATACCGTTGTCAATACTGTTTAATAAGTATGATTTGTCAGAGGTTATTGAAGCCCTCCATAGCTATTGGACCTAACAAACTGCCCATGAAAATTAATCATAGACCTGAGGGCACTGACAGAGAGCCATTTCTAAGCCATATCAGGGCAATAGAGACCTTCCTCACAGCAGATTCCCCCAAGGGGTCCTGCATTTTCTTGACCAGGTCCATGCTACCACCATCAGAACAACCAGTTCTCAGGGGATGGTCTAGAAATGCTCAATGAAAAACAAACAGATATGTTATTGAATTGATGATAAAAATATATCAGAAAGGATGCTGAAATAACCCAAGAGAAGAAATACTGAAGCGATTATAAGCTCCATTTACATGAGCACTGTCAGTTATGCTAACCAGCAAGCTTTGGCAGACCTCCAGCACATCAGAGGGATACTATGGCATTACCCACTTGAAGTTACTCGGACAGTTCTTTCTGGTTTTTTCCTCTCAAGCTCTGTGGGTTTTGCTTGCCTTAGATATTTCAAACCAGTGTTAGGTTGATCAAGAAGACCAAGGCTGCTTAGCCTAAGCTTGTATATCCTCTCTCTCCTCACAGTGTCTGGCCCAGAAAGCTACTGGGAAGGAGACACTTAAAGAATGATGGCCAGAAGCCCACATTGCTACAGATCATGATAAAGACACATAGTGTTTTAGAGCCACGAGTGCATGCAGGAATTTGGACTGTACTGTTCATTGATGGAAGAGAAGAGCCAGTGTAATGGCCAGAGACCATTTCCCCAAAAGCAATGAAGACTGGGAAAATCCAGACTCACAGAGACAGAGCAGTCAGTCATGCTCACTGGGGATTTTATGGCTTTTCCTGAAGAACTCTTGATATGTCTAGTTCTCCGGAGATGAGGAAGGGTGAGTCTGTCCTTGAGAACCTGCCACCCCTGTCTACCTCAGCCATGATTAATCGTGGAAGAGAAATGCAAGTGGGTCACTTTTTAAAAGTCACACTTATAGGATTTCTCTTACCATTGTAGTGTACCTAAGAAAAGGATCCCCATTGTATGGGAAACTCTTCAGTTCTTTTAAAATAATCCTTGGCTCGTAACAATTCAGAATATTTAAATCATTACGAAGGTCACATCTTACCATGTGGCAGTTCAAAACAAGAACACTGAACTCCGATGACTTGTTTTGAATTATGCATTTGTAAAAGCCCATCCTTCCATGATGGTGTACATGACAATCTGATCTCTGTGACAGGGAGGTAGAAATTGCTGGGTAATTTTTTTTTTGAATCAGTATTCAAACTCTTCAACAAAGTACATGTTTTGGGTTTTTTTATTTTCTGTGGAAGTCAAGTGGAAATTTCTCTAAAAGTACTTTTATTTAAAAGACAACAACAACAACAACAATATTTAGACATTTTAAAAAAATACCTACTTCAAAGTTTTAGAAATTCTACAAAATTGTACAAATAAGTGGTTTATGTACGTGAGACACACAGGCCTCGGCAGGAGAGCAACCTAGAACATGTTGGGCTGACATTCATGGACAAGTTTAGTCTGAACCTGGTAAAAATTCAAGTTTCTAAGTTGAGAATCTATTTTTTTTCCTCTACTTAACAGGGAATAAAATGTTCGATATACACAAATTTTAAATCTTACATTTGACAGTTAGAGGAGATGTTATCCTCTTATTTCATCAAAAAGTAACTGTTAAGCGAATGTTCTAGTTTCATCTCTGTTGCTATGATAAAATACCCTGACAAAAAGCAGCTGAAGGGAGAAAGGGTCTGCTTCATCTGACATTCCCAGGTTACAATCCATCACTGTGGAGGAAGTCAAGGCAGGAACTGCAGGCAGTCACATCCATTGCAGGATTTTTGATCACACTCTAAACCCTGAATTTGTGATGTGTACTGGAAAAAAAAAGTTTCTAGTTGTGGTGTGGCTCAGCCCTAGCACACGCCTTTAATCCAAGACCTTTCTACTTGAATATTGTAAACGGATTAAATAAAGTCAGCCATAGGTCAGGAGGCGGAGAGAGCAACCAGAAACAAAGATTCTGAGCCTGGCATGGGCTTTTTGAAACCTCAAAGCTCACTCACCTCCCCCCCCCACCCCAAACACACACTTCCTCCAACAAGACCACACCTCCTGAATCCTCCTAATCCTTTCAAAGAGTTCCACTCCCTGATAACTAAGCATTCAAGTATATGAGCCTATGGGGGATGTTTCTACTCAGACCACCACAGTAGCCATCACAGTCAATGAATTATTGAACGAAAAAGCAAGTGTGGATTGAAAGGAATTAACGTAGAACAAAAGTGGATCTCAGAGAAAAAATTAGCCAAGGCTGGGGGTAGGGGCAGCTACTCAGCTTGTGGCCAAAGCTTGAGGCACCCTCATTTAGTAATCCAGACATAATGCCAGATGTGGTGGTGCACATTCTTGATCCCAGTGTTGGATAGGCAGAAGCAGGGTGTTGTCTGAGGATCAGCAGCCAGCCAGACTATCCTAATTAGTGATCCCCACGTCCCAGCAAGAAGCCCTTTGTCAAAGAGCAAGATGGAAATCTCCCAAGCAACAACACCTGAGCTTGTCCTTAAATGTCACAAAGGATTTTTCTTACCTTTGTAGTTCACCTAAGAAGAGGGGCCCATTGTATGGGAAACTCATGCACAGGCAACCACATATATTTGTGCACACATGAGCATGCACACAGAGAGAGACATATACATCTACATGCACATGTTCACACACTTGCACAGGCAACCACATACACTCATGCATACATGTGAACATGCACATACACACACATACACCTGCATACACATAAACACACACATGCATGTGCAGCCATACATATTCACGCACACACATGAACATGGTCCCTTCTGCCATGGAGTAGAAACACTGAAGCTCTGAGCCAAAGAAAACCTTGTTTCTTGCTAACCTGAGATTACCTCAGGTTCATTCTAGTGACAGTGACTGTAGTCGGCACCACCTACATCCCTCTGTAGTCGGCACGTCTTTTCTGAATCTAACCTTCCTGGATCTCTCTTACAGACTTCTGGGCTTGCCTTGGGCCTGCTCACAGAATACAGAGCAGTCCCAGAAAGAACTCTTTATCATTATTATTATTATTATTATTATTATTATTATTATTATTATTACACCAATAAACTCTCTTTTCTTATGATACACTACACTAGCAGGTGCCAATGATTAGCATGTGGGTGTCCTCGGGAGCTGATGCCCAGTCAGGCTTCGGCAGTAAATGCTCACCACAAAAGATTCTCACCACAGCGACCAGTTAGAGCCAAGCATGTGTTAAGCCTGAACTGGGTGTTTCACAAAAGATACTGAATGAAGCCCTAATACCAGCATTTTGAGGACAGTAATGTCCCCGTTTCAAGACAGGGAGGATGCACACTGTCTTTGTTCACAATCAGCTGCAATTTGACTCTGGCTCCAATGCATCTCTCCCCGTGACCACCATAATCTGTTCCTCCTGGAGAAATGCATGGAAATCTCCAGGCTGGGCATTCAGATGCCTGTGTTAGCATTCCTTCACACATAGACATTTCCATGGCAGGCACATACCCAGATCCTTCCTCTGAATTCTGAGGATGTATACTGCTGTACTGGAAAGCCAGGTATTTATTTCGCTTTGGTACACGCCCCAAGATCAGCCAGTCTCAACCACCTTACTACAACTTCCTGCCTGTGCCTTCAAGTGTTCACAGTGAAGATCTTATATGAACATTCTTAATCATTTCTGGCAGTAATGATCTCTTATTGTCTCGTTTTCTTTTCCTTTTAAAGCTCTAGGATAGTCTATAGTCAGATTTAAATAATTATACTATAACTTCTCTCCCCAGGAGGAATTCTCCTAGCAACTCAAATATACTAAGTAAGAGGTTTTTTACTTAGTATATTTGTATTATATATATTATATTATATGTATCATATTATATATAATATATACAATATATTATAGTATATATAATATATATGTATAATATATTATATATATTATAGTATATATGTATTATTTGTATTTACTTAGTATATTAGCTCCACGTCCTAAACACTGAGATTACAATCCCATGTCTCCACTTCACAACCATGTGATTATGGTCACATGTCAGCACACCTGATTGATGAAGGGATGGGGATAAAACCCAGGGCTTTGTGAATGCTAGGGAGACATTCTGGCCAGCTGAGTTACAACCCCAGCCCCATGTGGTAAACTGTGTCTTAAATGTGAGTGTTTGTTTTTATAAAAATAAGAAGGTTCATACATGGGGGTTAATGTATATAATTATTAATATATATGATAATAAATAGCCCTGTGAACATGTTAGGAGACAAAGACTCTCTAGAATAAATACCACCGGTCAAAATATGGAAAGTGGTAGACCCAAGAAACAACTTTGATTTTCATATAAATAAATACCTAAAAAAGATGCTAAATTCCACAAAGTTAAGCTGAGCAATCACTTAGCATACTACAATGGAGATGCTTTTCTCTGGAAAGCCTGCACACACAGTAGGGCATCATACTCCTACTGGCTGCAGACAAAGCGAGTCACTTCTCGCCCAAACCTCCACAGAGATGTTGATGAAACACGAAATGCATAAACAGGGTTCTTCTGACCAGAACCACACACAATATTGAGCAGGAACTTGTGGGTAGTTTTTCCTCAGGCTCTTGGGAACTACAGAAGGTTCTTGTTAAAATGAACACTGGGTGATAAAGTTTAAGAGTCTCCAGACATTTGTAAGGCCAAAGAATAATACATTAAAAATGCTGATTTAATAAGAATACATATAAACTCCTCATAAATCATTTATGGTAATGCATAATTTTGAATTACTCAAAAAAACACATAAATACTAAAGCCATGATAAATTACAACTCATGCTGAACTAAGCCTCATGTTTCCAGTATCAGACAAACAGATAAATTAATGTCCTTAATTAGCAGCTGATGAGTTGAAGTCATGTGTAGTTTTAAAAGAATCCTCTCATGTCTGTGGTATTTCCAAGATGGTTGGCTAAATTAAGCCTTCCCTTTCACAGATTATTTTTAAACTTTTTTTTCTAGACTTCCTTGCAAACTGTCAAACCTAATAGATGGTATAAGATGGGGGGATGGCCCAGCCCAAGAAGCTGTTAACCTGACGAGGTCTCTCAAATCTGTAATGATGATTGCATCTGTCAAGTCGGCTGTCAGAGTCTAGCAAATTGGATGATGCTTGGGTACCCAGCACACACTCTCGCATACCAGACAGCCGTATTGTCCCCGTCAGTGGATAACAACCAAACATGGCGAGCCCATCTTGTCCCATGTGCAGGTGTTACCCAGGACGCCTCAAAGCTGGAATTTAAGTCTCTGGGCTTCGCTGCTTGTTTCTTCCAGTTGTCAAAAACTGGAAAGATTTACTCACCCTGACATGAAAACATCACCTGTTTCTACAGCAATGTCAAGACGCCAATTGGCAAAGATGGGCCAGATGAGTTCAAGGTGGTTTCCGCAAGCCCTTTCCTGGACGGGGCCAATTATTGTCAATAGTTGGGCAGAAGCAAACCAATTCCACTTCTCTTGATGTCTGTGGGCAAGTGTCAGACTCTGGGTTGTAAAGGAGAATGGAGAGGAAGGGGTCCACGAGGAAGGGCTCAGAACAGGGCAGGCTGGGAGATCAAAGCAGACAGATGATCTGTAGAGCCTCCTGAACCTTGTACCGAAAACCAAGGCCCTGGGGGAAAAGAGCAGGGGCGGATGGAGGAAAACGTGATTGTCTTTCCCTTGGAGACACAGCGTCTAACCGTGGGTGAGACAGACAGGCGATGTGCCAGGACTCTGAAAATCATGCATTATCCCAGATATTTCAGATATCTGCCACTTCCTTTGCTTCAGAGTTACAGTGTTTGGAAATCATGAACTCCAATAAGTCCCTGATGTGCGCTACTAAGCACTCAGGGCCTCTTCAGACAAAAGTGGCACTCNTGGAGACACAGCGTCTAACCGTGGGTGAGACAGACAGGCGATGTGCCAGGACTCTGAAAATCATGCATTATCCCAGATATTTCAGATATCTGCCACTTCCTTTGCTTCAGAGTTACAGTGTTTGGAAATCATGAACTCCAATAAGTCCCTGATGTGCGCTACTAAGCACTCAGGGCCTCTTCAGACAAAAGTGGCACTCGGGACAATCTGCTTCTGCCTTTGTTCATTTCTGCTGGATCCAACACATGTCAAGGATGCCCCCTCTTCTCTCCGTTACCATTGCTCATGAATGACTGCAGTAGGAATGAGGGACCAGGCAATGAGGGACAAGGCTACCAAAAGAAGCCTGCCTACAACACTGCCTGGCTGTTGTAGGGCAGATACCTGCCCTACAGTCTGGGTGTGTTGTATATGGAGGTGCCCAAGTGCCAGTCACACGCAGGATACATTCAAAAGAGCAAAGGTTAATCAGAGAAGAACAGGGTCTCTCAGCATCCACTACTGAGAACACAAGAGGCAATATTCAGGAATGGTCATCGGTGGGTGTACGAGGCACTATTCAGGAATGGTCATCGGTGGGTGTACGAGGCACTATTCAGGAATGGTCATCGGTCGGTGTACTTGTGTTAAGCGCCTACTGTGGCTAGAGAGAAAACTCAGTGGTCAGTGCTAATGTAGCACACACAAGGCCCTAGAGTCTGTGGTACATGTGTTGGGGACCAGCTGTGATCCTGAATCCTCCATTTCTTCCCTCAAGGTATCCAGGTGCTACTGAAGGATGCTGTAGGAGATCCTGGCAGGAAGGATGAAGCAGTCTCTGAAGCAGGTGGGATCTGCAGGATCCAGGTCCTGCTGGGGGTGAGTGTAGGGAAGAGAAGGCCTTGGGGGCGGGGGTACAGCTCTTTTAGATGATCCTTAATAAAACAGCCTCTTACATGATGGTCAGTGAACCAGCCAGGGCACATACACTTTATTCGGGGTGACCAAAGGGCTATAAATGAACCTTGGAGAGTGGGAAGGAGTTTTCAGGGTGAATGGAAAATCATTGGCCGGAGCTTCATGTAACTGTGAATGGCTCATTTGTATGGAGAGGTATTCCAGGATTCCCAGGTACTTTCTGGGAGGGTTCCTATAGCGTGGAGGGCGAGAGTTGAACTTGTAGGTTTGCCAAGGGTTACATACATAACCTTTCTCATGTAGAGGGTGTGGGGGTCAGGCTCCCCAGACAAGGTCAGAGAAGGGGAAGCCTTGCTGGAAACAGGAGTCCTCCATTTTGTGCAGAGTTCAGAGGAGCTATCTGGACATAGCAGACTTCAACCTTAAGCAGAAGGGCTTCCCAACAAGAGGTAGTCATCAGCACCTATCCTGTGCCTGACACTGCACTGAATGGGGAACCACCTACAAAGTATATGTCACCTGAGGATATCATGTTCAGTAGGGAAGAGAGCCATGATAAAGCCCCATTTGTCTTAGAAGGAACTGGGAAGAGCATCTTCCCTAGATAGAGTAGAGAGAGACAACTTCCTAGACACAATGCCGTGGACTTGATGGGTGACTTGGAGCCAGCTGGGCAAGAGTGAGAGAGAAGCATAGACTGAGAGACATTCCATACTCTTAAAAGAAGAGAGTCCATAGTATCCAATGAACCAAGAGAAGCCTGTCTTAGCACTTAATGTGTGGGTTGGAAGAGATAAGGTGACCCAAAGAAGTGTCAGATAAAGGCAAGATGCTTAATGTTTTGTAAGGCAGGTTAACATTTTATCCAAGTACCAAGGAATATTATTTAAGAATGTAGGCAGAGGAGAAATTACTGTGTTGTGTACTTTTCTCGTTGCTATGATGAAATACCTAACAGGAAGCAATTGAAGGGAGAATGGAAATTCCTTTGGCTTACAGTTCAAAGAGAGACAGTCCATCATGGTGGGGAAATCAGTGTATTGCAATTGATCATATTGCACCTATAGTCAAGAGAGAAACAGATGAATATGGATACCTCCCTTTCTCCTTCCCTCCTTTTCTATTTGGACAGAAACCCTAGCTCAAATAGAAAAATAGTGCCAACCACTAGGATGTCTTCCCCATCAGTTACCCTAATCAAAAAGAAAAGAAAAGAAAAGAAAAGAAAAGAAAAGAAAAGAAAAGAAAAGAAAAGAAAAGAAAAGAGGGAGAAAAGGGGAGGGGAGGGGAAGGGAAGGGAAGGGAAGGGAAGGGAAGGGAAGCCTTGTACAAATGCCCAGAAATCCGACTGCAGCTGACTCTAAAGCTTCTAACCCCCTTTCAGTGAAGCTGCAGTGACCTGAATCACTCTGGGGAGAAGGATGAGTTTGGGGAATAACTTAACTCAAGGTTTCACAGCCATGTGATGCTGCCGACACAGGCCCAGCTAGTGACCTTCATGTCACAGACTGGGTAAGTTATGCTGCAGCTAGAAGAAGAAGCAGACAAGAGCTACAGAGAAATCAGACCTAACCTGTCATAGAGGCTGATGACATCAGAAACTGCAGAGAGGAAAGAACAAGAGGGGCACATCCAGGTTGCCTCCCCTGCCTCAGGACAGAGAGAGGGGGACAAAGAGGAGGTAGACACTCCTTACCACAGTATCCCTCAGATCTACACTCTGAAGGGTCCCGGCCCATGATGTTTAGAAAGTAACTCTAGTTCTAGAAGAGGGTAGTAGAATTAAGACGACCTTGTCTGTGCCTGCCTGAGTCAACACATGGAGTTTGCTTTAAGGCTTGGCCCCACCCCAGCCCCATCAGCAGATGAGACTGTGCTTCAGTTTACGTCAGGTCCTGCCTCTCTCTCTCTCTCTCTCTCTCTCTCTCTCTCTCTCTCTCTCTCTCTCTCTCTCTCTCTCTGTGTGTGTGTGTGTGTGTGTGTGTGTGTGTGTGTGTGTGTGTAAGAAATGTAAAACATGTCAAAACTTAAAGAGGCAGTTTCTTTCCTCAGCCCTAACAAAGGAGTAAAGCAAAGCATGGTAAAAATTATGAAAGGACGGCTCTCTATCGTGGTTACCTGACAGAAGTGGGGTTATGAGCTCGCACAATGACCACAGAAGACTTACACAGAAAGCATTTTTTTCAAAGACATCTGCCCAGCAACTGTTCAAATTCAGACTGACGCCACTCTTGCTATTAATCAATCACTCTGGCCCAAGATTGCAATTACAAAATATCTGCTGGAACTCTTCTCATCTCCATCCTTAAAATCCCCTCGCCCCTCAGCTTTGCTGACTCTACCCACGGCGTACCAGGATACATGTTCTCATTACAGCTCTCAGCTGTTCATATTCTGATGCCCTGGTCCTCCCAAACAGCCATCCTTCTGATGCTTTTACATACAATACATGCATATGCACACTCTCTTTCTATGAACTGACCTGTTGTTTCTATAAATTGTCTATTGTATCTTAGCCCCGGCAGGAATGTGGAGTGCAGATACTCCCTAGAACTGGCTCCGTGTTTTAGATGTAGCTCAACAATGGGACAGACAGATCTTATCAATGGGACAGACAGATCTTATCAATGGGACAGTCATATCTTTACTTTCTTATGAACTTCTATACTTATAAAGATTTTTCTTCAGTCCAGCCTTTGTTTTCATGGAATTTATGTTAGTCTTCAAGGCTTAGAGTCATAGCTTAAAATTTCTTATCACAAAAAAGAAAAGAGACTACAGAGTTGGCTCAGCAGTCAAGAGCACTTGCTTCTCTTCCAGAGGACCAGAGCTCAGTTCCCAGCACCTCAAAAGTATCATAGAAGAACCTCAAAAGTTCTCCTGCAGCTCAAAAGTATCTGTAACTCTAACTCCAAGGGAGCTGACACCTCTGGCCTCTTCAAGAACCTGCATGTGTGTATGTGTACAAACACACACACACACACACACACAATTTAAAACACAAACTAGTCTTTAAATTTTTAAAAAGGAAACTATATGAGGAGATGGGTGTACTAATGACTTGGTTGCAGCAGTGTCCTGAGAGTGTATATAATGTATGTAACACCAAAACATGATCATGCATACTGTGTATATACTTATATATATATGATATAAGTTTTATAGTACAATCACAGCTCAGTAAGGCTGGGGAGGGGAAAGTGTCCGAGTTGAAGTCCCAGGAGAGACATTTCTGCTTGTCAACATTGTTGCCATCACAGGATCTAAGAACTTCATCTTTTCCAGTTTTATATTCAAACCTGGAAAATGTCTAATTTTTCAAGTCCTAACCCAGAAAAGCTAGGAGCACAGTGAGAGCATCGTCCGAAGTTTTGTGAGATGGCAGGGGAAAGTTCCAGGAATGGAAAGCCATTCCTGGCCGTTTGTCCCTTCCTCTGCTGACTCCACTAGAACGCACTGACTCGTTCAGCAAATATTGTGCAGACTCCTTGGAACGCTCTCAGCTCTGTCAGGCCCGTCGGTTACAAGACGGTATCTGCCCTCATGGTGTGTATATTCTTGAAGGGAAGACAATACATAAACAAGTAAACACTGACTGGCGAATACTGAAGGGGAAATGGGAAGAGGGAGGGAGGAGGGAAGAAGGAGGACAGAGGAAGGAAGAGAAGAGGGGGAGGAAGAAGGAGGAAGGAGAGAGAGAGAGAAGAGGGAGGACAGAGGAAGGGGAGGGAGGAGGGAGAATGGAGGAGGGGAGGGAAGAAGGTCACAAAGAAAGGAAGAGGGAGGACAGAGGAGGACGGAGGAAGGCAGCCCTTCAAATAGTGCGGGCAGGGGAGCTGGCCTCATACTAGATGGAACCAACTACAGGAAGAAGGGGACAGTGGTGACCTCAAGCAGGGGCAGCACCGAGGTCAGGTGTGAGCAAACCCTGTGCATGCTGAGCAGCAGAGCCTGGGAGGACTGTGATCACGCAGGCAGATGTCAGCAGCAGAGCCTGGGAGGACTGTGATCACGCAGGCAGATGTCACTCTAGTCTCTGAGCTGTGCACCGTGGTAGGATTGCTAGGTACTGTTGTAGATACTGGTTCCTGGTTCTTCTGTGAACTCACGTGCTGTTTCCCATAATGGCTAGCCGATGTACAACCCCATGACGTTCAGCATCCCTCCCCCTCCGCCCTCACCTCCACATCGTGCTAGCACTTGTCAGCACCGGCCTTATGGCATTAGCCAGCCTACCTGGTATTACCTGAGGAATTTCAACACACACATATGGAAAGGTAACAGCATAAACTCACGGGACAATTAGGGGCTGAACCAGAGTGCTGGAGACTGAGATAGACAGAGATATGGAAGTATAGTAGGTGGGTACAGGTGTTTGTGATCACGTGGAATATGTTGTGGAGATCCACCATGGAGCTTGGCACCTGCTGTTCACTGCAACACTTGCTGAAAGGGGTAACCTCTATAGAAAGTGTGCTCACCGGTCTGGTGACTAAAAAGAGCCCAAAGAAGCATCTAGAGGTAGCATTAACGGTTCTAGCATGGTCATTATAATAATGAGTCTGTGCTCATGTGTGCACATGGCTTCTTGTGTGTGGATCACACCTTACAAAGTGGGTTATAAAAGAGAGTTAGGACCATCAACATGGCTCAGTGGGCAAAGGTGTTTGCTACTAAACATCACAGCATAAATTCAATGCTCATAATCCAGAGTATGAGGGAAGAGATGGCTCCCACAAACTATCCTGACTGCCACAACTGCACCACAAAACACGCACATAACACACACACACATACCAACAACAACAACAACAAACCAAAGATAAAAGATACAGGACGTATGGCTCTCCTCAAAATGGAAACTGTCACCGCATGCCTTGAACAAGGTGGCACAAGGTGGTGTCTCACTTGGACCTAACTGTGGAGACAATCGGAAGATGCAGGAGCTCTGTGACTTACAGGCACCACCAGCAAGAGGGATTGGGGCAGGGGGTTCTCAGTGGAGAAAGATGAAAACTGTCAGACAGAGAGCAGGAACAGGAGACAATCTCTCGCAGGGTACATGCTCTTCTCCATTAATTCTTCCCAAACTATCACAACCAGTAGGTTCTAGAGACTCTGGCCCAGCAACAAGTGAGACTTTAAAACAGAATACTGACCCCTTAGCAGCCTAGCAGAGCATCTAGATGACACTCTTAGGTGGAGTCTGACTGTCTTAGGGATGATAGCAGACTCTCATCAGCTCTATTCCTTAACCTCCACGCTCATAATAGTCGGCTGGTCCAGCGCACCTTTTCATGCCCGCTCTAGAGGCCTGTGATTATGGGTACATAAACCAATCCTACTTGCTGGTGTCTGCAGCTAGGGTCACAGAGCTCCTGCATCCTATGTTTGTCTCTACAGTTAGGTCCAAGTGAAACACCAAGGTTTGTGACACTTTTGTTCAAAGCATGCGGTGACAATCTTTCCATTTTGAGGAGAACCAACACTCCTATACCAAGAGGTTATGGGTCATAAATTTTACTGGTCAACAGCAGCCTCTGATGAAGAAAGCCCTTGTAGTTAAAGCATGTGATTGGCCAACCACTCCCTACCTCGGTCCTACACACACACACACACACACACACACACACACACACCTCCCTCCCCAGAGGACCTGCTTTTCTGATGAAATCTTCCCCTAGTCAGGCATGAAGCCCACTGAGAGTGTGCCCTAATGCTCTTTCAACACACACATATGGAAAGGTAACAGCATAAACTCACGGGACAATTAGGGGCTGAACCAGAGTGCTGGAGACTGAGATAGACAGAGATATGGAAGTATAGTAGGTGGGTACAGGTGTTTGTGATCATGTGGAATATGTTGTGGAGATCCACCATGGAGTGTGGCACACAGCACTGAGCTCAGAAACACAGCTGGTTTGGATAGTCTCCCACCCCCACTAGAAGACAGACTTATGAAAACTTATGAGAAAGGGCTTGGCCCACCTTCCTTTAGATACACAGAGCCCACATTAAAACGAAAACAAAGCAACAAACAAGAAACCCAGAGTAGACAGACAGACAGACAGACAAACAGACAGACAGACATAAGGGGTAGCTACGGTGAGCCAGGGTAGACAGACAGACAAAGGGGTAGCAATGGTGAGCCAGAGTAGACAGACAGACAGACAGAAGAGGTAGCAGTAGTGAGCCAGAGTAGACAGACAGACAGAAGGGGTAGCAACGGTGAGCCAGAGTAGACAGAAGGATCCCTGGAAGCAGCTAATTCAGCCTGAGTGGGGAATCTCCAAGCCACTGAGAGACACTGTCTTGAAGATGGGAGACACCTAAAGACCAACACCTAAAGCACACACACACACACACACACACACACACACACAGTACACACACACACACACACACACACACACACACACACACACACGAAATACACTAGCTCCTACAGGGGAATTAAATTCCTTGTTACCTGAAGCACAGCACTGAGCTCAGAAACACAGCTGGTTTGGATAGTCTCCCACCCCCACTAGAAGACAGACTTATGAAAACTGTTTTTGCCAACTTTTCCTTAATGTTTTAAATTTTATCTTATTCCTGAGAAGGGGCAGTCCTGTAGGTTTTAACAAATGTATAGTTTATCCACCTCAACCATGACACCACTTGTGCCCCACAGAGCTGCCATCAAACTTCTCCTGAGCCTGTTTGGAATCAGGCCGCCCTCGCCCTCACCTTCACCCTCTCGTTCCACGCCTATGAGTTTGCCATTGCTAGAATGTCACACAAATGAAGCTTCAAAATCCTGGTTTATCACTTATCAAGACGCATTTGAAGGGCTGGAAAGATGGCTCAGCGGTTAAGAGCACTGACTGCTCTTCTGGAGGTCCTGAGTTCAAATCCCAGCAACCACATGGTGGCTCACAACCATCAGTAATGAAATCAGATGCCCTCTTGTGGTGTGTCTGAAGACAGCTAAAGGGTACTTACATATAATCAGTAAATTAATAAAAAGATGCATTTGAGACCCATGCTCTGCTCATATGTGTAGAGGGTTTATTCTTCTTTATAACTGAGTAGTTCTGTGTTGTATTGAGTTAACCTACTAGATATGGGGGCTATGAGAAGTTGGGATAAATTATATATCAGGCTTCTAAACATTTCTGCACAGAGTTTTCTGTTTTGTTTTGTTTTGTTTGACAGGGTCTCACATATCCTAGGTTGGTCTTGAACTTCTGGGATTATAGGGAGGCACTACCACACCCAATTTGTATAGTCCTGGGATCAAAGTCTGACCCCTCAAGCATGTAAGGAAGCCCTTCTCTTCCAACTGAGCTCAATTCCCAGCATACACACAGAGATTTTTTTATGCAAACACAAGTCTTTATTTCTCTTGGACAAATGTAAAATGGGGGACGCAATCCTGCAGAAAGGCTAGATTACAGGTGATAAGAACGTGCCTGCGTTTTTGGTAAACATGGCTGCCTTAGATCTTGCAGCCACTGCATGTCAGCTGTCCAGCTATCCCGTCCGTCCTCAGCAGCAGTTGGTGTGGTCACTTTTGTTGAGCTTCAGGCATTCAGATGTGTGATTTCATGTAATCTCTGTGTTTTCAACAGAACATGTCACCACCTAGTGCGTCTGGCAGTCTCTAGAAATGAAAAGGAAAGTGGACAGGAAGGTAATCCTTACCACAAAGGGGTCCCAGCTCCCTTCCTGTGCCCTGGGACAGCCTCCTTTTCATCTATGATGGTACCGACCCTCACTGATGTATCAGGTCACATCACTGCTGCGCTTTGAATGCACCCACATCCCTGTGAGTGTCCCCAGCCCTTCCTGAGAAGTGCCTCTTACCACTCCTTCCCCGATGTCTGTCCTGTAGCCATGCTGCTCTCCTTCCTCCTCTGGGACAAGTCTGTTACATCCCGAGAGGCCTGTGTGTTCAAGGCTTGGTCCCAGCTTGGCTCTGCTGGGAGACAATAAACCTTTTAAGAATTGCAATCGTGCTGGGTGCGATGGTGCATGCCTTTAATCCCAGCACTCGGGAGGCAGAGGCAGGCGGATTTCTGAGTTCAAGGCCAGCCTGGTCTACAAAGTGAGTTCCAGGACAGCCAGGGCTATACGGAGAAACCCTGTCAGGGAAAAAAAACAAAAAAGAATTGCGATCATGTGTGTGTGTGTGTATGTGTGTGTGTGTGTGTGTGTGTGTGTGTGTGTTTGTATGTTTGTATAGGTGTGTTTGTGTGTGCATGTGTGTTTGTGTATGTGTCTCTGTGTGTTTGTATGTATGTGTGTGTATGTGTGTGTGTGTGTATGTGTCTGTGTGTATGTGTGTGTGTATGTGTCTATGTTTGTGTGTGTTTGTTTGTATGTATGTTTAGTGTGTGTGTGTGTGTGTGTGTGTGTGTGTGTGTGTGTGTGTGTAGGAAAAGCATTCAGTCATTACTATGTGTGCTGAGAGGGGGTAGTGGGATAGAAGCCCCGTCATGTCTCTGTCATGATGTCCCAGCTACAAAATAAATATTTTTTATAGGCCACAAGCTCCCATCTGCTATCCCTCCCACCACAGATATAAAAGCAACTACTCCAGTTGGCCACATTGTGTCCTCTGAATCCTGAAAAACTGTAGATCAGAAGAAACCTTCTTTTTATGCACTGATTGTCTACAATCGACTAGCAGGATTCAAACAAGCTCTGACTCTCAGGCATCCTTCCATATACTCTCTCTGACTCTCGGGCATCCTTCCATATACTCTCTCTGGCTAAAGTGTTCTTCCTTTACAGAGTCCTGCTGCGTTTCCATCCACAAAAGCTTGTACACAAAATGCCTGTGTCTGGCAGGCCCCCTTCCTATATAAAGATTTGGGGGTTTTTATTGTGTTTATGTGTGTGTGTGTGTGTGTGTGTGTGTGTGTGTGTGTGTGTGTCTGTCTGTCTGTCTGTCTGTCTGTCTGGGTATGTAAAGGTGCAAAGGCAGACACCCAAGGAGGCCAGAAGAGGATGTCAGCACTCTTACAGCTTGAGTTATAAGAGCATGTAAGTCTCACAACAGGGGTCCTGGGGACTGAACTCAGGTCCATGAGCAGTCTATGATCTGAACCCCTGAGCCAGCTCTCTCTCCAGCATCCCTCCCCCTATATAAAATAACTTATTTTAAAAAAATGAACTATGAGCAGGGCGTGGTGGTGCACACACACCTTTAATCCCAGCACTCGGGAGACAGAGGCAGACAGATTTCTGAGTTCGAGGCCAGCCTTGTCTACAAAGTGAATTCCAGGACAGCCAGGGCTATCTGTCTCGAAAAACCAAAAAAAAAAAAAAAAAAAAAAGAACTACAACCCCTCTTATCCTGCCTTACTGCTTCAGCACCTAACACTACCTAATTTACCATATATGTATGTGTGTGTATATATATATATATATATATATATATATATATATATATATATCACATATATATCAGCTATTTGTATCCTGCCAGACCCTAGTGGGCAGGAACTTGGTTTGTTCCTTTCTATGTATAAGATAAGGCCTGGTAACACACACACACACACACACAAACACACACACACATGTATATTTGAATTCACACACACACATATATGCATGCACACAAGGTAGAGAGAAGACGGTCTTTGAAAGGACTCATGGAAAGAAAGAATACTATGATATTTCTTCCTTCTTCCTTTGGGGTCTCTTGTTGCCTTCCGTTTCCTGCCTGGGCAGGGAGGATTCCCAACAACTAATCCTACAAGTTGAAGAATTAAGATAGGAAAAGCAGGCACCAGGCTCCTGTGCCAGCCTCAGAAAAGAGGAGCTGGGTCTCCACATTTCCATTCCTGTCACCTTAGACAAGAGCAGAGGAATGGAGAGAGAGCAGGGAGGTCATGGGATGCAAAGTCCTGTCTGCTAAGCAGACTCATGAAACCAACCAGGCTGGATCCATGTTACAAGGTCCTGCCCCAGTACCCTCTGAGTCTATGCTTGCACTGTGGCTGCCATACACGTGCCTGCACTAGCTGCCTCGGGCCAGGGAGCCGTGTGTTCCACACATCCTAGAGGCCACGCAGCTGGCACCAAAATGAGACAGAAGTCTTAAGTCACTGTCCTCACAGAATCCTTCTAGGGCTTGAGAGGAGGGCCTGCTAGTGTCTCCTCTGGTTCTGGTGGGTCTCTGGTGACTGTGGTGCTGTTTTAGAGCCTAGAAGTATCACACCAGACCATGCCTGGGCTCCTCACAGAGACTCCATGTGTGTGTTTTCCATTCCCATGTCTCCCTTCTGCATTACAGTATGTTATATCGGCATCATTGGACACTCTAATGACCATATTTTAGTTTAAATCATTACATATGCAAACACAACAGAGACCACCAACAGGAGTCAGAGCTGTGGTTCATAAATGAGAGCATGCAAGGAAATTTCCATTCAATCCAAAACTACCCTTCATCATAGGAGAGTGACAGGTCACCTCCAGCAGGGCACACACAGGCACAGCTACCCCTCATCATAGGAGAGTGACAGGTCATCTCCAGCAGGGCACACACAGGCACAGCTACCCCTCATCACAGGAGAGTGACAGGTCACCCCCAGCAGGGCACACACAGGCACAGCAGAATCTTGCAATCTTGGGATAGTTTGTGTTGTCAACTGGACATAACCCATTGTCGCCTGGGAAGAGAGAGATGAAGGGAACCAGAAGATGAAACTCTCTGGTTAGATTCCCAGCCATAGTCACACCACAGGAACCCTGAACATATAACACAATAATTGCCAGCTGCCATATTATCTGGACATCTACCAGAGAGATTATCAAATTAATACATATTTAGTTTTTGGGTTGGGTTTGGGTTAGTTTTTTTTAATGTGTATGTTTATGTGTGATGTATGTTTGAGTATCTGTCTGTGGGTATACACACACAAGCCTGTGTGTGTGTGTGTGTGTGTGTGTGTGTGTGAGAGAGAGAGAGAGAGAGAGAGAGAGAGAGAGAGAGATGCCTGTGGAGGCCAGAAGAAGACATTAGAGTCTTGGAATCCCGAAAACTGAAGCAACAGCAGTTAAGAGCCACCTGCTGTAGGTACAGAGAGCTGAACTTGAATCCCCTGTAAGAGTAGAATCATAAATAATGTGGACTAGAGGGTGCTTAGCTGTGACTTCAGGCTGTTCTGTGTAAGACAGAGGCCATGGTGAGAAAAGTTCTCATAAGTGACCATTGTGGAGCGTGGGGAAAGCAGTAACAAGACCCACATCTGCAGGTTGACAGCTGTTCTCCAGGCTTTTAGGTTCTTCTGGAACTCATCGTCTGGAAACAGCATCTGTGCAGATGATTACAGTCAAGTCTAGACTGATCACGCAGAGTAGGGTCGGCTCTCAACCCAACATAACAAGTGTCCTTGTACAGATGAGAGAACCTGGTAGAAAGAGACAGGGAACCGAGGGAGACACCTGTGACAGTGGAGTGACAGAGGCTGGGGTGACAGAGCTGTATGACAGAGAGCGCTTCGGGCTGTGAAGGCCTCTGGAAAGCAGGGGCGATGTGGGGTGGATTCTGTCTCAGAGCCTGCAGAAGAAGCTGACCCTGTGGGCACCTTCAGTTTTATCTTCTGGCTTCTTGAACTGTGAGAGCTGTTTTCAGACTCTCTGCTTATGGTACACTTTTATGGCGACCCAATGAAATAAAATAAAATAACATGGTTTATGGGAGGCGGGAAGTGTGAAGGAGAAAAATGGAAGCACTGAGTAGGGAAGGTTGCCACCGTGCTGCCTCCATGCTAAGGTAACCCAGAGGAGCAGCGCCCACTCAAAGGGAAGGCTGGGAGGCAGCTCGGAGGGTCAAGAGCTTGCCATGCAAGCACAGGACCTGAGTTCAAAGGCCCAGAGCCACAGAAAAGCCACACACATAGCCGAGACAACTGTAGTCACAGTGTTCCTATGGAGAGAGAGACAGGAGGGAGGAACAGAAGAACGGCCAGAAACTGCAGGGTGAGCCTAGAGCTCAAAGTGGGGCAACAACAAAGGGACTCTGCCTCAATGAGGGAGAGGCGAGGACCCACGCCCGAAGTTGTTCTGATGTCTATTTGCACACCATGGCATGTGCGCACCTGCACTCATGTGTACACATGAGCTCACACATCCTACAGAAGCAGGGTGGCCTGAGGAAGGCACAGTGGTATATGATGACACCTAGAGAAAGGATTCCGGGCATAACAAAAAGCCTCGCAGTGGCTCTAAGTCGGGAACCACATATCCGGGTGTCTATTAAGGAAGCCGAGCTGGCTGGAGAGGGGGAACACAGTAGGGGAGCAGATGGAAATGGATGAGTCCCAAGAGGTCCTGGGAAACCAACTCATGGACTGTTGTGATATCTGCCATCACTTTCAGGAAGGAAAGAAGGAAGGCAGAGACTCTTGGGGACTTAGAGCCACGGTGCATGTGGATAAAAAGATCTGGCTACCTTTTAATCAGATCTCTGGTCATTGAGAAGATTCTGATATAGATGGAACAGAAGTGGGTGAAGTCATGAAAACCTCATGATAATCAAAGTGGGAAATGAGGTGGCTTGGAGCACGATAGCAACTCAAGGGTGTGTTTGGGCTCCGACTCAGAATGTTTCCATAGATATGGCCTTAGAAACTGTGGGTCAGATGCAGGACATGAGTAGAAAAGAGAAATCAAGTATGGATCCTAAGTGCTTTGCCAGAGGACTTGGACAGATGGCCTTTACTAAGATGGGGCACAGAGGGGCATCATTTGGCCTGGCAGTTGGCACTATGGGGCCCGATGTTGATGGTTGATTTGACGGGATTCAGAATCAACATGGAAACGAATCTCTGAGTATGTATCTATGAGGAGATTGTCTAGATTAGGTTAATTGAGGTGAGAAGATCTGTTCCAAATGTGACTGGTACCACCCACACAGGCTGGAATCTGAGACTCCATGAAAAGTCAGAAGCAGCTCAAGGCAAGACTCTGTTGGTCTCTGTTTCCTGACTGCAGATATAGTGGGAGCAGGCCCTGGCACTCCTTCAGCCTCCTCTGCCACCAGAGACTGTAGCTCCTCAAACTGTGAGCCAGCCTTGCCTTTCCCTCCCTCCCTCCCTCCCTCCCTCCCTCTCTCCCTCCCTCCCTCCCTGTAGTTGCTTTTGTCAGGCACTGCACTGCAGCAGAGAGAGAAGCATCTAACACAGGCATACAAGATGGATTGGGAGAAGACTTAGAAGGAGATTCTCATTTAGAACTTACAGGAATTCAGATATACTCCTGATCCATATGTTCAAGACACCCCTGCACAGTGCTCCTTGGAAGCTCCCAGAAGAAGGGACGCAGAGTCTGGTAAGGCAGAAAGATGACTTTGACCCTTGTCCCCTGTAAAATCTCTATACTCTTCTCATGGGAAGAATACCAGAAAGAGCTCGCAACAACTCACTGTTTGAGACTGTTATGGCTGTTGCTTATAAGCTCTCTACTTAAAAAAAAAAAATGAATTGGGTAGCCCATGATGTCCAAATGCAAGAAAGTAGAAAGCTAGTTGGGTTTTTTTGGGAGGAAGGGGGTGGGGGAGCTTGAAATTTTATTAGATTTTCTTTATTTACATGTCAAATGTTATCCCCTTTCCTGGTTTCCCTTCTGAAAACCCCCTAGCCAATGCCTCCTCCCCTGTTTCTATGAGGGTGCTCCCCCACCTACCCATTCCCACCTCTGTGTCATGGCATTTCCCTACACTGGGGCATCGAGCCTTCACAGGACCAAGGGCCTCTCCTCCCATTGATGTTGACAAGGCTGAAAACTAGTTTAAAAGGTGAAACATAAAGTTTAAGTTCCTTTTATGAACCTCATAATCTGAAGGAATATGAAAAGACCATACATTTCTTTATTGTCTATGTGAATTTCATATCACGTGAGTGTCAAGGTCAGANCTACACTGGGGCATCGAGCCTTCACAGGACCAAGGGCCTCTCCTCCCATTGATGTTGACAAGGCTGAAAACTAGTTTAAAAGGTGAAACATAAAGTTTAAGTTCCTTTTATGAACCTCATAATCTGAAGGAATATGAAAAGACCATACATTTCTTTATTGTCTATGTGAATTTCATATCACGTGAGTGTCAAGGTCAGAGGACGGCTTGTAAGAGTCATTCTCTTCATGCACATGAGTTCTAGGGTTTGAACTCAGTCATCAGGTTTAACAGCCGCCACCTTTGCCCACAAAGCCATCTCACCAGCCCTGAATCACATTTCATTACTATCTCCTTCCTAGAAAACTCTGAAATGCACGATTTAAATCAGTAAAAGATTTGTGCTGATAGATGGACTCTAACAACTGAACTGGGGGCTGGGTGCCCAACTGTCTATAAGGGAAGTCCCCTGCCCCAAACAGGCAAGCAGAGACCTAACAGGCCTGCCCTCCAGCTCTCCATCTGCAAGGGAGGGGCGAGTCAGAGCACAGAGTCCAGAGCTTTGCTGAGGGTCCATCTCCATTTGGTTCTTTGAAAACCTGCATACTCTCTTCTTTTCAGTCGTGTCTTCTGGGACATCCTCTTTGGCCTTTGGAAATGAGGACGAGTGACAGGGCCTGAGCAATACTGAGCTTCCTACAGTCCTATTACCCTGTCTTTACAGGAGTATTCCTAACATGACATCTTCGTCCAGGAAGGTCCCAGAAGTTCGGCCTTCCCTGAACCACCACTATGTCTGAAATACACTGCTGGGCTGATTTCAATCCTAATCTGTTTTGGCTTCCAGGGTAAGGCAGGAAACCAAGACAGCATGTGGAAAGAATCCTTCAGAGGCTCCGTGGGGAGGGAGCTCAGCTGGTGACATGCTTATAATCCCTGCGACAGAGTCTTTTTGTCCGAGGACCTGCCCAGTCCCTGGACATGACTTTTCCTTAGCAGATATGGACAAAGGTCTACTCAGCACAGACATGGCGCCGTTGACAGACCAAGGAAATGATCCAAGCCTAACTTGTAGCGATGTGTTTATCTGGGTTTCCTACGAGAGAATGGACGATTGGTTCCTCATGGCTCTTCCACAAGAACACAGGCAACACTGCAACTGCATTACAAAACAAGCCCACCACAGATGAGGGACAGGCTCCTGAGAGCTCCCTGAAACCACACAGGCCAAAGAATCTCCTCCTCACCAGCAGCTACTCAATGCTTGCCTCCCCTCCCAGGATCGGGTCAGATCAGGTCAGCTTGCAGTCAGTCTAGTAACTTCGTTGTGTTTCATGAGCCACCTCCTTCCTCCACTGGGGAATGTTTCAGTCTAGAGGAAACAGCTATCTAACTGCAGCCCCAGGAGGCTTTCTTCCCCCAGAGTCAGAGACTCGTTGAATATTTTAAATATTTCAAGAACAGCGTGTATGTATTCAGCTGTACATAAAAAATGCATGGATTTCCTCAGGAAAACACAGCCTCACTGAGAAAATGACAGAAACAGAGTCCTTATGCTTTGCAGCAGAAAGCCACCCAGTGAGTAGACATGAGGCTGCACACAGGCAGAGAAAGACATAAATTCTGAGGAAACTATATCTGTCACAGTCAAGACTAACACCAGTCTAACAATGGCAGCCCAAGATGACTGCCCCATCCAGATGCACACTCTCTAATTCCCGGAACTCGAGATTGTGCCATCTTCCCAGCTATAGCAACTTTGTGGGTGTGTTTGAGAAAGGAAGGTTCTAATATTATAAATCTTACAAGACAGGGACAAGAGGGCTGGAGAGGGGCTCAGTGGTTAGGAGCTCACACTGTTCTTCAGAGAACTGAGTTCTATTCCTAGTACCCATACCAGACAGCTCACAACCACCTGTAACTCCAGCTCCAGGGGATCCAACGGCCTCTTCTGGCTTCTCCAGACCTGTGTTCATGTGCAAATACACTTAGAAACACATATATATTTAAAAATAGATATTTTAATGGCAGAAGAATCCACCAGGGAGATGGGGAGACAGAAGGAGAGTCGGGAGACCTTTGGAACCTGAGATTCACTTCCTTGGTTACTACTGGCTTTGAAGATGGAAGAGGGTGCCACCAGCCAAGGAATACAAGATGCCTCAGAAGCTTAGAATAGCCTTCAACCAACAGGCAACAAGAAAACAACCCCCTCCCTCAAAACAGCAAAAGCTGAGTTTTCCAGCCCCCCAAATGATCCTGGAAACCAGATTGCCTTCCAGCCTTGAGAAAGGAACATAGCCCTAAGGGCATCTCGGTTGCAAGCCCATGAGAGACAAAAGTCTCCTGTGAGACTTTGGACCCATAAGACTGTGGCATGCCAGACTTGTATCACTGAGTTTAACATAATTTACTATAGCAGAATAGAAAACTATCTACATGGGCACAGTTCCCATAGTCTGTGGAGGTTGCCTTAGTCAAAACGCTGATCATTTTAGCTCTTGTTCCACACTTACCTCGGCAGACAGCCTGTTGGGACCACCATGAAGCAGAGCTGTCATTCGCCGTCTGTCCCGGGAAGCCTGAAAATGGAGGCCAGAACCCACTCCTGTATGTTTCCCCCGTGCATGTCTTCATGCACCAAACCACAAAGCTCTTGGACAGACACCAACAAACTAGGGAAGGACCTGACCTAAGCCAACCAAAGCACGACCCAGCAGCCAGTCTACAGCAGTGGACAAAACAACTGAATCCTCTATTGGACACCAAGAATCAACACATGATAGATGGCTGTTGGAAGAAAGGGCACAGAGCAAAAAAGGCCTTTAAAAAGCAAAGGCCATTCAGAAGCTAACAGAAAGATGGAGACCAGCCCACAAGGCAAAAGAAACCTTGATGTTTTTAAAAAGGAAGAAGAGGAACACGGCGCAGATGTCTGATAAGAGCACTTCCTAAAGGCAGGACATCCACCATTGTGATACTGAAAGGGAATAAAGGCTCCCAGAGCTGAGGGAACATGAGAGAATGGGACAGAGTGAACCCTGCTGACCACAAGCAAATGTCTAGGCTCCAGGAAGCCAGCTGAGATGGTCCCCATTGTCTACTCATTCTTCATGTCTTTACAGCAAGCTTTTCCCTCCCTGGATGATATGATGTCTCTTTTCTACGGAACTGAAAGAGCCGAAGTAGCTCACAGGTTCACCAGCCTCCACAGACAGTGGCTGACCTGCTGTGCTGAGGTAAAGCACATTTAGTATCCTTTGTCCCTGAGAAGGTGGGACCCCTCTGGAGTTCACTGACTCTTGTCTGTTACGTTATTTATTGAGACGTCACCAATGAGTCCCCAGAAAGTACCCTGTTAACCAGTCACATCCAGTATCACTTACATAGAAAAGGCTAGATTCGACAAAGAGGAGAGAGAATCTTCCTTACTCCAAACAACATATCCTTCATCAACTAACATGAGTGTTATAACTACAGTCTGGAACCAATCACTTCAAGGTGTTAGTCCTTTCTCCCTTCTTGAACGGTAACTATCGGGGCTCAGTGGGTAAGAGCACTGGCTGCTCTTGCAGAAGACTCAGGTTCTGTTCCCAGCGCCCACATCCCTCACAAATGTCTCTAACTCCAGTTCCAGGAGATTGGACATATTCTGGTCTCCTCTGACACTGCATGTGTGGTACATAGACACACATGCAGGTAAAACACCCACACACACTCACACTAACATAAAAATAAACCACTCTTTTAGATTAAACTATCAATTTTGGGTAAGAGAATTTAAAGTTTAATAATATATTTAATTATATTCATAGTATGTATGTGTTGGTCCACTGCTTTGGGGGACTTAGGACGGTTTTTCTGACAAAGAGGCTCAGAGTTTTTGTAACAGAATTAAAGACCATCTTTCTCCCCTTCTAGCATAAAATTTTATCTCCCTTGGTGACAGCTCATGAAAGAACCTGCTGTGTGGGGGATTTACCAGCGAGAATAACCTTCTACTAACAGTAAACAACAGATCTACCGCTCCAAAATATCGGCCTCAGAGAAAACAGACAGACAGACAGACAGACAGGCTCACGAAGACACGATCTGATCTTGGTTTCCCTGTCTCCCTTTTAGGATGGCAATAAGCCATCTTCAGCAGTCGAGTCCCAGCCACTGATTACCCGAGACAACCAGACTCCACAATACAATTGAGCAAGGCAGGCAGGCAGTGACTGGGTGACTTCACACAGGGAGTTAGAGCAGAGGGATGGACCCCTCAGCCAGCTCTGCGGGGGCTCATTCTGCGGTTGGGATGCCTTCATCAAGCCCACCTTGTTTCTCAGTGTCTCTCTGAGCAGAGTTCCAGCTCTTACTGTGACCTGCCTGGTTGAGTGGCTAAGCACTTCAGGAAGGCAGGCTTGCTTTAGGACCTGGTGCCACCTGTTGGTCAATCCATGACCAACATTTCTGTGTCAGTCCCACCAAATTGTTCCAAGTCAGTCTGTGCAAGACGCCCTTTGGAAAACAGAAGCCATCTCAAGCACTTCCCCTTCAGCCTCACTTTCCTGCACCTGCCTGCTGGTGCCAATAAAAATGGCTGAATTGTCGGGTCAGTCTCTGGCCTTATTTAGGAATGGGAAGGAAGTTGCCTGAATTCAAATTTATCACCCAGAAAATAATTTCTTTCCACATGCCCAGTGTGCCTCGATGATCACATGACTCCAGGGTAACCATGCCAGTTTTCCTGCCTATAGACAAATATGACTCCTTCCCACTTGTGTTGCTGTGTGAAAAAGCATCGGAAAGTTCTAGAATGATGGCTCAGAGAATTAAGACGGCAGGCCAGTTCGAACATCCTCCTTTTCACTGGTGAGGTGGTTTTATATAAAATATTTCTGGTATTTGTCTTCCATTTCTTAAAGTGGGTATCACCTTACCAAGCCCAAGAGAGCTACCTGAGGTGGCATGTGCAGAGCAGAGATGGACATCTGAGCCACCACAGCTATGGACACACAGACAGTCGGTGCTTATGAGAAGCACTGAATCACAAAAATTGATTTTACAGGACATCTTTCCATGCCTGGGAGCTCTGTGTGAGCGTAGTTAGAAAGGCACATGTAGCACAAGAGTGCTCACTGGCATCCTCGTTGCTCACACAGCCCTGGAAGTTTATTAAATCAGGCTTTGTGACTCTTAAACAAGCTCAGCCCATCACACAGTGAATGACAGGCGCTCCCTCAGCCTCTCTCCCATTCAGCCTTGCATCGGGTTTTACAGCCCAGAGAAACTGCCTCGGTGTCTCCTGCTACTCTGCACCCCTCCATTTTAAATATAGATGAAGAATAAGAGAGGTGTCATCTTTCCAAGAAGCTCATCCATTTTTCATCTGTGTGTGGCATCCACACACCTTTGCTGGCTCTTTGGAGTTTTATTTATGACTCTGAAAGTAAGGTTACAACTAGAAGAGAATGTTTAAATACACCGAGCGTCCGTCATACATAATTTAACGATGAGGAAGAAAGGAAGTGTCTGCATGCAGCAGGATGCCCCTTACAAGATCATAGATCTGAGCAGGGGTTGAAGAGCCAAGAATTTTCTTCTTAAGAGACTGAGAACCAGATGCTGTAAAAAGAGAGAAATTTTAACTTGTGATTTTTTTTCCATTCTATTACCAAAAGAACCAAAGATGGCTGTGTTAACCCCTGTACTAAGGGACAGGACTGAAATTGTTCCATACTAATGTGGCATTACTGTGTGGTTGGAAGTTATGGATAGGCCCATCAAGAGAATAGATTGGCACAGGTTATCCACAATGTCATCTGGCCTCCTAAGAGCCAGCATTAGGGATGTTCATGGCCACACAGTCTGAGGCATTTTTTCTCTTAGCTCCAAATGGTCTTGCATAGCCCTCACAGTTAGCCAGCCCCTCTATCCTCAAATGTACCTGAGACTCTGACAACCGTCATAGCTCTTGTCAGCTTGACACAAACCCACTAACATCTGGGAAGAGGGCTTCTCAGATGAGAAGCTGTCTCCATCAGAAAGGCTTCTGTACCGTTTTCTTGATGGCTGATAGACACAGGAAGGCCAGCCCCTTGTGGGCAGTGCCATCCGTAGGCAGAGAACAAGCCTGAAAGCTTCATTCTCCATGATCTGCTTCAGTTCCTGTCTCAGTCCCTGCCGTGACTTCCCTCAGGGTTGCACTGTGACCTATAGACAATTAAACTCTCTCCTCCCCAACCTTCTTCTGGTCCTGTGGGGTGGTGAGCTAGTCGAGCACAGACCTGCAATCCCGGTGACCCTAAGGGACCGAAGGTGTTCAGCCATGCCTCCTGGACCCCTGACTCCTGTCTCAGCTACAGCCTCCCACCACTATCACCTCCACCCTACCCCCCAGAGAGGTGTGTGGCCATCAGTCTGTTCACCTAGGCAATGCCCCAAGCTCTTGGTATTCTGTCTGGACTCCACCCCTACAGTTACCTGACAACAGCCAGGTTATGCTCCTCCCCACAGTTACCTAGCAACAGCTAGGTAGGCCCAGCCCACTATAAAAGGAGTTGTTTGTCCCCCTCCTATCTCTCTTACCTCTTATTCTCTTGCTCTTACTCTTGCTCCCTTGCTCCCCTTCTCTCCACCTTCTCTTCCCATGTGGCCATGGCTGCCCTCTGCTTCTCTACTCTTCTCCCTCCCTCTGCCTTTCTACAATAAATGTCTTAAAACCATGGATTGCCTCTTCTCATTGGAACCCGCTGTGTTAGAGCAATGGAGTAGGTCTTCCCCTAATGAGCCATGCATCTAACCTCCCACGGGAGGCCTCCCTGCACAATAGCCATGGCTTCCACCAACCCAAGACGCTGCAGGCCAAGCCAAAGACTCTCGTCCCTGCGGTAAGCAGCTAGAGCTCTCTCCCCCTGCCCTTTCCCCCCTTAGTCCTGGGCTAGAGTCCACCTGCAGTCCCCACTCTGTTTCTTAGCTCTTCTGAGACATCCAGTAGCATCGGAGGTGTCCAAGACTGAGAATCTAACGTCCCTGGCTTCCGTGCGGCCCAGGGACCTCAGAACAGGCTCTTCCTCAGCGCTCAGCGGTACCTGAGAATCTGAGCCCATTCCGGCAGGTTCTAGGGGGCCCCAGACTGTGCCTTCGCCATCCCCGGAGTGGGGTCCTGCGGCTTCTCACAGCCCAATGCCTGTCCGTTGGTTCCATGGGGGTGTGCACAATTAAAGCTTCCCGAGTCCTGCCTCGCCCAGGGGCCCTAGCCCAGAGCGGACACGGGACCCCATTTTTACCCGACATGGTCCGTGTTTTATCACAACAATAAAACAAGCTGGGGAAAGAACTTTTGGAATAGCTTAGTTCTGTACTTCACACCTTGTTATTAACACCATAAAAATTTTTAATTAAAAACCATATTCTATGATAATGAGCAACACAGCAATTTAGTAACAAACACACAATAGCAGTATAAAAACATAAAGGTATGTGTAATAGGTAAAGTTAAGGAGAAGAATATACATATTTTTCTATAAAGTTGAACTGAGGCTAGCAGAAATTGTGTATGTAATACAGATGAAGATGCGATCATCAGCATATCCAATTCTATGCCCACTCTGTGACCACGCCCCCTCTCGAGTGACTGAGCTCTTGGGCTGCTGTAAAGTCCTGCAGACCATTGCGCTAAACAACAGCAGGGTTTTGTGTCTTAGGTGCGGGAGGCAAGAAGGAAAACACAAGGTGTTGGCAGAGCTGGTTTCTCCGCAGGACTGTGAATTCATTCGCGGTCCCTCTCCAGGCTCCTATCCTGCCTCAGAATCTCCTTGGAGACCCTCCCCTCCCTGGGCCTCCACAGCATCTCTTGTTTCTGAGTTTGGGTCCTATGGGTTTAGGCATACCCTAATGACACTTTCACTTGGTTGCTTCTATGAAGATGGTGTTTCCAGATAAGGATATTCACAGGATATGGGGATTTAAATATCAATATCTGGAGTTATAAGATGCCAGTTCAACTCATAACACAGGCGGTACCCTTTCTGCCTACTTCAAGACTAGGCCTGATGGTCCCAATTGCAATACCCAAGGAACTGTGACCAAGGCTAGCGCGCGCGTGCGTGCGCGTGCATGCGTGTGTGTGTGTGTGTGTGTGTGTGTGTGTGTGTGTGTGTGAGAGAGAGAGAGAGAGAGAGAGAGAGAGAGAGAGAGAGTTCCTGCAAGCTTCCTTGCTCCTGTGTAAAGCTGAGCTCAGCTGGAGTTCTCTCCATTCACTGAGCCCAGAGAGGGTAGGAAAGCCCTCTCTAGATTCTGTGGACAAGAACTAAATTCACCCTAACTTAAGCCATTGGGATTTCAAAGCCACTTTTTACTGTAAGATGGTAAGTCTGTTCAGACAGACACAAAAATAAGTGCCAAAAATGGAGAGAAGGTGAGGAAACACGGAAGGAAGACAGGGAAGAAGAAAAGGGGGAGGGGGAGGGAGCAAGGAAACAGGGAAGGAGGAAGGGGAGGGGGAGGGGAGGGAGGAANGGGGGAAGGGGAAAAGGGGAAAGAGGAAAGGGGATAAGGGGAAGGGGAAAGGGAAAAGGGGAAAGAGGAAAGGGGAGGAAGGAAAGGGGAAGGGGGAGAGGCTTGGATCAAGCAGAATCCATGGCTTCTAGGTATGCAGCATTAAAAACACATTTTGTAAGCCAGACATGGTGGTACATGCCTTTGATCCCAGCACGTAGGAGGTGGCAGCAGGCAGATCTCTGAGTTCAAGGCCAGCTTGGTCTACAAAGCAAATTCTGGAACAGCCAGTGCTGTTATATATAAAGAAACCCTGTCTTGAAAAACCTAACTAACCAACCAAACAAACAAACAAACAAGAAACTGCATTTTGTAAAGTATTCAATTGGTCAAGACACAAGCAAGCAGCATAAAGCGCCACAGAATAGAAAAGTAGAAAGAGCCCTCCAGTATAGGATTACTAATCTGTGGAAAGCCTAAGCCATTGGAACTCCCTCCCCAAAGGCCCTGCACCTTCCCTGCTTCAGAAAACAAGAAAACAAGAGAAGGGACAAGAGCTGTGCCACAGGGTCATATTGCAAAGCACACAACATTGACAAAGTTATGCTGAGCTTCCAGTTCAGGCTCCTCCATGGTGATTCTGGCCAATAAAGACTGTCTTTCCAGGGACAAGAATGGGAGTGGGTGGGTAGGGGAGCAGGGCGTGGGAGGGTATAGGGAATTTGGGGGATAGCATTTGAAATGTAAATAAAGAAAATATCTAATAAAAACAAAAAAACAAACAAATAAACAAACAAAGACTGTCTTTCCTTTTATCCTGTTTTCATTTTTGCTTTGAGACATGATCTCACGAAGCCCAGGTTGGCCTTAAACCCCTGATCCCCCTCAACCTCCACGCCCAGATAACATGTTCCAAGATGATTACCACTGTCCCAAGCAGAATCTGCCCAAGGTCAGGAGTGTGAGGAATGACAACATCAGCAGAACTGGAAATCGGCAAATGTCCAGCAGTTCCCCGAATGGAGGACACTGGGCTCATCCAGACCAAGGAAACTATATTTGGTGTGTAACTTTTTAAATCACGTGTTGTATCACTAACTGGAAAAACGTGTGGGATTCAATATTTGCTTTTATACACTCCAGACTCTGGTATTTGTGCAAAAATGAGTGCATTGCAAATGATGTACAGAGATCTGCTTCTGCTCAGACAAAATCAGCAGATGCCTCGATTCAGATTTACAGCTGAGATGGTGAACCCAAGGATGTTTGAAAATCAAATTCTTGCTTAAGTAAGAAATGCTACTGGTTGTGGTAAAGAAGTTTGTCTGGTCTCTCAGGAGAAAAAAAAGATGCTTTGATGAGACAAATAAAAGGAAGATGGGGGAGGGAGAGAAAGAATGAAGGGAAGGGGAAGGAGAGAGAAGGGGAGTGGAAAGAAGAGGGCAAGAAAGGGAGAAGGAAGGAGAGGGCAGGGAAGAGTTGGGAGAACCACAGTCATAGAAAGCCAAAGGGAGCATTTGGCCCAGCAACTATCAATTAAATGTAAGCCAAAGTCTCAGTACTGTTATTTGAATATTGACCTTTATTTAGACTATAAAACACCTGGTCAAAATGTTTCAGATTAACCGTGCCTGATTGTTCACTATGCCTGTACTCTCAGAGGCTGAGGTAAGAGACTTGCTGGGAGTTGATAGCCAGCCTGGGCTATATAATATCTCAAAAAACAATAAGAAATAAAATAAAAGGCAGGAGAAACATAAAGAAAAGAAAAAGCACAGGGCTGTAGCTCAGCTCTACAGAGTTTTCCCAGCCTGCACAGCACCTTGGCTTGGTCCCCAGCACTGATGCCTGGGAGTAGAAGAGGAGGAAGATCGGAAGTTCAGGGTCAGCCCAGCCACATCGGCAGGTCAAGGCAAGGCTGCCTGAGATCCTGCCTCAAAATAATAAAAAAACAACAATAATAAATCCAGTCAAATGTGATCCCTTTGATCAAGGGAAACATCCCTTCATCTGGAAAAAATATTTTAGCAGAGTCCCCTAGACAGTCATCCTTACACAACTTGGCAGTGCTTTCAAATGGCCAAATGCAGTTCCCATCCCAGTCGGTGAACCTGGGTTGGATATTTATGTGTGGGATGCATTTAAAATTATCCTCCCTGCGCCTGAGGGTGACCTAGAAGATGAAACTAATCCCTCTCATGTTCCATCTCCTACATATGTGACACAGGCAGACAAACACATGCACAGGTCCGTGCTTGTACGAGTACACCCGTTCATCTCTGTCAGTTCTAAAACAAGATCCAGATTCAAACACACTTCCAAGGGCCCAACTAACCCAAAAATAAAGAATGATACATTTAAAAAAATAAAAACCACAAAACTTTGCTTCCTTACGTTGGCAAAGCTAGAGAATATAAGGATGCATTCTGAGGTGTTCAGAGAAAAAAAGAAAAAGAAAAAGAAAGAAAGAAAGAAAGAAAGAAAGAAAGAAAGAAAGAAAGAAAGAAAGAAAGAAAGAAAGCAACTTCAGATTGTGTCTAAATCGACCATCCTGGCATGCTTCACAGATACTCTGTGTGCTGTCCTTTTCAAATAGTCGGGGAGGGTCTTCCCAGTTGACTCAACCAGTCACAAAAATGTCAACTCAATGTTGGACCACACCAAGCAGAATTCCAAGACACGATGTATGGAAGAGATCCTGGAGACCTTGGAAGGCAGGGAGGCTGATGCAGTTCCTGTCAGTGTGTGCTTCCCCACTCGCGCCTGGACCAGTGGCCCTGAAGTGACTAAGAGTGCACTGCACACTAGGCCCTTTGAGGTGGGCTCCGGCGTCTATGAAACACTCTTTACTCAGTGATCTGCACAAGCTGGCGAATCTGCTCAGAAAGACATCGCTGAAATGGGCTTTCTGNAGGCAGGGAGGCTGATGCAGTTCCTGTCAGTGTGTGCTTCCCCACTCGCGCCTGGACCAGTGGCCCTGAAGTGACTAAGAGTGCACTGCACACTAGGCCCTTTGAGGTGGGCTCCGGCGTCTATGAAACACTCTTTACTCAGTGATCTGCACAAGCTGGCGAATCTGCTCAGAAAGACATCGCTGAAATGGGCTTTCTGATCTCAGCGGGACGGGAAGGATCCTAGCAAAGGGTTTGGCCTCCAGCAGCAATCTGGCATCAGAAGAGTAGAGGGTTCCTGGAGAGCCACTGGTCTTCAGTCCACATTTGAAACCCGGAAAAGCCAGGTTTAATATCAATAAAGGAATGAGCAGCTGCAGGGGAAATTAACTCAGAGGGGAGAGAGGAGACAAGCTCACCAAAGGTTAATAATCTCCCTTCTTCAGAGCCCTCTTTATCTGGGCCTCTACTAGAGGCTGTTCACCTTTCTGAACAATGCCCCACAAATGTGCCCACAGACCAGCCTGCCTGCCGCTGTAACTCCTCAGTTAAGGCTTCCTGCTGAGGCAATTCTAAGTTGTGGCAAGTTGACATTTAAAACTATCCATCAGGGATGGAAAGATGGGTCTGTGGTTAGGAGGGCTTCCTGCTCTTTCTGTGGGTTCTATTCCGAGTGTCCCACCTAATGGCTCATAACTGTCAGTAACTCCAGTTCTAGAGGATCCAATACTCTTTTCTAGTCCCAATGGGTTCCGGTACATGCAGAGCGCATGCACACACACACACACACACAGTGCACATACATTCGTTCAGGCTCACACACATACAAAAAAATAAAACCACGATCCCTTGGGAACTTAAGGCCCTCCGGTGGCTCACCTCCTCACAGGGATACAACGGAAGAGTCAACCAGAAGTCTCTGGCATTCTCTTTCCCAAAACAATACATTCAAAATAAGGTGTGCTGATGGGGACAAACTAAAAAATCAACGCTTTCCTGGTAGGGCTCAAATGTTAATGCCCCCATCAAGTATTTAGAAAACATGAGAGTGGGAAACATCTCCATCTCCCTTGGGCTCTTTCAGATTGACCCGTACAAAACAATAGCCAGCTTTTCGATTAAAATCACTTGCTCGGAAGCGCATGTGACAAGATCAAAGCTGTTCGGTTCTGGCACCTGGAATGCAGCTCTCCACATAACAACGGTCTCTGGTGTATCAGAATAGATAACGCCAGGAGTTCATATCACAGGTGACCTGCTAGCTCACTGCCTGGACCTGAGGAGTGAGAAGTAAGGGGAAGCTACTCCTGGTGGTTCAGAGATGGGCGCACATGCTAGAGAGCAGCGGGGAGGCCTCAGAGAATAAGGCCAGGTCGCTCCGTCGGATGGGCAGCTTCAGGTGTGCGGGATATTCCTCCTGACGGACACATCCACAGATCCAACATTAAGAGATGGTACCACACACTCTGGGTTTCCTCGAATGTAAGAGATGATTTGGAGCGATGCTCTGACATATTATTCATCAAATGACCAGCAGCCAAGGATGGAGCCGAGGGTGAGATAATGTGGCCCAGTGCACAGACAGTGGAAGCAGGAGTTCTGTGTCAAGCTCTTGACCCAGAGGGTCTCTGTGTCATATGGAAAGGGAAGTACCACCTCCAGGAGAGCATAACAAGTCCCCTGGGTTCTGAAGGGCATGCCTTACTGCCTGCTAAGACCCGTCTCTAGCACCGCCACCTTCTTAGAGAGTCTCCTTCCTTCACATTCTTCTGAAAATGTTGTGTTTCTTGCCAGAGTCATCGGGATCTGTGCAGCAATCGCTAGTGGATTTGTCTTCTTTTAGAATACAAGGAGTCTTGACATGTTTTTGTGGGTCCTGGACCATCCTCTAGGTACCCCCAACATGCTATTGTAGCAGATTATTGGGTAAATTGAACACAGTGCATCGACTTCACCTCCATCAGGTGCTATGGATCTTGGGAGAAGAAAAGAAATCTTGCTTCTGCAAGGCTATTTATTATTAGACAGGCTGTTCAACTAACACCCAGCAGAGGAAGACCTAACCGGTATCTGTATTCCCCAGTCACAGCCTGAGCTTCCAGGCTGACATGGAAGCCATGAAGCAGCCCTACTGCATTCGGGGCAGTGAAGATGGTGGCCTCACCAGCGAGTGTGGGCTGCTTGGAGCACCACACGGCCGCCCAGCTCCGTGGCAGCATGTGCATTGGGTCATTCCAACGTACCTTTTTCCTTTCTTCCAGTTCAATTTTATCGCATCTACCTTGGGCTGATACAGTGTGTCTGTACTTTATCACTTTGTATTTTCTGGAAAAGACACGACCCAGTTAGTAAAGAGAGCCATTACTTGTTTTCATGGAATCTGTAACGAAGACTCTGATGGCAGGTCCTTGGCTCCTTTGTAACTTGTCACGTCAGGGCATTTTCCTTAGATAAGAAGAACTCAGTGCACCTTAAATTTATGTGTTTCTAAAGGGCTTAAAGATTCAAAATCATGAAATTTCTATAAATTCAATCTTTTCCACACAGCATGTAGAAATGTTAATCATGATTAATGACTAACTGGCTTAATTAGCTGTGCCTCCAGCTCACGTGTTCGCTGTATCGCCCTCTCATTAGCAATGGTACTCAGTAGTCCCGAGTAGGCCCCTCCTTAAAGTTTCATGGTGGGGGATGAGAAGGTGGCTCGCTGCCTGGCCAGAAATGTCTATCACGGCTGCTCTCTGTAGAAGATCAGGCTATATATAGATGACGCGGTGCCCATGAGGACTGTAGAGCTAAAACAAAAGGAGCATTTTTAAAATACACTTCGAGCCAAGCATGCTTGCATGTCTGTATTGGAGCCTGAGGCAGAAGCATTTTGCATTTAAGGCTTTCTGAGCTTTCCAGACCGTTTCAAAATCTGAAGTACGGGGCTGGAGAGATGGCTTCTGAGCCGAGAGCACTTGCCACTCTTACACAGGACCTGTTTTTGGCTTACAGCACTGACATGGAAGTTCAAAACCACCTGCAACTCCAGATCCCAGGGGATCCAATGTCCCTCTTCTGGCCTCTACAGGCACCTGCTCACACATAATGTGTGTACATACATACAGGCAAAGGGTCATACACATAATATAAAAATGAAAAATAAATGTCTAAAAAGTACAGTAATATTTAAGAACAGTCTAGACCAATCATCTGAGTCAAAGAAATAACATTTTAATTCACTCTTTTTATTAAAATAGTAGACAAAACCACTAGATCTCAAAGAGTTCAAGTTCAGCCTGGGCTAATAGTGAGATCTAAGGCAGCCTCTGAAACATGGTGAGACCTTGTTGGAGTAACACTTTTGTTCACTGTGTAAAGATGTGTCTCTGTCCTTTCTCACCCGCCTAAGGCATTCTCTGACTGGCTTTAATAAAGAGCCAATGGGCTATAGCTAGAGAGAAAAGGGAAATCAGAACTTCCAGGCTGAGAGAGGGTCTCTGGGAGAAGAATTAGGCTCAAAAGGGATTCATCAGTCAGACACAGAGGACATCAGGCACACCAGGACTAAGCAAGAGCAAGCGGGCCAAGTGACAAATGTGGATTAGAATAAATAAGTTACTTAAGTTTTACAAACTAGTTGGGAGGTTGCAAGCTAAGGCCTAAGCTTTCATAAGTAAATATAAGTCTCTCCGGAGCTGGCAGGTCAGTGACAATCTGGCAATAAGACTGTGTCTCAAAAAATAAAAAAAGAGCCGGGCATGGTGGCACACGCCTTTAATCCCAGCACTCGGGAGGCAGAGGCAGGTGGATTTCTGAGTTCGAGGCCAGCCTGGTCTACAGAGTAAGTTCCAGGACAGTCAAGGCTACACAGAGAAACCCTGTCTCAAAAAAACCATAAATAAATAAATAAATAAATACATACATACATACATACATACATACATACATACATACATACATAAATGAATGAATGAATAAAATTTAAAAATAAGAAAAGACAGCCAAACAATGACTTGTGTTCCTGGTTTGAGTAATCTGTAGCTTTTTTTATTTTAATAGACTTTGTCATTTCTGGGGTTTTTTGTTTGTTTGTTTGTTTTTGGTTTTTGGTTTTTCGAGACAGGGTTTCTCTGTATAGCCCTGGCTGTCCTGGAACTCACTTTGTAGACCAGGCTGGCCTCGAACTCAGAAATCCACCTGCCTCTGCCTCCCAAGTGCTGGGATCAAAGGCGTGCGCCACTACACCCAGCACTCTGGGTTGTTGTTGTTTTTTAATTCCACTTGTTTATTAATTCATTCTCAATTTTGTATTTATGCTTAGCTATCTTTTTTTTATTAAGGAAGACTTTCCCTAATAAAATTGAAAAAGGAAGGTCCCCCAAAAAGTTCTAGATTCACTCCTGATCTACTATACATTGCACAAGGATCCAAATCTCCAGACACCAGGGCCAGAGGATGCCAGAGAGGCTAGCGAATCTGTTTGTTTGTTTGTTTGTTCTCTTCATTCTGTGCTCATGAGTTTTCTGCACTAAGAATAGCCTCATAAATTGGAAAAAATCAGAATAAAATGTTTAGAGAGCTACAAGCATCTAACAATATACCACGATGATCCTTCTAAGCTTAGTATAAAATTTGCAGAAAGAAAAACTGCATGGGATATCTTTCACAAGGTAAGTACTTGCGGTAGTTAACCTTCCTTATCAAGTTGACTGACTTTGGAATCACCAGGGAGACTTAGCGCTCCTCAAGTAGAGTTGGTGTTTCCAGAGAGGTTCACTGAAGACAGAGTCATGCTAAATATACATAGCACCGACCGTCCTGTGGGCTAGGGTCTTGAACTAGACACAGGAATAAAGAGCAGGGAGCAGAAGCTACAGGAGGGCACCTGTTCGTTCCCGCCCCTTCCACATCAGGACCTCACACCCCACCTCCTCCACACCCTCCCTGCCATGACAGACTCAAACCAGGAGTCAAAGGCATTTTCCCCATGACCCTGTGGGCCTCTTCTTTGGAGCCTGTGGTGTGGCAGCACTTCCTGGCAGGAGCTGTGGAAGATCAGAACCATTTCTGCCACAAATCAGGAAGAAAGAGGAGGTGCCTGGAGTCCCACAGCCATGCCCAGTGACCTAAAGACCCCCAGAAGACCCCACCTCTTAAAGATCCGACAGCTTCCCTGGGGACCAATCCTTTAATACTCCTGACCATTTGACAGTTAAAGTCTAGCACTAGTCTGAACACAGATCAGCAAGCAAACAAGAAGGTTGGACTGGTTATAGCAAGCTGGGGAATCCAGTAAAATAACTAAACTGGAAACCATCATATATGTACAAAGGACCTATAGGGTAAACAGAGAAAATATAAATGAGATAAGATTTTTAAATTAGATTTTTAGAAAACCTGATGATATTATGAGACAAGGAATCCATTGAATGCGTATGTATGACACTTTTGTTGATTTAGCCTCAATTCCTGAGTCTCTGGGTCAATATTTGATTCTCATGCATTTTCTTGGGGTCTTTTCCTTTTTTATTTTTATATTTATTTATTTATTACCTATTTTCTTCATTTACATTTCAAATGCTATCCCAAAAGTCCCCTATACCCTCCCCACGCCCTGCTCCCCTACCCACTCACTCCCACTTCTTGGCCCTGGCGTTCCTCTGTACTGGGGCATATAAAGTTTGATAGACCAAGGGGCCTCTCTTCCGAATGATGGCCGACTAGGCCATCTTCTAATACATATACAGCTAGAGACACGAGCTCTGGGGGTACTGATTAATTCATATTGTTGCTCTACCTATAGGGTTGCAGACTCCTTCAGCTCTTGGGTACTTTCTCTAGCTCCTATATTGGGGGCCCTGTGTTCCATTCTATAGATGACTGTGAGCATCCACTTCTGTATTTGTCAGGCACTGGCAAAGCCTCACAGGAGACAGATATATCAGGGTCCCTTCAGCAAAATCTTGCTGGCATAAGCAATAGTGTCTGCATTTGGTGGCTGATTATGGGATGGACCCCAGGTGGGGCAGTCTCTGGATGGTTCATCCTTTCATCTTAGCTCCAAACTGTCTCTGCAACTCCTTCCATGGATATTTTATTCCCCATTCTAGGGAGGAATGAAGTATCCACGAGTTGGTCTTTCTTCTTGATTTTCTTGTGTTTTGGGAGTTGTATCTTGGGTATTCTAGGTTTCTGAGCTAAAATTCACTTATCAGTGAGTGCATATCAAGTGACTTCTTTTGTGAAGTCAGGATGATATCCTCCAGATACATCCATTTGCCCAAGAATTTCATAAATTCATTGTTTTTAATAGCTGAGTAGTACTCCATTGTGTAAATGTACCACATTTTCTGTATACATTCCTCTGTTGAGGGACATCTGGGTTCTTCCCAGCTTCTGGCTATTATAAATAAGGCTGCTATTCTTCTATATGATAACCACCAGTTGTGCCAGCACCATTTGTTGAAAATGCTGTCTTTTTTCCACTGGACAGTTTTAGCTCCCTTGTCCTTTGACAAGGGTGACCATAGGTGTGTGGGTTCATTTCTGTGTCTTCAATCCTATTCCATTGATCTACCTGTCTGTTGCTGTACCAGTACCATGCAGTTTTTATCACAATTGCTCTGTAATACAGCTTGAGGTCAGGCATGGTGATTCCCCCAGAGGTTCTTTTATTATTGAGAAGAGTTTTTGCTATCCTAGGTTTTTTGTTATCCCAGATGAATTTTCAAATTGCCCTTTCTAACTCTGTGAAGAATTGAGTTGGAATTTTGATGAGGATTGAATTGAATCTGTAGATTGCTTTCGGCAGGATAGCCATTTTGACTATATTAATCCTGCCAATCCTTGAGCATGGAAAATCTTTCCATCTTCTGAGATCTTCTTCACTTTCTTTCTTCATAGACTTGAACTTCTTGTTATACAGATCTTTCACTTCCTTAGTTAGAGTCACACCAAGGTATTTTATATTATTTGTGACTATTGTGAAGGGTGTTATTTCCCTAATTTCTTTCTCATCCTGTTTATCCTTTGTGGAGAGAAAGGCCACTGATTTGTTTGAGTTAATTTTATATCCAGCTACTGCACTGAAGCTGTTTATCAGGTTTAGGAGTTCTCTGGTGGAATTTTTAGGGTATGCTATCATATCATCTGCAAACAGTGATATTTTGACTTATGCCTTTCCAATTTGTATTCCCTTGATCTCCTTTTGTTGTTGAATTGCTCTGGCTAGGACTTGAATATTGAATAGGTAGGGAGAAAGTGGGCAGCCTTGTCTAGTCCCTGATTTTAGTGGGATTCCTTCGAGTTTCTCTCCATTTACTTTGATGTTGGCTACTGGTTTGCTGTATATTGCTTTTATTATGTTTAGGTATGGGCCTTGAATTCCTGATGTTTCCATGATTTTTATCATGAATGGGTGTTGGATTCTGTCAAATGCTTTCTCAGCATCTAACAAGATGATCATGTGATTTTTGTCTTTGAGTTTGTTTATATAGTGGATCGCGTTGATGGATTTCCATATATTAAACCATCCCTGTATCCCTGGGATGAAGCATACTTGGTCATGATGGATGATAGTTTTGATGTGTTCTTGGATTAGGTTTGAGAGAATTTTATTGAGTATTTTTGCATTGATATTCATATGGGAAATTGCTCTGAAGTTCTCTTTCTTTGTGTGGTTTAGGTATCAGAGTAATTGTGGCTTCATAGAATGAATTAGGCAGAGTACCTTCTGTTTCTATTTTGTGGAATAGTTTGAGGAGAGTTGGAATTAGGTCTTCTTTGAAAGTCTGATAGAACTGTGGACTAAACCCATCTGGTCCTGGGCTTTTTTTTTTTTTTTTTTTTTTTTTTTTTGGTTGGGAGACTATTAATGACTGCTTCTATTTCATTAGGGTAAATGGGACTGTTAAGATTGTTAATCTGATCCTGATTTAACTTTGGTACCTGGTATCTATCTAAGAAGTTGTCCATTTCATCCAGGTTTTCCAGTTTTGTTGAGTATAGCCTTTTGTAGTAGGATCTGATGATGTTTTGGATTTCCTCAGGATCTGTTGTTATGTCTCCTTTTTTATTTCTGATTTTGTTAATTAGGATAATTACCCTGTGCCCTCTAGTTAGTCTGGCTAAGGGTTTATCTACCTTGTTGATTTTCTCAAAGAACCAGCTCCTGATTTGGTTGATTCTTTGAATAGTTCTTTTTGTTTCCACTTGGTTGATTTCAACCCTAAGTTTGATTATTTTTTGCCGTCTACTTCTCTTGGGTGAATTTGCTTCCTTTCATTCCAGAGCTTCTAGGTGTGCTTTCAGACTGCTAGTGTATGCTCTCTTTAGTTTCTTTTTGGAGGCACTCAGGGCTATGAGTTTTTCTCTTAGGACTGCTTTCATTGTGTCCCATAAGTTTGGGTATGTTGTGGCTTCATTTTCATTAAACTCTAAAAAGTCTTTAATTTCTTTCTTTATTTCTTCCTTGACCAAGGTATCATTGAGTAGAGTGTTGTTCAGTTTCCACGTGAATGTTGGCTTTCTATTATTTATGCTGTTATTGAAGATCAGCCTTGATCCATGGTGATTTGATAGGAAGCAAGGGATAATTTCAATATTTTTGTATCTGTTGAGGCCTGTTTTGTGACCAATTATATGGTCAATTTTGGAGGAGGTCCCATGAGGTGCTGAGAAGAAGGTATATCCTTTTGTTTTGGATAAAATGTTCTGTAGATATATGTTAAATCCATTTGTTTCATAACTTCTGTTATTGTCCATGTGTCTCTGTTTAGTTTCTGTTTCCAGGATCTGTCCATTGGTGAGAGTGGGGTGTTGAAATCTCCCACTATTATTATGTGAGGTGCAATGTGTGCTTTGATCTTTACTAAAGTTTCTTTAATGAATGTGGCTGCCCTTGTATTTGGAGCATAGATATTTAGAACTGAGAGTTCATCTTGGTTGATTTTATCTTTGATGAGTATGAAGTGCCCCTCCTTGTCTTTTTTGATAACTTTGTGTTGGAAGTCAATTTTATTCGATACTAGAATGGCTACTCCAGCTTGTTTCTTTGGACCATTTGCTTGGAAAATTGTTTTGCAGCCTTTCACTCTAAGGTAGTGTCTGACTTTATCCCTGAGGTGGGTTTCCTGTAGGTGCAAAATGTTGGGTCCTGTTTGTGTAGCCAGTCTGTTAGTCTATGTCTTTTTATTGGGGAATTGAGTCCATTGATGTTAAGAGAAATTAAAGAAAAGTAATTGCTGCTTCCTGTTATTTTTGTTGTTAAAGTTGGGATTCTGTTCTTGTGGCTGTCTTCTTTTAGTTTTGTTAAAGGATTACTTTCTTGCTTTTTCTAGGGTGTAGTTTCCATCTTTGTGTTGGTGTTTTCCCTCTATTATCCTTTGAAGGGCTGGATTCATGGAAAGATATTGTGTGAATTTGGTTTTGTCATGAAATACTTTGGTTTCTCCATCTATGACAATTGAGAGTTTTGCTGGGTATAGCAGCCTGGGCTGGCATTTGTGTTCTCTTAGTGTGTGTATAACATTTGTCCAGGGTCTTCTGGCTTTCATAGTCTCTGGTGAGAAGTCTGGAGTAATTCTAATAGGCCTGACTTTATATGTTACTTGACCTTTTTCCCTTACTGCTTTTAATATTCTGTCTTTATTTGGTGCATTTGTTGTTCTGATTATTATGTGTCAGGAGGAATTTCTTTTCTGGTCCAGTCTATTTGGAGTTCTGTAGGCTTCTTGTATGTTTGTGGGCATTTCTTTCTTTAGGTATGGGAAGTTTTATTCTATAATTTCATTGAAGATATTTGCTGGCCCTTTAAGTTGAAAATTTTCATTCTCATCTACTCCTATTATCCGTAGGTTTGGTCTTCTCATTGTGTCCTGGATTTCCTGGATGTTTTAAGTTAGGATCTTTTTGCATTTTGCGTTTTCTTTGATTGTTGTGTCCATGATCTCTATGGAGTCTTCTGCACCTGAGATTCTCTCCTCCATCTCTTGTATTCTGTTGCTGATGGTCACATCTATGGTTCCTGATTTCTTTCCTAGGGTTTCTATCTCCAGAGTTGTCTCCCTTTGGGTTTTCTTCATTGTTTCTACTTCCATTTTTAGATGTTGGATGGTTTTGTTCAATTCCATTGCCTGTTTGTTGTGTTTTCCTGTAATTCTTTAAGGGATTTTTGTGTTTCTTCTACCTGTTTAGCAGTGTTTGCCTGTAGTTCTTTAAGGACTTCTACCTGTTTAGCAGTGTTCTCCTGTAATTCCTTGAGGGATTTTTGTACTTCCTCTTTAAGGGCTTCTACTTGTTTAGCAGTGTTCTCCTGTCTTTCTTTAAGTGAGTTATTACTGCTCTTCTTAAAATCTTCTACCACCATCATGGGATATGGTTTTACATCTGTGTCTTGCTTTTCCGATGTGTTGGGGTATCCAGGACTTGTTGTGATAGGCGTACTGGGTTCTGATGATGCCCTTAACTGGCAGTCTTTTAATGTCAACCAATAGTCACAGCCGTAACACAGTGAAAAGACAAGCTATTTCTCAGATTCACAAAAGAATCTTAACCCCAGGACTAGCACTTGGCCTTTAAGATATAATGTGACCGATAATGAATAGGAGTTCTGTCATTTCCTCATCCCCGTATGGCATCAAAGATAAAACCTTTGGGCTATGTGGAAGGATAATCCATTCTACCTATATCCTCTACAAAGTTCTTCTAGCCTCAAAATTCCTGTGCATAGACTGAAAGTCTCTCTCTAATTACCCATTAAAACATCCACACGTGCATGGGAGATGGTGGTTTGAGCCTTGGAGGCTACAGGGGAATTAAGACAAAAGGTAAAAAATAATAACAATTCAGATACCTGTGCTTATTATCCAAGCCTCCGGTTGGTGAGTCACTTGTTATCTCTATGGCTGTCATTGTCACCAAGCATGGCCACCATGCACCTTTATATAACATTTAGCCCCTTTTCAGAGCACACCTAGTTCCCTGGAATGAAGTGTATGGTGCTTTGGTATAAAACTACAGACTAAGTATCCTAGACTGTCTCAGGCACATGGGATCGATCCCATAGGATGGAGGGAAGCATAATGTGTTTGCATCTCCCATTGCTCAGCAGCTAGAGGTTGTCACAGTTTGTGTTCACGATGGCAAGGAAGCGTGGCAGGAGAGTGAGGTGACTGTCACCCTTCATCCACAGTCTGCCAGCAGAGAGATGAAGGTAGATGTTCACCTCATTTCCTCTTCCTCCATTTCATTCTGTGTAAGCTGCAGCCGGCTGGGCAGAGCTTCCCACAGAGTGAATCCTCCCTGCTCAGTTCAGCCTTTCTGGAAACACCCTCACAGACACTCAGCGGTGTGTGTCTCATTCATTAGGAAACAGGATACAAGATGTCTTAGTTTCTTTTCCTGTTGCTGTAGCGAGATACCCTGACAGGAGTAACTCAGGGGATTGTGGGTTTATTTCAGTTCAAATAATTCCAGATTACAGTCCATCACAGCAGTAAAGTCAAAGCAGCAGGAACTTCAGGAAGCTACTCACATCGCATCCATAGTCAGGAACACACAACAATGAATGAATGAATGAACGCTTGCATTCAGATCTTCTTTTATCTACTCTTATCCAGTTCACAAATCCCTACCCAGGAAATGGTGCCACCAAATATGGCCATGTCTTCCTGCCTTAAGTTTCAAAATCAAGACAATTCCTAATGCACAAGCCCAGAAGCCAATTGTATCTAGACCACCCCTCACTGAGACTCCCTTTCAAGGTTACTCAAGATTGTGTCACAATGACAGTAAAAACTAACCATCACGCAACAGTCGTTAGGCAGAAAGCTATACAGTTATTCAAAAGTCTTCCAACGATATGTCAAGGAATCTTTGTTGGTCCTTTGACTTTTCAAGAGGACTGATGCTTTGTGAATTGATAAAGAAGCTTCAAAATTATGAAATAACCCCAAGTAACTGTGAATTTGTATTTGTCACATACTTCAACAAAGCTATTTACCAAGATCATCTGTCAGGTGTATGGTCACAGGTATGCAAAGTAATGAATAAAGACTGAAAAAAAATGCCAGTTTTCATGGACTGCCAAGTTGTTAAATGCTTTGAGTGTCACTTCTAAACATAGCAAAGGGGCACATAATCACTCTGAATTTTTTTTCTTTCATAGTAATGTGGAACTTCAGCCCGCTCATTGTTCCTACTCTGGAAACTACTTATGTGGCACAGACATAATATATGAAAAAGGAATGTCCTGCCCACATGAACATAGCATGTAACTGTTGATGTACGTAGAACATATATTCTACAGTGAATCAAGCTATGTATCTCAGGAGAACTCCAAAGGATGAGACAGAAAGATGCATGAGTGAATCCAGCAATCCCATGGGTCAGTCAGAGAAGCTCCTTTCTGCTATGGGTGCAATTGCTGCAGGTCTGTGTAACAGATCTGAGGGTTGAGAGCTAAATCATTGAAGGCTCAGGCCTAGGGAGGATGTAATTTATTTTACACATCACCTCTCCAAGTTTTATGGAATCTAATGCAAGAGAGGACACAGAGAATGGAAGATCCAGAAGAAGGAATGGAATGTTGTAGACTGTCTACCAGACATAACACAGCTATTATACTCTTGAACTCACAGAGCTGTAACCACTGTACCAGATTGGACCCATCAACACCCCAATATGGAGTAGGGACAGCCTACCCTTCCAGGAAGATCTAGACATTTAGTTAGTGGCTGCTGGGGAGAGAGGGTATTTCTTCAGCGGTGTAGCCACTAGTAAATGACCTATGCTTGTTGCAGGATATCCGATCACACTGTGAACCTCAAGATTGAGTTGTTTACTGGAAAAAATGGTTTCTAGTTATAGTGTGGCTCAGCCCTTAGCACATAACTTTAATCATTCTGGCTGGAATACAGGCATGCCCTTAGTGCAGACATTTAATCTCAAACAATGAAGGTAAATTTAGTTTGTAGAAGGAAGCACTCATGTTTTGAAAGAGATGTCTAATTGGGTGGCAAACAAAGTGATAAATCAGAGAAAGATTTGACAAAATTAGATATGCCCAACTCTCATGAGAAGAGAAAAAAAGGGAAGCTACTTAAGACAGCAGTGCAGAGAGGAAGGAGAAAGCAGTTTTAACAGACAGTTTTATAGAGACAGATTGAAGAAAGAACAAACTAGACAAAGATGAAGACAGAATGATTCAGAGAATGAGAAGGAGCCACAAGATTAGAACAGATTGCTAGAGTTAGTTTGGGGACAAGCAGAGCAAAATGTGAGGCTGAGAGAGAAGCCAGATTGAATCAGTCAGCCTGGATTGGAGTTTGAGCCAGAATAGCTGAATTGAACTAGCCAACAAAGATCAGGAAAAAAAATTTAAAACTAAAAAAACAAAAAAAACAAAAAAACCAAGAAAGGGTGAGCTTATTCAGCAGTAAGTCTCGGAGGCTGAAAACATTCTAGGCCTAGGCTAGACTGTTCGCAGGCTAGAAGCTTCCAGGACTAAGGCCCAGGTCATCAGACTGAGGCAGGAAGCCTGAGGAAGGACAATCACTTTGGGGAAATAAAAGTTACTTTTACATATGCTCCTGTAACTGACCCCCCACCCACACTCCAGTTTCCCTCCCTTCTCATCTATACAGACAATTGTTTCCCATAAATCTGTACAAACAATGAATTGTCAGCCTACCCCACCCTCCCTCTAACACTGCTCCAGGGTACTACTTGGTTCAGAGTAATCAACAATCAACTTTGACCTATTTAACTATAGTAATGTCACTGTTGGCATGACCCACTTTGGGGTCTGTGTATATTCTTTTACTTGGTAGATGACATCAGTGGAAATAAGAAGTGATGTCAGCATTCAAAAGCTAATAAAAGAAAGCCATTAACTTCACTCTGCATCCAGAAATGTCTCCCAGGAGTCTCAGGAAGTGGATCACAGTGTATGCAGACTGGTTTATGAGGAATGACCCAACACAGGCACAGACTCAGAAAGAAGAACTGTTTATTAAAATGCCATCTACAGACCATATATGATGAGACCCAGAGCTGAGATGATGTTTTAGAATATCCATGTCTATCAAAACCAAGGATAAGAGCCATAATCTACCCTAGTAGAAAACAGGTTCTCTTTTGGGGTTCATAGTCTCATTAATATAAGAATTTTAAAACAGACTCAGAAGGAAACCCAAAGACAATTTTATTAGACTCTGAGAGAAAAAGAACAGAGCAAACCAGTTGCAGATCTTGGCAGCTTCCCAGAGAAGGGACACAGAGAAGAGGACGACAGAAGATGAGCATTTGGTGATGGAAGTTAGCAAGCAAGTGCTTGTTATATCATCATGGGTCCCCTGACTCGTCATGGTTCAGGGGACTTCAGAGAAAGACAGTGGAAACACAAGCCTGTAAAAGCATGCTTAGGCTTTTAGTTAGGGTCAGAAAGAAGCAGAGATGGAAATAATAAAAAAGGAAGATTCATACTCAGAATTCAAAATGGCAGACGCGCTGGGCAGAGCTATATTAAGGAAGCTCTGCAGGGGCTGGACCTAGCAAGTAGCTGCTGGGAAGAAGAGCACATCCTCCACGTAAGGGCATAAGGAGTGACCTTGCCTCCTTAGGACGCCATCAGGGCATTTCCTGGGGGAAGGCCTTCTGAGCCAGTGATTGACAAGCCCAGCAGGGAAACCTCCAGAAGGGAAGAGACAATGTTTTGAGTAGCTTAGAATGTCACATCTATACCCAGAGCCAGGGGTAGAACTTAGACTCTGTTATTTTGACCAGGAAGAAATAGTTTTCCCTTAATAGACTTCACCAAAGCCCGAAACACCCAGCTTTTCATACTGCAATTTATTGCAAAAAGGAACTTCTCGCTTTGTGTTACCAAGTAGACAGGAGATGGGGTCTGAGCTAACCTTGGAGATGGAGTCCATACTCATTGTCCTCTAAGATTATTAATCACTGTAATGTCTGCACCTGTGTTCCCACGTTCCTCTACTCTAAGGCCTGCTGAAGGATGTAGCTGGGGAATCTGGGCAGTGGTGGCACATGCCTTTAATCCCAGAATTTGGGAGGCAGAGGCAGACAGATTTCTGAGTTCGAGGCCAGCCTGGTCTACAAAGTGAGTTCCAGGACAGCCAGGGCTATACAGAGAAACCCTGTCTCAAAAAAAAAAAAAAAAAAAAAAAAAAGGCCAGAAAATTCTGCAAACCTGAAACAGCCCCTCAGTAGTCTTTCTGACTAAAAATGTACCAAATACTTCCCTTCTGGTCACTTCCACTTCCTTTGTTAGTTGTGTGGGCCACATGTATCCAGGATCTTTACAATTCGTATCCCCAACATCTGAATGTACTCTCTGGTATGTCAGTAATGATTATCTTGGTCATCAAGGTGGCAGAGACAGAGCTAGAAGCCTTCCTAACCCTACAAAAGCTTAGTGGTTAGACAGCCATTCATGATAGAGATAAGAGGGTTCTAGAAGTCAGTCAGGAAACACTTAGTGGCTAGACAGCCATTCATGATAGAGATAAGAGGGTTCTAGAAGTCAGTCAGGAAACACTTAGTGGTTAGACAGCCATTCATGATAGAGATAAGAGGGTTCTAGAAGTCAGTCAGGAAACACTTAGTGGTTAGACAGCCATTCATGATAGAGATAAGAGAGTTCTAGAAGTCAGTCAGGAAACAATAGCAGGGTTCATGAGGGTCCACTCCTCTCTGAGAATCTATGTGCAGTTAATAGCTACTAGGGAGAAGGAAGATACATTTTCTTTAGTGATGTAGCCAGTTTGTAAGGTACCTATGCTCCTGTAGGCAACCCTAATGAAATTCAGTGAGTTACAGGAAGAGAGAGTCAGAGAGAGAGAGAGAGAGAGAGAGAGAGAGCATAAAAAGGGAACAAAGTTTGGAGCTGAGATGGAAGGAAGGAGCATCCTGAGACTGCCCCACCCAGGGATCCATTCCATAAACAGCCACCAAACCCAGACACTGTTGCATATGCCAGCAAGATTTTGCTGAAAGGACCCTGATATAGCTGTCTCTTGTGAGGCTATGCCAGTGCCTGGCCAATACATAAGTGGATGCTCACAGTCATCTATTGGATGGAATACAGGGTCCCCAATGAAGGAGTTAGAGAAAGTACCCAAGGAGCTAAAGGGGTCTGCAACACTATAGGAGGAACAACAGTGCCCCCAGAGCTCGTGTCTCTAGGTGCATATGTAGCAGAAGATGGCCTAGTCGGCCATCACTGGGAAGAGAGACCCCTTGGGCTAGCAAACTTTATATGCCCCAGTACAGGGGAACACCAGGGACAGGAAGCGGGAGTGGGTGGGTTGGGGAGCAGGGCGGGGGAAGGGTATAGGGGACTTTTGGGATAGCATTTGAAATGTAAATGAAAAAATATCTAATAAAAAAAGAAAGAAATTCAGTGAGTTACAAGAAGAGAGAGAGAGAGACAGAGACAGAGAGAGAGCATGAAAGGAGAGTAAAACATGTATATGATCAAAATACATTACATGCATGGAATTGTCATAATGAAAGTCATTATCATGTATAATTAGTATATGCTAATAACGTTTTCTAAGTAGAGTTCAGTAAGAAGCAGGAAATAATCCCACAGAAACGATGGCTAGCAGCTCAGTGCGGCTGACGTATTAGAGTTTAGCAGGAGCAATGGCTGGGCCATATCAGTGCTGTTAAAAGCAAGGGATTCTCTTGGTCCCACACAAAGGAGAAGTGGCACAGTGAGGCAGTTCTTTTTATAAAAAAATAAAATAAATAAATGTGCCAGACCCAAACTAGGTTAGCAAGCACAGCATACCAAGATGGGTTCTGCTTTTATCCCTGAGTGAGTAGTGACTGTATCTCATCCTGTTGATAGGAGCCTGACTTCACAATCTGACATGATGTCATCTTTAAAATTTTAACAAGAGCTGGAGAGATGGCTCAGTGGTTAAAAACACCTACTGTTCTTACAGAGGTCCTAAGTTCAATTCCCAGCAACCACATGTTGGCTCACAGCCATCTGTAATGGGATCCAATGTCACTCTTCCAGTGCCTGAGAAGAGTGACAGTGTACTTACATATATCAAATAAATAAGTACATCTTTTTTTAAAAATTAACTAAATGGAGGAATGAATTGGAATTTTATAGATCAATGCAGAAACCAGCCTTCAAGGTCAGAAAATACAAAGACACTAGGCAAGATGGCCAGAAAGAAGACAGATTCGCAGAAGCCATGGAAGCCCGATCAGCAAAGCAAGACACCGTCCCAAGGGCACACAACCGTCAGTCACCAGAGCCAGCACCCAGCCCTCAGAGGACTGTTATGTGGTTTGTTCTCATATCACACCTAAATTTTACAAAATTTACCTGGCGGGAAGAAAATAGTTACATCTAGAACAATCAGCTATTTTGGTGAGATGCCATTCTCACCATGAAACACCTCAACATCATTCCGTGCTCTGAATACTTTTCTGTGAGACCCTCCTCCAGGTTCCCCTAGCTGAGCACACACCTGGGTCACAGCTCATATTGGCATACTGCTGCTATTCAGACACCAGCATGCTTCTTTCCTTCTGCCTTCAGATGGTTTTTTCATTGACAAACTTCTAGAACATTGTAAAACATTCTGTCTGTCCCCGTTGCATTCGGCCCACATAAAAATTTCCTTTCTCTAAATCTCATGTTTGACATCACATGACTGAGCTCTTAGTTATAAGCTTACTTTCATGGTTTTCTAGTTTTTATGCCTCACTGACTTAGAGTATTTTAATAGAACTGACAAATGTATTGGACTCACACCATCTTTTTTTTCTCTGCTCTTCATGCCCCTAGGCATGTATTAACTTCATTACCCTTCCTCCTCCTCCTTTTCCTCAGATGTTCCCGTGGACATAGCAGCAGCTGACCAGGGATATCTCTGATATGCTCTCCTGGGAAAAGTATGGAATGGGACATGAGACAAGGAAGATTCTGTAAATTTCCAAGTCCCTTAACCTTTCACTGGCTGTGAAATCAGAGAACACGCACAGCTATGGTAATGAAGTTGGGTTTTTTCCTCTGCTCTCTCTGGTTCTGTTTGGAAAAACATAGAGATATGAATTATGGGTTCTAAAATCTGAAACATTTCAATCCACCGCTTCAGAAAAATCAGCATCTTAAAATGCAGTGTTTACTTGAGAGTTCTTTCTGAGTGTCATCTAAGCTTTTTAAATTCAGAAGAGTCATGAGTCTGTCTTTATGTTTAATTCAGGGACCAGCGCTGTTCGAAGGTCAACCCTAAGTGGAATAGCTACAGATGAATATGTTGATTCATGTCTTCATGGTTCACACTGCCCTGACCAGAAGTGGTCTCCATTACTCAACTAGTAATGGATTAATTTGATAAATGGAGATTTAGAATTTATAACATTTCATCAGGAAAAAAAATATTAACTAAACTCTTCATTGTGGGTATCTTTAAATTGTTTGTATGTATGTTGAAAGGGCATTGTGTGTGTGTGAGCACAAGTGCCCACAGAGTCCTGTAGCTGGACACAAGTGGTTGTTAGCTACCTAGCATGGATCTCATGTTGGAGGGAACTTAGGTTCTCTGTAGAAGCACCACTGAGCCATCTCTTCAGCCTCATTGTTGCTCTTCTTGAAAGATGATATGTGAGGTACCTGTTCTCTCTTATAGTAACCTGGGCACACACACATGTATGTAAGGAGATGGTATGGGAGGGGGCTCACAATGCTAACAGGTACCTCCCTAAAACATGTCCATTTAAGACTGATATTTAATATTTTCTCAGTGTGCCCTAATGTTCAACTATTCCATTCCCAGGAGTCTACTCAGAAAAGGTCGAACCTTTAAGAGGTGGGGCCTCACGGGAGGCCTTTAAGTCATTGGTGGCATGGCCTCAAATCATGGGACCCTCTCCCCACCTCTTCTCTCTTCTCACTCACAAAACAGCAAGGACAACCTATCGTGATCTAAAAACTATGGGCCAAAACGTTTGTCTTTATAAGTCAACTGTCTGAGGCATTCGTTATACTGAAAGAAAGCTGACATACTAGCGAAAGGCAGCAAGAACCCAAAACTTCATGGACAGATGGATGGACTTGCCTGCTGGAGTGTCATGTGATGGATCGTTATTGAGCCATGATAAGCAATACTCTTGCTACATGATAAAGGGTACATTAATCTGCAATATAGTATGTCAAGAAGCAAGACACAAGAGTATATGTTGCCCAAAGTATCTTAAGTAGGTAAATCAATAGATGAAAATACAGAGTGGTGGCATATTAATCACTGCTCTCTGGAGTAACAAAACTTGTAGAATGAATCACTGTAAATAGTAAGGAGATTTATTCGAATGTCTTAATGGCTATGGTCCAGCTAATCCAACAATGGCTGCCTATAAACAGAAGGTCCACGTGTTTTTCAGTCCACAAGACTAGATGTCTCAGCTGGTAAGGTAGACGCTAAGTTGGCTGCATCTGACAGGCAAGCACTGGGGTGCTGGTAGTCCTTAACAGACTATAAACTAACACTAGAGCTGATACCACTACCAGAAGTGGGGTATTTCCCATAATTTAATACCTAACACGAGAATTATAGACCTATATAATGAATCAGAGCTGTCTAGGAAGATGAATCTGAATGAGCCTGGATTGTGGTCATTCTCTGATGCCAACAGCTTATGTGTCCAGCTTTATCAGCTCAAGTTTGTATCTCGATTGTGCATATGGATCTGAATCTGGGGCTGGAAAGCTAGGAGTGATGATGATGCAGGTCTTACATTTCATGTGAAGGAAAAGCAAACTGAAATAGAAATACCACAAACTTCTTTCTTCCTCTGAGAACATGTTATTAGCCTTTCGGATAAAATCTTTTTTTTTTAATCCTACATTTTCCCTGAATTTTAAGGTGAAAATAAAATCCAATACTAGCTCTTGACAGTGACATTGGCAGTCAGCTTGACAGGATCTAGACTTACCCTGGAAGCAAAGCTTTGGGTATGTCTGTGCAGGTTTCAGGATCGGGTTGACTTAGGCGAGAAGACCCACCAGCATGTGGACTGCATCCTCCCATGGGTGGGAATCCCAGAGTGATTCCCAGCTTGTGGACTGCATCCGCCCATGGGTGGGAATCCCAGAGTGAATCCCAGCGTGTGGACTGCATCCGCCCATGGGTGGGAATCCCAGAGTGAATCCCAGCGTGTGGACTGCATCCGCCCATGGGTGGGAATCCCAGAGTGAATCCCAGCGTGTGGACTGCATCCTCCCATGGGTGGCCGTCCCAGAGTGAATCCCAGCTTGTGGACTGCATCCGCCCATGGGTGGCCAACCCAGAGTGAATGACAAGGAGAACGTGAGCTGAGCACCAGTTTCCTGTCACTCTCTGCTTCCTGACTGTGGAAAGCAATGTGACCAGCCACCTCCATCTCCTGCCACCATGGCTTCCCTGTCATTATGGACTGAACTTTGAACTGTGAATCTAAATTATCCTTCCTTCCTTAAGATGGCTTGCGTTGTAGCTCGCTCTTCTTGGAGCACAGCAGCTGTTCCCTTGATCTGAACAGCTGTGAAGACTTGCAGGAGACCCTCTGATCTGCCTTGCTGACTGTTGACACCCCTTCCTAGAAGAAGGGGCTGGGGCAGGCCATTGGACCCTCAGATGGCTATGGCTGCTTCTCTTGCTCCACCTAGCCATTTGTATGGTGTTTTGACTGAAGTGCATATGGCCTTGTGGTTTGGGGAGAGGCCAGAGTATACAAACTAGGACAGACTAGCTGAAGGCAGGGCTATATCCATGCAACTCTGAGGACACCATCTCCACATAGGATTTTCCAGTGAGGCTGCTCAGGGGTGACTCACACTCCATTAAGTAATACCTCAACAGTGCTCGGTAAGCAACCTCAATAAACCCATTGATGCCACATAGGATATAATTGCTGTTTTTGGTTTGCTATAGGGGTCTTACAAGGGAAATGGGTAGATGACTGTTTGTCCCAGCATATAGTCTGGTACATATTTTGTTACAGCAATGATAACAGTAACGGACACAAGCCTGTTCCTCTAGCATTGTAGTATGGGCAATTTGCTGTAGGGGAATCTAGTCAGAGGCTGGAGGGGAGCTTTGCTTCACCCCTTAAAAACTTGTATCTGAGAGCACATTGCAGGTGCTCAGACCATGGTAGGTCTGGGAACTGTCCTTGCCCAAAAGGAGCAGAGGTTTGAAAGCACAGAGAGAGGGAGAAAATGAAGAACAGGGAAAGGGGAGGCAGAAACCCGAGCCTGCCGCAGGTCCCGCACTCCTACTCCTTCTCCTTTTCCTTCTCCTTCTTCTCCTTCTCCTTCTCCTTCTCCTCTCCTCCTCCTCCTTTTTATCTTCCTCCTCTTCTCCTTTTTATCCTTCTTCTTTTTCTTCTATTCTTCTTCCCCCTTCTTCTTCTTCCTGTTCCTCTTTTTCTCCTCCTCTTCTTCCTCCTCTTCCTCCTCCTCCACTTTTCTCTATTCAGGGGACATGTTCAAAGGGGCCTCTTCAGATGCCATCTCCCCAGGGCTCATGGAAACAGGTAGCCAGATATATTGGCACTCCAGTTGTTTGAGGACAGGGGCTATAAAAAACCTATTTGTTTTCTAACTGATCTTTCCTGTACACAAGAGCACTAAAGTCAGAAACACACCAAGACACTAAGAAAATTAAAGCCACACTGAACAGCCCCCAGGGAGATAACAGTACTTTATTTCTTCTGGTCTTTTTTCTGTTTTCTGAACCTGTGGTTCCCCTGGGTTTTAGCTCTCATTGAATCACGAGCATTTTCCTTATCGTAGTGTTTTCTGAGAATACCCACTTTTTGTGTGTGTAGATGTACACCAATAAAACATGATCAATGGGCCAGATAAATGGCTCAGTGGGTGAAGCACCTGCCACACAAAGGTTAGAACCTGAATTCAAATCACCAGATCCCACATAAAGCAAGGCAGCATACACCTGTAACCCCAACACTGCCACAGTGGCATGGGAGGCAGAGACTCCAGAATTCCTGGGAGCTTGCTGGTCAGATAACCTGCTGTATACAACAGTGAACAAGAGAACCTGCCTGAGAACAATGGAATGCAAGGACCAACACCCAGAGCTGCCCTCTGGCCTCCTCATGTGTGTTCTGGCACAAATGCACCTGCCCTAATACATACTCAAACCACCAATGAAAGGTTAAAGTCCCAATCCCTAACCGTATCCCAAGCACAGTGAAACACTGCCACAGCTGTTAGAGAAATAGTTAATATCAACAATAACATTTGCTTAAAGAGTTAAGCAATTCTTTCTGTCTTAATTTTACAAAGAAAGATTAAAGGCACCCCCAGATCATAAGAGAGGAAATGGGGGGAACTGGGAGGGTGTAAAGCTGAAAAAGCACTTGCTTTGCAAGCATGGGAGCTGTGTGGATCCCCAGAACCCATGCACAGTTACACACATCTGTAACCGCAGCATGGAAGTGGACATAGGTGGACCTCAGAGCTCAGTGCCTGGCCACTCTTGACAACTGCTGAGCTCCTGGCTCTGAAAGAGAGAGAGAGAGAGAGAGAGAGAGAGAGAGAGAGAGAGAGAGAGAGACCCAACTCAGAGCAGTCATGGAGGACACTCACAGAAATGACCAAAAAAAAAAAAAAAACCCAAAATCTTGACAGAAAGAAAATTCACTTCATTTTTACCAAATACTTATGCCAAGGCAACTGAATACATCAAACCATCTTTCTAGCCAGAACTCATGCTGCAGAGATCTTGTGACAATATGGGTACAGTCACTTCATCTCTGCAGCAATAAGTGTCCCACCGTGTCCACACAGAGGTGGCCACGACCTTCGAGGACCAAGCTGTTGAGGGCAAGGCACCCCCTCTTGTTGTTTTTGTGCTCTTCAGTTTCTAAAGAAGCTGCACACAGAGTTCCTCCAGAGGCTAAAAGAGGAAGAAAGTGAATAAAGGGAGGCTAAGGCCCGTCCTGGAAGGCTGGCTTTGCAGCCATTGCAACCACTGTTCTCTACTTGAACACACTCCTTCCTGACCTGGGTAGGGCACAGAAAGCTCAGGGAATTCCAGGGCATGGAATTGTCAGTGGGACCGGCTGGCGTTTGGGAAGTGTCTTCAGCAATGTAATGAAGTTGCTCTGCCTGGTTTGGCAGTAAGATGGGTCTGAGAAGAGAGCTCTGGGGAAGATCCCTTATGTGCGCTCAGGCAACAGCTCTGACAGCTGGCCTGCTGGTGGCATCCATCATTAGGGCCACTGCTTGCTCCTTCCAAGTCTTCCTGACTCCCCGGGACAACTGTTAAGTGGTGGGGAGCCTGTACCTGTGCAGAGGTACGAAGTGAGGCATACCGTAGTTTCTGAGCTTTGAAAGGCTGACAGCATTGCTTACAAATGCATCCAGACCTACAGAGCCCAGGCAGCATTCTCCAGCTTAGCAAAATACCACAATTTCTTAAGATACCTGCTGAAGCCTTGTAAGGACAAAACTATTACTATTCCTCACTCTTCCAGGTAAACACCAATCATTTTGTATGAAGCAGAATAAAAGACCTTCGGAGTTGGCAGACTCTAGACCCTGGCTATTTTAGCTACTAAGAGAGTCAGTAGATACTTACCATGAAAACTGTATTATCATTTCAGTAACTCTCCTAAGAAGTTTAAAGAGCAGACAAAAGAAATGCAACTATGTTTTATTAATGATGTCATTACCCACAGATAAAATAAGAAGTAAGTTTTATTGGGAAAAGGTGTGACAGCACAGTGGGAATGCTGTGTCCCTAAAGTGACAAGGGGCACTGACGATATTTCTGTACTCATCTCACTCCCTTGCAAAGGGCATTTTGGGAGAGTTATTTTTTAATATAGGGAAACTGAACCTAGAAACTATTTCTTTATATACAAGAAGCTTCAAAACTCCTGTAAGACGCAGCTTAAAATCTGGAGAGAGGCTGATCTGCCGTTGGGACCTGAACCCCAACACCAGAGCCCACGAAAAAGGGTGTGCCTGGTAGTCAGAGTGTGATGTCAGCTCTAAAGAAGAGAGCAATGATGCCATAGGGCTTTCTGGCCCAGCCGAACCAGTGAGCTTTCAGCCAATCAGACACCATGTGCCAGCAGACAAGGTAGATAGCAACAGAGGAACACCATCCGAGTTTGATCTCTGGAACACACACACACACACACACACACACACACACACACACACAGTGGGGAAAGAGGATTCAGTGCATGAGTGTGCTGATAAAGCCTCCGATTATTTAGATACCAAAGAACAATCCTAATGAAAGCCCACTTTGCAAATGGCTGCCATGGATGTCTTTCTCCCTGAGCAAGCACATGCCCTGCCCTCTCCCTGGAACAGGGGTTGGGGGAGGGTTGAAGGGCTAGACGGGAGACAAGCTGGACCCTGTAATGGTAATTGGTGCTCTGAGTCTGGCATGCACAAGCTAGAAGAATTTAAAATTATTTTAATAAACTGTCCTACTTTCTTCACTACTGTTGTAGAATTAGAGAAGAGAGAACGTTCCAGTGACAAAGAAAAATTCTACACTGGGGGTAACACCCAAAGGCTACAGCCATGTTGCCTAGGTGTGTCCTCTGCCATGGCTCAAGCAAAGTGATAACAATTGTACTGTTTGGTTCCCATGCCTCAAATCCTTTCACACTTACTTGGGACCTAGACATTAAGTGTAAGGCTCCCAACACCTCACTGATTAATGTATTAACTGTGTAAAAAGCTTTAAGGGCTGGAGAAATGGCTTAGTAGCTGAGGGCACTGGTGACTACTCTTTGAGGGCCTGGGATGGGTTCCCAGTTCCCACATGGCAGCTTACAGTTTTCTGTAACTCTAGTCCAGAGGGTTCCAACACCCTCTTCTGGCCTCCACGGGCATCAAACTTGTTTGTGGTGCATACAGCCAAAACACACATACACATAAGATCTGAGAGTTCTGAATAATCATAACTTATTTAGAAGAGACATGGGAACCTATAAAAGTTACAATGCTGCAAATTTCTTGCATCATAATCAATTAGCTCATTGGACTGTTTTTTTCTTTTGTGTGTGTTTTGGTTAAAGAAACTGGATAATAACGTAGCTTTTACTATCTCCTTATCTTTTTCTTCAAAGGTCACCTTTATTGAATTGCTTTAACTAGCTTAGATTTGCTTTTGTTTCATTGATGTGCCAGGCGTGCTTATGTCTGCCAAACAACACCTTCTACGGAAAGGGCTGTTTTAATCAACACTCCCTCACAGCAGTGTCCCCTGTCTCTCACAACACATCCTTACTGAGGACTCCAAGGTCTTCTCTGAGGCCATTCTGATATTATGTTTATTGGTTTGAATTCTTTAGCTACTGAAAGAGGAACTATTTTTCACTCTACTTTTCTTCTCTAGCATGTGCAAAGCACAAAGGGACAGGCGTGTAATTCTCTGTTCTTGAAGACTGTCTCAGAGTGGAGCCACTTCAAAAGCTTAGAGTCTAACTTTGAAGTTCCCTCTACTTCAAAAGCTTTGTCCTGAAGTGTGTTACAGAGAGAAACACACACAGAGACAGCCTGAGTATTAAGATTTACTTCCTATAGTGAAAAATAGAATCAGAATAATAAAGAGAGCCAATCAAAAAAATTAGAAAAGCTAGAAATGCCAAATAAGTCCCACAATTAGATGTTTCTTTTGCAAAAGTTTGAGCATGCTCCCCTTCCATGGTTTCTTCTATTAGAAACAGGAGATCCAATCCTCCATCTCAAGTTAGATAGGGTTGTAAAGAGTTTCAGTTATTGTTTTTCACCCCAATAAAATTTAAAATAGAACTAAGGAGGTTCCCCTGCAAAGCCAGAGGGAAGAGTCAAGGTCACTCCATCTTCTCATTTAGCAGTAGCTGAACTTGCTCAATTATGAGACAAAGAGCAGCTGATGGGGAGCCACGGAGGACGCGTGTCATTTGTCATTTTTTTATTTAGATGACTGACTTCAGCCGTGGCAGTTCCTTAGGTGTGGGTTATTCTATCTGTCTGTTGATGTGGCTCTCGTGAACTCAGTGGGTGCTACCCAGTGTAGGTGCCCAGAGCACACTCACTAATAAATGGAGGGCTGATGAGCAAAACTGTCTACAGGCAAGGATCAGCGAGACCTCAGAACACAACATGGCGTTTTACTGTAAATGGACCATTAGCACCGAGAGTAGAAAAAGCCTTTAGAAACTTCTGAGATCATCGCTCCTCTGGGCCTGCCCCATGGAATAGCAGCTGGAGTTCACTCAGCAAATAGGTCCTCAGAGTCCAGCCAAGCTGTGCTGGATCTGAGCCCGCCCTTCAGCGAGGCAGCACCTCTGTGTGCCCCAGCATGGGATGCTCACACAGAGGATGCTCACACAGAGCAAAGGGTCAAACCCAGATGGAAATGTTTCTGGTGCTCACAGTGGTCCTCTCCCAGCCCAGTCAGCACTCTGGAAACTGACTCCAGGATGAAAGTATGATGGGGGCCGAGGGTGCGGGGAACTGAGCCCACAGCAGACACTGATGAAGTAGAGCAGCCATGGCATCCAAAGGGAAAAGGGAGACTTAGCCAAAATTCTGCACCCTGTCAACAAAGCTGGTTGAGAAGCAAGTTAAAAATACTTCCAACAGGTCAACAGAAACGGCAATGAGGAGCTGGGGACGAAGCTGGGTGGTAGAGTGCTTACCCAGCATGCACGGGAGTCCAAACAACTATCTAAGAGAGATCACTCCACTGTGTAGTAAATAAGGGAAAAAGAATGGGGAGACGGCAGTGGTCCAAACAACATACGTAGGCTTCGCAGAGGGCCACCAGAGTAAGAAGAGTAGCTGGCCCGCACCCGGAAGGCCCGCACCCGGAAGGCCCACACCCGGAAGGCCCGCACCCGGAAGGCCTGTGGAAGTTACAGAACCTGAGCTGAGAACAGGCTATCTAAGGTTGAGTGAGGAGGAAGGGAGGAGAGAAGAAATTAGAGCCAAGAGTAAAAAAAAGACCAGAGAAGGGGGGCTCTAAACAGGCAAAACAGAATGTGCCCCCACAAGAACAAAGGACACATAAAAGAAGTTTTGTTAAGGACAGCCATGAGCCAGGCACAGTGAGTTCACACAAAGTGGGTTATCGCATGAGTTTTACGCCTGAAATTGAATCTCAGAACAGAGAGGGTTCACAAAAATCGCAAATAACCATATAAACCTTACAAGAAACCACGCCAATGCAAGCCAAGGCTGAATGACATCCCCTTCCATGTCTACACGCTGGCAGGATGCTGGCGCCTCACACAGATAGGTCACCTGACTCTAGTATAAGCAGGTGAGATCACCTGGGTGGAACGCTGGCATTGTTTTATAAGACTGAAGATGCGCACACCTTTCTGCCTGGTAGTTCCACTCTAGACCAGAGATTGGCTGTGCAGAGGAGAACGCCCATAGGCCGGCCTTTCCGTACCACGCCAGCTGCCCCACCAAGCTTCTTTTGTCTTCAGTTCAGCAACTGCTTTGGAAACCCACCCTGACTCAAACAGAAAATGGACACCCACTCCAATATTTCAAATTAACTCCATTACATGTCTTTGTTCAAGGCATGCTGGACTAGCCGAGAGCTGCTACCTCAATGCTTTATAATACTAGAGCTCTGGGTCCCAACGGTCCCTTTGCAGCACAGCTCACCTCAGGAGAAGACAGACACATTTGGAAGGAGCACGCACCACACTCTCCAAGAAATAAGTTCTCCCATTGTGACAGTCAACCTCAACTGTTAACTTAATAAGCTAATTGAGGTGGAACAAGGCGCACTATGGGCAGTATCAATCCCTAGGACAGGCTTCAGGTACTGAATGAAGAGGAGGAAAGAGATGTGCATAATCACCATTATTTCTCTCCACTTCCAGCCCACGGAAGCCAGGACCAGATGCTTCAGCAACTGCTGCATGACTCCCCCACCATAAGGGTCTGCAGTCTCAACTGTGAGCCAGGACTAACCCTTTCTCCCTAAAGCTGCTTTGGTCAGGGTACTTTATTATAGCAACAGAAAAAGAAACTAGAATTCAGCCACTGGCCACCTCCCCAGCTTCCAGCCTTCTCTATTTGAAGCCAAGATTAATTATCAAGAGAGAAATAGCAGTGATATTTTTAAAGGCACTTCGAAATTCTATTTATCGTCTGTGGAATTTCATGAGCCAATCAGGTATACAGAGATGAGCCAGCAAGAGGCTGTAGCCCCACTGTGTGGCTGAAATGATGCAAAGCTGCACTCTGTGAGCTATGAGGAGCACTACTGCTGAGGAGCACTACTGCTGGCTGATGGCCTGCCCAAGGCAGAGATGTGACCCTGAACTCCACTGTGCAAGCATGGCAGAGAGAGGCAGGATCAGCTAATACAGTCAGTAAGCTGAGGGAAACTTGGACTTATTTTGACCACGCGAATGAAGCCACCAAGAAATAAAACCGGAAGTCTGCCTTTGAGGAAATGTGTTTATAACCAATTTGTTATTATCTAAAACTATTATCGATATATATTCCGAACTTGGTAGTGGTAGCCTCCTCAAGATTTTCTACTAATATTCATTTGATCTGAGTTTAGTTGTATTCTGGTTACTACATCAGAAGCAAAAATAATTTTCTGAAATAGACAGCATGTGGTTTTATAGTGACTCAACTCGTGGAAGAATCAGGTAGACTGCGTTTTAAACAGACTTACTGTAAGGACTTTTTCTAGCCATATTGCATTGGCATAGTCACTGTTTATAGTGTAGCATGAAGAAGACAAGATACATATATTTGATGTGAAAGTACACTTCCAGGAATCAGATCCTTAGTTTGCCATATAAGGACAAAGGGTAATTAGCATGTCTGCCCACTTAGGCAGGGAAATATGAATATTTTCCTCTGATGGACTCAGATTTGTGACCTTTAATATTGTCTTCGTGTGTGTGCATTTGTGTGCATGTGGGAGAGGGTGCAGATGTGTATGCATGTGTGTCTGTGGAAACCAGACATCAATGTCAACCTTGGGAGTCTTCATCGGTCTCTGTCCATCGTGGCTTTTTGAGACAGGGGCTTCTCACTTTTACCTGGACTTTATCTATTAGGCTGGGCTGACTGGCCAAGTTGCCAGGGATCCTCCTGTGGTCAGTTAGGGGTTACCATTGCTGGAGTGAAACACCAGGACCAAAGCAACACAGAGAGGAAAAGGTTTGTCCCCCACCCCTACTCCACCTTACTCCTACTCCCACCGCCACCCCCACCTTCCACTGCCACTTCACAGTTCACTGTCAAAGGAAGCTAGGACAGGAACTCAAGCAGGACAGGAACCTGAAGGCAGGACTTGATGCAGAGGCCATGGTGGGGTGCTGCTTACTGGCTTGCTCCCCCTGCTTTCTTATAGAACCCAGAACCATCAGCCCAGGGATGGTACCACCCACCATGAACTGGGCCCTCCCTTGTCAATCACTAATTAAGAAAATGCCCTTCCGGTTTGCCTACACCCGATCTTATGGAGGCATTTTCCTAACTGAGGCTCTCTCCTCTCAGATGACTTAGCTTGTGTCAAATTGACATAAAACTAGCCAGCTCACTCCTGTCTCTGCCTCCCTGGCTCTGTAGCTATGGGTGTGCATCACACCCAGATTTTTACATAGGTGCTAGGAGGGAGGCCGGGCTATCTCTTAGCCTAATTAACAAAACAACAGGTGCCATTGGGTGCGGCTTTCTCAAGGCTTTGGTCTTAGCACCAACTATGCTGGTGGAGAAGGGACACCACATTTCCTCCCTTCTTTTAATATAAAAAGCGGGACTGAGGCACAATTATTATTTTGTGCTATTTTAAGTCCTGCAGACGGGAAACCATGCTTCTTTTCTGGCTGTGTCATGTCTTAGGAATTTCTCAGAATATCTCAGCTATCCAAATTCCGTCCTTGAGAATGTGTGCAGCTAGTTTGTGGGATTCATAACACAAACCTGGCCCTTGTGGCAAAATATTAATACGCCATGGCCTTTCGGCGCGCATCTCTACCTTAGAATGGAATAGCTGGAACTCTGGGTGCCCGTCGCAGACAAACAGCCCTCTAAGCATATCTGGTTTCCCCAAACGGACCAAAAGCCATAATTATGATTTTTCTTATGTGCAATCATATCTCAGCGACCCTGGAAGCCTTGTCTCTAAGGTATCTCGGTTCCCAACCCACCACAGCTGTTGTCTTGCTGAGGACCTGCAGAGGGAGGTACAAGCCTGTGGAAACACAAAGCTGAGAACAGTTAAAACACAATAGGATTGAGAATCTCTTTTGGAGGAGCTTGGAACTAGCAAGGCTCAGGCTTAGGAAGAAGGGGAAGTCTCTATTCAGTTGCAAATTAATAACCACCAAGCTCAGGCTCTGACCTTCAGGTGTGGAAGAGGTGGTTTGGAAGGTCAGCACAAAAGGCTGCTTCTTTATAGAAAAGATTTAAGTTCTAAGTTAACCTTAATGGCTGAAAAATCCTTTAAAACAATCTTAATAGGAGAATTTTATATAAGAATAATTGCTAGACCAGTTTGAGATTGTAAGACTAACTGGTCACATTGAAGGACACCGAAAAATCATGATAAGTCCTTCTTATAAGCAAGATTTTAAAGTTAAGTTCCACATTCTTTCATGTACTCTGTCCCATAAAGTTAAACACGTATAAAGTAAGGCAGCTGAGCCTTTCTCAACTGGGACCAGTTAAAAGTTAAAAGTATATGCCCCATTCAGTCTTCTAGAAGAAACCATCAGGGCAGTAAAGAACTTACGTGTCAGCAGCTGTTAGATGAATCCTTCTTGTCAGTTTCTGCAGTATGCTGTGGAAAAAAACGTAAACTCTCTCTTTTATAGATTCTTATAGAATCTTTGGACCCTGCTCATTAATACTCTAATGGCAAGTAATTAATCTAATGCCAATACACCACAGACTGATCTTTAATAACAGTCTGCAAAAGTTTAAAATGCTTTTTGTGTCCTGGGGGGGGGGGGGGGGGGCTCTCTGCCCCTGTTTTTTAAGATTTAAATTTTAATAGCCAAAATTGTTTATCTTAGAGAACTATTAAAATTCTCTGTCACATGGACAACATTAAATTGTTTCAAATGGCTCACTATTAAAGTCAGCTCCAGCATTCATATAAATCTGAATGCCAAACACCAAAAAAAAAATTTTTTAACATAGGCAATAACACCTTTAGTTGTTTCTCTTAAGGAGTAATCATAACTGGAATGCTTGTAAGGTTTCAAATGGCATATGCGTATCTTATTTATCTTATTTTTTTTAAGATTTATTTTATTATATGTAAGTACACTGTAGCTGTCTTCAGGCATTCCAGAAGAGGGCGCCAGATCTCATTAAGGATGGTTGTGAGCCACCATGTGGTTGCTGGGATTTGAACTTATCACCTTCGGAAGAGCAGTCGGGTGCTCTTACCCGCTGAGCCATCTCACCAGCCCCCCTTATTTATCTTATTAATTAGCAATAAAAGTATCTAAATGTAGCATTTGATTAAGTAAACGTCCTCAAGAATCATTATCATTATCTGGAAACAAGTAAAAGCTGAGGACACTAAGAACAAATCTTTGAAATTTGACCTATATTTTTGTAAAAATATTGAAACATTATCTTAAGCCATCACCATTTGGATGATGTAAAAAGTGAATTCATATGGCCAATCATTCCTGTAAAAGTTCTACAATCCGCCTGGGAGTATGAATTTAGCACTGCATTACTTTGGAGGTTATATCCAGGCGATCTAGAGCAATTTCTTAAATATTTAAAGATAGTCCTTTTAACAGGATGGCATTTATTCCCCTGAATAGTACATTCTTAGACAATTGTGAACTAGAAAATTAATATCTGAAGGTCAAACAATTTTAGCAATTGTCAGTTCTGAGATATACCTATATTGACTTAATATATAAATCAAAACTTGATTAAACATTAACCTTATAAAACACCATCTGTAGCACGCAATTTAATTATCTGTGCTGAAATAGGAACCTCAAAAGAATTATTCAAAGTAACCAAATTTATTGCCGTTTTGAATGAGAAGCTAACACTTTGTCAGGTTTTTAAGACACAACTTTAATTCTCTAAAATCTAAGGATTTACTTTATAATTCTTAATAAGCACCACAGTAGCCCTTAAAATTTGAGGTAAAGAATGATTTCACATTCAATGGTCATGATTAAAAGGAATAGCTAGTATTAAGATCCATAAATTATAATTAATATCAATCAAAAAGGCCTTTTTAAACTTCTGTAACGTCCTTCATATTTACCAATTAGCTTGTGTCTCTTTTAGATAATACCCAACAAAGGTTTGAGTCATCTTAAGACTCTAAGTGAGGTCTTTAGCCAAATAAAATCTCCTAGACGCTTTTGAAAATAAAATTTTGAAGCGAATCAATATTTCTTACTTAGATTTTTTTGTACCACAATTTTCTAGCATAATTAAAACCCTAAATATTGCCTCTGAACACTTTCTTAAGGAACAGAGACTTAAACCCTGTATCTTCAATTTTAAAAGTCTTCAATTTTAAAAGTCTGATGCTCTACTGACTGAGCTTAACCGGGATGTAATTTGGAGCCACTTTTACCCACTAGAGCTTTAGAGCTCGATGTGTGAGTGCAAAATTTTTGAACAAAATTGTCCTTAAAAACTGCACTAATAAATGACATGCCTTCTACTAAAGCATCTAAACCCATAGCCTCTCACTATTGAGGCGAAAATTATAAACTTTTCTTACAAAATGTAAGGCTATTAGCCGTGCCTAAAATCAAAAACCTTTTCTGGTTCACTAGAACTCGTTCAAATCTGCAAGGGTGTAAAGGAAAAACAAACCTTTTAATCAATAATAACCCTTTAAAAATTAAACAATCCAGCCTGGAATGTTCCTTTAAATCTTATATAACTCTTAAGTCTAAACTTTAATCTTAATTGCCTTTGGGTCCTTCTGAAAAGGAATGTGCGGTTTTAGCTGTTGGGAGGAATCTGCCCTGAAGGCAGGGAGAGCACAGGGAGGGGGTAAGGTGAGGTCTATAGAACAAAGAAACTCCACGAGGCTTGAATGGAAGGCAATTTCAATTGCTCCTGCAATGATCCCAATTAACAATCCACTGGTGAATTAAAAATTTTAAATTTGCAATCTAACTGTAGGCTGCTGGCAAATGAAACACTGGTGGATCCTTTAACCATAATTTTAAGTTTCCTTTGCAACGCTAAAACCTTACTATAACCTTAAGAAAGCAAAATCTAATCTTAAAACATTTTTTCAACTAAAAAAATCAATACTTTAAACCTCTCTCTATGCCACAAGGCTTGCCAGTCAATTTACGAATGCATGACCATGCACATTTTAATGTTTAACTTAGATCCTATTTCCAAAAGTCTACCCTATAGGATAAAAATTCCATAAAATATTGTATCAATTAGAAAAATTTCTGAGACCCTTTCCGGACTTGTTCATATCCCGTGCTTGAAACGACCTCAGCACTATTTAAACATTATTAAATATCCTGGTGGCCTAGCTTTCTGCGCCGCTTCTTGCCACGTGCTGCTGTTTAAGGCTGCTCTAAGCCTGGGCAGACATCTTAAAGTTAACCTTTTCAAAACCCTTGTTACATCCTTTGATCATACCCATTAATTGTAAGCCTTTATCTTATGACTAATACCCATAGCATGTATTTTTACCTTTAAGACTGGTCAGGAATCTGAATCACGTGGTGAAACTTGTCTCATAAAACCGACAATTCAAACCTTTTACCTTTTCTAGCCACAATTTTAAGATAAACACTCTGCCAATTCTTAGACCCAATTGCAGCAAATCTTCTAGGAAAATTCCTCCAGGAACAAACACTCTTAGCCTCCCATCCCCGGGGCTAAGAAGTTAACAATCTATATTACCGTGCCTTCCTCCAGGCAAGGCCCAAGACCACGTGGCAAACCTGCCTGCCTTTCTTAGCCTCTGTGGAGGCTCATACTAAAATTAAGAAGTCAGAGACCAGTAGACACACTTTTTGTAACCATTTTTCTTTTTTCGACAGAAAACACAAAACAGCCAATCATCCAGACAACAAAACACGAAACATAAATAGACAGACAAATGGTACCGTACACATAAAGGCAATAAAAAAAAACTTCTCTGAGTTCCAGAGATAATTTTCCCAGGCGTCCATCCCCAGGGAACTTTTGAAAAATTCACTTTCCCTTTTTCCTGGATCTTGCTCTTGACCTGTGCTGCATCCATTCTTTGGATTTAATTACCTTAGTTTCCCTATAAATCAATAGACCCATTCTGATCTTTTACTATGTAGTCCTTTGACTGTAGGCGGATGCCTTGGAATTCTTAGCTTTCACATTCGCTTCTGTAAACCTTTCTGGGGGACGTCTCATTAGAGCTTCTTCGAATTCTGCCTGCAGCTCTGCCTGCATGTTAACTAAGGTCTGTGAGGTGTTCTTTTCAATTGTATCCTAAGCAACCTGGGCATTTCTCAATGCTTCTCTAACTCCCGATTTTCTGTGTCTCGACTTCTTTCTTGTTTGAACCATGGGGAGTAGACGCCTTATCTTATCTGAAAGAACTTTTTAGCATCTGCTTGTCTAACCCGTTTCTTTCCCCGAAATGAGCCTCTGAAGGCTTGGACCATTGCTAGTCGAAATTACTTAGTTTCATATTCGCTGGCTGATCCTAAGCGAGTTCAACATTGGGTCTGTGTTGAACTCCACTTAGCCGTACGCACTGGCGACTAATTGCACCTTCCTTTGAACTAGCGCGCTGAATTGGGTGCACTTACCTTGCTATATCCCATGCTGTGTACGAATATCCTAGATCAGTTTTCCTGCGGAGCTCCACGCATGAGCCAGCTCGCTCTCGGGGGGTGTTCCATCCTCGTCCATGCCCGATGTTGGTCGCCAGAAATGTTGGGGTCCACTGCCCGCAGTGGACGGGGTTCCTGGAGGATTGGCCCAAAGCTGAAATGAAACTAAGGGAGTGGGGGAAGAAAGAAGATCTCCAAGGCTACATGGTTGCTTCTGCTTAGAATGACTGTTTAATGGAGGACAAGCATTTTGGGATAAAGGAAGGGAAGCCCCGCCCCCAGTCTTCTGCGCAGGCGTTCTGGAGTTTGGCGGGAACCCTGAAGTATCGTGACATCTCACAGGTTGCGCAGGTGGGCTGGTCGTAGGTGGGCCTCTGGTAAGCTGGGCAGAGCCGGGAGACATACAGAACCTGGCTGCCGAGGGGAGCCAGGCTATCTCTTAGCCTAATTAACAAAACAACAGGTGCCATTGGGTGCGGCTTTCTCAAGGCTTCGGTCTTAGCACCAACTATGTTGGTGGAGAAGGGACACCACACTCCATCTCCCTGTGGTGTGCAGCAGTGCTCCACCTCTCTGTGGTGTGCAGTAGTGCTCCACCTCCCTGTGGTTGTATATTTAAGCTCATTTGGAGGTCTGCAATGTATTTAATGATACACTAAAAGGTTCATGTATGCACCTTCACAGACTAGCTACAATGGAAAGCTGCAGGCTTTTTAAAACTGATGCTGGCAACACTTAGACCAGCTCCTCCCAGAAACAGTTATGTTTCCGATGGGAGAACACTTCCTCTTTGCCTCTTTTTAAGGTCTGCTAGGTTATGCACCACCTCAGCTCCTGGCCAGTAAGTAGGTTCAATGCACAGACCTGAGGGGCTGGGGGAAGGCAGGGAAGGCACATGATGAGCATTTCAAATCCTGTGCTGTGAAAAGAAAACTTCCCAGCGCCCTGTGGCCCATCCACCCCTCCGCTTTTGTTAGTCTCACTGTCCAGCATTAGCTATTGTCTGAGAAAATAGAGGAGGCAAGGCTAGATCAAACTCATTCTGATGATAGTTTATAGTCCTGGGAACCTTTTATTACAAACAAGGCTGAGAGGAGGCTTGAAGATTCAGAGCGCACACACTTGCTTCCCTCGGAGCAGACTGCGCAGGAACTGCAGGCATACTTGGAAAACTGATGCCAGGATTGTCTTTCAGAAAAATTTTCCTGAACTTCCAAAGTAATGTTTGTTCTCTCAAGCACAGTATTATGGGATTACCCGAAGCTAGTAATCTCACACCCAGCCACACATTCTTCTAAAACACCTTCCTGAAGAAACTAGATAGGATGTGGACTCTCCAGAGCATTGTGTGACAAAGTTAACACTAAGTCCCAAGTATTTGAAAGGCTGAAGGCACCTGTGGAAACCAGAAATGCAAATTACCCAAAGGGAAAGCTCCGGAAAGGTGACACTTCTCTGTGGGGAGATGTGTAACTTGATACTATATTTCAACTTGACTCTGGTGTGGCCTAGAATGATCACCAGACCAGGGGCAGGGGAGGAGCAGTTTTCTCTCATTGCACCTGTGAAGGAAGCTGTGACCTCCGGGATTTCAGAGCTTTGGTTTCACATTAGTCTTTTGTGGCTTACATCAAATGATTTCAGAATAATTTTGTTTTCTACATCCTTAGTCTAAAAATAACCTCTAGTGTCTCACTGGTGTTTCTCACAACCTGACTTAGGAAAGCTTCGGTTCTGAAAGGGAAACTTCAGCACTGGCAAAGGCCACCACAGAGTGGGAGAAAAATCCCTGCTGGAGATTCACCCAACAGTAGATTGGGGGCTAGAACATACACCGAACTCTAAAAACAAAACATTAACCAAATAAACAACCCACTTAAAACATGGCTATGGAACTGAGCAGAAAATTCTCAAAAGATGAAACGTTTCTATTTTTCTTTGCAACCAAAGACATGTCAATAAAGTAGAATTTCTTAGAATTGTGTATACACTTTAAAGCTCTGTCTAGACACAGACAGCCACAGGCTGCTTGACGGCTTTCCTTCTGGCTTTTGTGGTCTGGATCTTCAGATTTGTAAGGCTCTCATTTCAATCTTGCTTCAATCTGAACCTATTGATCCCAACTCCCTCACTGCCTCCCAGTTAGCCATGTTTCTGTTTCATTTTGTGTTTGGTTTTGTTAAACATTTGCTAAGCAAATGAAGAGAGAAGCTGCAAGTAGATGAGGAATTGTACAGACCACACATCTAATGAAGAACTGTGATCTAGCATATGTGTATAGAGGAAATAAATCAATAAATAAAAATCCAAAGTCAGACAGAGCGAAGGAGTGAGAAGCTAAATCAAAGGTGTGCAAATAAAGCCAGGAATGGCAGTACATGTTTTTAACCCCAGCACTCAGGAGAAAGAGGTAAGCATGGTTCTGCTAAACCAGCCAGGTTTACAGGGCTCCAGGATAGTCAGAGCTACATGGTGAGACCCTGGCTTAAAACAAAGGGGGAAAAAGATATATAAATAATATGGATGCTAGCTAGATGATGATGATAGATAGATAGATAGATAGATAGATAGATAGATAGATAGATAGATGAGAGAGAACACAACCTCAATAAGTATTAGGGAAATGCAAAGGTATAATGGAATATATCACTACACAGAATTATTTACATGAACAACAGTAGCAGCCAAAGCTGACTAGACTGTAGAGGAAGTGGGTCAGTCACTCACAACTGGTGAAAATTTCGGACACCAAGACCACTCTGGAGCCAAACCTACAACTCACCCATGTAACCCTGGCCTTTCATCCCAGTGAGATAAAAATGTGCACTCACACAAAATCCAGCACAACAGTGCTTTTAACAGATCCATTCAAAACAGCCACCAGGGGGCCACCAAATGTCCTTCAAGGATTGGGTGGTCAACCAAACGGTGATGTACCCACACTGCAGAGTGATAGTTAAAGGGAACAAACCTACAAAAACAACAACCTAGATAACAACCCACAGAATAGTGTGGAGAAAGGCACTTCCCAGAAGGACTGGGACTGTGTGATTCCACATCCTCATCATCACTGAGAGCAAATGATTGGCTGCAAGAGCTTGAGGGAGAGCTTCAGAAAGAGAATGACTAAGCTTCAGAGTGGGTACCAAAGGTTCCCATGGTAACAGACATGTGTTAAGCCTTTCCTGTCTCACTGCTGCCAGGTCCCTACTGGATGCTGTCCTGTAGTTTAGCAAGATGGAGGAACCTAGATGAGGGTGCTTCTCTGCTCCTTCTAAATCATGTTAGATTGTAAATGAGTCTATACCTCAGAACAATTAAGAAGAAAAAGGACCATGAAAGACTGCTTTTCTAGAATAGTTCACACAGTTTTTTCTTTTGTAATTTCTGTCCAGGTATCTGCTTGGAAAGGGTTCTCTCCTCAAGGTGACAAAAAGATTCCTGGATATAAGGCTTCAATAGTTTTATACATGATATATGGATCCTTTCTCCATACAGATGTTTTAAAATCTAACAAGCTATCACATGTCTAAATCATTCCTAAGCTCTCTTGCAGATGTATGTCCTTCCCACAGCTCATAGGAGAATTCTCTAAGAGACAGAGGTGATGGGGCCGTGTCTTTTAAAGGCACTGTGCTTCATACAACCACAGTACAATTTTTCTGTTTTGTCTTGAAGTGGGGTCTACATAGCCCAAGCTGGCTTCAAACTTGATATACAGCTGAGGATGACCTTGAACTTCTGACCCTCTTGCCCCCATCTCCTGTGTGCCAAGATGGCGGCCATTTAGCTCAATGCCTGGTTTGTACAGTGCTGGGAATCAAACCCAGAGCTTCCTTCGTTCCAGGTAAGCACTCGACCAACTGAGCTCTGTTCTCAGACCCCTTGCTGTATCTTAAAATGGAAACTGCTTTCTAGGCAGTGGTAGTGCACTCAGGAGGTAGAGTCAGGTGGATGTCTGTGAGTTCCTGACTAGCCAAGGCTATATAAAGAAACCTTGAGGGTGAGGGAGTGAGGGGGAAGAAGAAAGAAAAGAAAAAGAAAGAAAAGAAAAACACAATGAAAAAGAAAAAAGAAAGAAATTGCTAATAAAATACTTGGTAGTTTTTTTTTTTAATTAAAGAAAGAGTTTAACTAGGAGGTTAATTACCAGTACTACAATTAGGTTAGAAAGTCTAAGTTGCATGTTCAATTTCTGTCCCACCATGATCCTTCACTGAAGTCGGGCTAGGCACTGGGTGGGCACACAACTGCAAATAGCACAGATGACATGGGTCACCGCCTGCATGAGGAGGACATGGGTCACCGCCTGCATGAGGAGGACATGGGTCACCGCCTGCATGAGGAGGACATGGGTCACAGTCTGCACATACTCGGGTGCTGTACTCTAAACCATCCAAGTCATGCTGGTTGAAAAAAACTGAAGCCCTACAGAATATGGATCTGTAACAGAGGAAGAAAAGTGCCTGAGCGGAGGGAGGAAGGCTTCAGTAATTCATTACTTAAGTAGTAATGAAGGCTTGTTGGCACACACGCGTAATCCAGCACCTAGGACAGTAAGGCGGGAGGAGCAAGGGTTCAAGGCCACCCTCGGCCTACAAAATGAGACTTTTTCTCTAAGGAAGTAAATAAAGAAGGAAGGACTGCTTGCAGAGAGAGGAGAGTGTCTGAGCTGAACCTTCTTCCCAAACAGCCTGAGGAACTTCAGTGTGCTGTTCCACCTGCTGCCCACAGTAATTAACAGGAACCCCAGGTGGACAGTGTGCAGAGAGACTTTATAGCACTCAGCTCTAGATGCGACGTCTTCATCAAATCCCTCCCCTTGAGGCTTAGAAAATCTGTGTGAAGAGGAGAATGAGAGACTGTGAGAGAGAGAGGTGGCAAAGACACCAAGGAAACTATCCTCCACACATAAGAGAGTGGAAGCACAGGAACTCACAGAGGCTATAGCAACACGCTCAAGATCTGAAGCCACACAGCAGAGGGACTTTCAGCAACAGACAGGTGATTGTCATGGGCAAACTAGTGACACATGACACATTCAGCCATCTGGATGACAGCTGGGAGCCCTTACAAAATATCCATAAACACTGGCAAAACACGACTGCATTCTATTTTAACTATTCAGTTTCCTTGAGCAAACCAAGAATATAACATTGTATCAAAGGTACATACACAAAAGAACTGTGTAGCCCCTATCACAAGAGAGTGCTCTGGGATGCTCCTCCCTGCAGGCTAATGCTGCAGGGGGTGTGGTGGGAGTGGGGCTTACTGCATGAAGTGGTCCAGGCTTCACTTCCGCAGTCATTGGGTTTGCTCTGAACTAAGATGCAATCTTGCATCGGGATGCCCTCATCAATCTTATTCTCGTCCCCTTCTTCAGGTGAAGGTATGCACAATTCCATCAAAGAAATAAAGGCAAGAGAAAGAAGGTCTAAATGCAAATCCGGCTTTCTCACTCCACTTATCGGAGAATTAACTGGAAATTTGAATTTCCAAAGCAACATAAACATATTTCCCCCTCAGGAAACCAGAGACTGGGAATTTTACATGATTGCTTTGCAAATTTAAAAGTAAGAGATTTACTTGTGGGAAGAGAGGGCTGTTCTGGTAGTGGAATTTGGGTGAAAGAACATGGGCCCTTTGATTTATGTGATGCATTCAGAACTGCATTCAGTGTGGTTCTGGGGGTGGGGCTTCATGTGTCCACAAGTCAGTGAGTTGCTGGGCTCCAAGCCTTCCTCATCTCTGAAGTCTGACTTACATCGTATTCTACAAATTCCTCACCATAAATATGACTGGAGAGAAGCAGGCAACAGAAACAGTTTTAATATTTAACAATTTTATACTGAAAAATAACCATGTCCGCTGCTTTTCAGTGAGGTTACTGTTGCAAATAACAGTTTGAATGGTCCCCCCTTTCTATAGAGAGACAAATCTTTTAAGGTCAGACTCCATCTTAAAGAACTTGAATTCAGGTAAACTAACAGACCCATACCTAGCATTGGCTTCCAAGTTACCCCCCAACAAGACCAGTGTTTCCAGGCTAATCTCCCCCAATAAAACCAAAGCCTAGCTCCAGTTTCTGGTCTAACCTCAGCAAATCTAGCAATTCCAAGTTAATTGCCAACAAGCCCACCCGCTGCCTAACAACCACCAATGCAGAAGGAAGCAGGAATAAGGTTTAAGGTTTGACTCCCAGCACCAGCCAGTTATGCTAAAGGCCATAGTACCTCTACAATTAGATTTTTGCCAGGCTAGAAACAGCACCACCTCCCCTTGTTGCTTTCTATAAAGCCTTAACCCAATAGATAATCGGGGCTCCTCTCCACCAAAACCATCCTGCATGTAGGTTGTGGGCTGAGGGCCCAAGCTAGCTCAAATAAAGACCCTGTTGTGATCTGCATCGGATTGGAGCCTGTCCATTTTGGGGGGTTCACTAACACTTCCCTGGCACTACATTACAATGTGATATCAAAGGTCATGAGACTTTCATACCATCACATGGCCAAGGGCATGAAGTTGTCACAGGCATCCTATTAAGTTAGTATTACTGTCATATCTATTTTAATTATAAGGAAACTGAGCCTTGGGGAAGTTTGATGACTTTCAATACCACAAAGTTTACAAGTGAAAGAAGCAAGATTTTATTCTGATCCATCCACCTCCAAAGCACGTGCTGAAGTCTCCAAGTCAGACTGCCATTCTGTGTGATCCCTCCTCAGATTTGCATAATGCAAACTTCGGGGCATCTTTCGGCTCCGGGATAGTAGGCTTGATTTTGTGTTTCCTAAAACACTTCTCAGGTGAGACTTCCATTGGACTGCAAGAGAGCTTGCCAACATGCATATAAGTGTATCGTGTGTGTGCTTGGTGCCCGTGGTGGCCGGGAGAAGTCATTGGAAATCTGAATTGAGTTACAGATGGCTTCCGGCATCTTACAGATGCTAAGAGCCATACCCAAGTCTTGTGCAAGAGCAACAAGAGCCCTTAACCACTGAGCCATCTCTCCAGCCCCAGCTTTGATTGATTTCTTTTCTCTAGGGTATGATAAGTTTGTGGTGTCTTCTTCATCAGGACCTTGTGAGAAATAGGCTATGCTGTGTGCACTCCATATACGAATATAGAGCATATACATACATATTCATACCTATAAGTTGTGTACAGAATACCTTATAGTTTGTATAAGTGTTGCTCTGTGATGATTGCACAGATAAAAATTGCCATTTCTCAGAATGAACGTATCCCCACCACTACACAGTAGGTGACTATGTGTGATAACCAACTGTAATAATATGCGAAGAAAAAGGAGCTGAGGCTGAGCCTTCATTACGAGGACCTACTTCCAACCAGGTGGGAAAGTAGGCCTCTGTGGGAAAGACTGTGGGCTGAGATCTGAGGTGGGGGAGGAGCCATACACAGAAGGCTCTCAGCCAAGAAGGAGATGCCTGTGGGACGGTGGAGAACATGGGAGTATCTTGACAACCCCCGCATTTTACTGCAGTGTTTTAAAGTTGAAAAGGGAGATGCTAAACTCTGATCCATTCTGTCTGGTTGTGGTCTGCCCAAAGGCTGACAGCAAAATAACAGGCTCTAAAGGCTCCTCCTGGACTTGCAAAGACAGAACACAGAAGCCCACGTGTCAACTCCAATCCCACCATCAATCTCAAGGTACAGCTGGGCTGATCGGCCAAGAACATGAGCCTCTCTGGAGAGTCTATAACTACACTGTGTCAGTCACCTCCCAGGCCTGACTCATCCACAAATGGGAAGAGTCTGTTTGCCTCCCACGCTCTGAAGCCAGCAAGGAGCCCAGGGTCTGCTCCATGAGTCAGCATCTGACTTGGGGACAATTTCAGAAGCTGAGGGCCCGCGTCATGGCTCAGTCACGCAGAGACGCAGCATTCAGAGAAGCAGGAAAACACTGCGGTAGACCACTCTTCCACACAGGCGAGGATATAGGAGAGGCTCCCCAAGGCCTTGTGGGACTTGAGGGAGGCTGGCTGAAGTCATCTTCAAAGATCCTCACAAACAAACCAGCCTTCAGAGCAGAGACAGAGTTTACGTCATTGAGTGGCCAACACATCTCACATGACAAGATGTTGGATGTCTGCAAGTACACAAAATGCATTTCAGAGGAAAAAGAGCTAAGTCTGCAGTGGCCAGGCCTCGTGAACAGAGGACAGATAGTGTAAACTCCAGGCTTGTAATTGTGCACAATTCCTTCCTTCCTTTCTTCCCTCCAACAGTACTGAGCTAGGGCTGGCAAAGAACCAGGTAGAATATGAACCTGACCCTGACTTTATTGTTGTGATCCCACAGAAGCCCTATTTTAAAGTCCATTCGTGTTCCTCTCGTGGTCACAGTCAGGAAGTGGGTGGTTTGTAGGCACTCAAAAGTCAGCGCTTGCAGCTAAGATGCAAAACCCCTCCACCTGCCAAAGGGACGGTCCTGAGGACAGTCACTGCTGCAAGGCTCAGCTGACCCCCTTGTCTCTTCCTTCATTCAATTTTGGTGACTTCATAAGATGCGTCTCTTGGTCAAACAGCGACCTTCACTATGGAATACAGCACTTGACAGCACACACCATCCTTTAGGGAGGCTATTGACTCGGTGGATTAGCCAACAGCAGAAGCCTCAGGTGTCCCCAGTGTGGTCACACTAGCAGCAGTGGGAGCCAGGGATGAACTGGGATGGCCAGTGAGTCTGCTGAACTGGGCAAGCAGAGAAAGACCTCAGGTCACAGGGCCTGTGGGAGAAAAGACCTCAGGTCTATATTGTCACAGGGCCCGTGGGAGAAAAGACCTCACTCAGGTCTGCATTGTCATAGGGCCCGTGGGAGAAAAGACCTCAGGTCTACATTGTCACAGGGCACGTGGGAGAAAAGACCTCAGGTCTACATTGTCACAGGGCCTGTGGGAGAAAAGACAGTATGTGGTAGCTCCATGTGGGCTTTGAACAACTTAAGACATCCCGGTGATGAGCTAACTTAACTCAATTAAGAGATGCCCAGGTAGGGCGTTATTGGTATGCCTGTGAGGAGGTTTCCAGAAGAGACAAGCATTTGATTCAGCGGGCTGAGTGAAGAAGGCTTCTCTCTCCAATATGATTGGTTATCACTACCCAATCCACTGAGGGCCTGAAATGGAGGCAAGGGTAGAAAACTGAATCCATTCTCTCTTCCTGAGTCCATCTTCTATGCTTATTCATAGATGCTGGTCATCAGGCCTTCAGCCATAGGGTTAGAGCATCAGTTAGACACTCTGTGGTTGGATTATACCACCTCCTCAGCTGGAGCCCTGTCTTGCTGAATCCATAAACCTGTGAGTTCCCACTTGTTCCAGAGACAGGATCCACTAAAGCCTCCTCTTCACTGACAATTCCGCTGCATGTGGAATCCCCAGGAGATACACATCTGGGCACACCTGCGGGAGTATTTCTAGAGAAGTTTACCCACAGAAGGGGACCCACACTTACACACGGATGGCACAGTGAGTTTGGGTCCTAAATTAAATTAAAAATGGGGAAGGTGGAATTAGGCAGGAAGCTGAGCCTGACATTTATCTCTTTCTCTGCCTCCTGACTGTGGAGGCAATATGACCAGCCACCTCACACTCCTGTCCCCCTACATTCTCCACCGTGACTGGCTATATCCTTCCAAAGATAAAATAAATCATTTTTTCCCTAAGTTGCTTCTCTCAGATATTTTGTTCCAGTGACAAAAAAAAGTAATTGAGGAATTCTCTGCAGCATCAGCATGAGGTAAAGAAATACAGAGACAAGGAGAAGGCTATGTAAATGGTGTATGTGCATGCCTGCAGTCCTGGGCCTTGAAGCAGGGTAGTGGCTCAAGTTTAAGGCTACGCTAGTCTTACATAGCCAACTCCAGGTCAGGCAGGACTGCATAATGGGGACTTGTCCCAAAAAGACAAAAGGAAGCAGGCCATTCAAACCAGGTAAGAATCTCAATAATATTCTCCAAGCAGATATAGTTAGACAGTGCCTGGCAGGAAATAAGAATAGGGCTGCAGGGACTGGAGAGGTGGCTCAGTGGTTAAGAGCACTGCCTGCTTTCCAGAGGAGGGCTATAATTCTCCCTATACCGACATCTGGCACATAGGAGCCAGAATCTGATGTTCTTGTCAGAGACTGCGCTGGCTCACAGGTAGGGGGAGCAACTGGCTGCTCTTCTAGAGGACCTGGGTTCAGTGGTCAGCAACGACGACGTGGTGGTTCACAGCCATCCATAACTCCACTGCCAGGGATCCAACCCCCTTTTCTGACCTCTGCAGGCACTAGGCATGCATAAAATAAAATAAATATATCTTAATTTTAAAAAAAGATACTAAATAATGGGTACTGATATGCAAAGGGCATAGTCCTTAGGGGTGCTGGGATGTAAAAGGCACAGTCCTTAGGGGTGCTGGGATGTGAAGGGCACAGACCTTAGGGGTGCAGGGATGTGAAGGGCACAGTCCTTAGGGGTGCTGGGATGTGAAGAGCACAGTCCTTAGGGGTGCTGGGATGTGAAGGGCACAGTCCTTAGGGGTGCTGGGATGTGAAGGGCACAGTCCTTAGGGGTGCTGGGATGTGAAGGGCACAGTCCTTAGGGGTGCTGGGATGTGAAGGGCACAGTCCTTAGGGGTGCTGGGATGTAAAAGGCACAGTCCTTAGGGGTGCTGGGATGTGAAGGGCACAGACCTTAGTGGTGCTGGGATGTGAAGGGCATAGTCCTTCGGGGTGCTGGGATGTGAAGGGCATAGTCCTTCGGGGTGCTAGGATGTGAAGGGCACAGTCCTTAGAAGAACTGATAAAAATAAGTGATGACATGAAGAGATTAATGAATGAAGACATCAGAAACCACTGAGATATGTGCCGAGGGCAGCTTGGGTAGTTAGCTCCTCGATGCACAGACAGGAACCCGGTGTGGGCAGGGCAGAGAGGGATGCCATGAACTGATTTCTAATGGCCAGCAAATGCACTACACTGCAAGTGACGCTGGCTACTGGGGAGTGGCTGCTTGCTCAGGCTCACTGTGGCGGTTGGCACCACACTCTGCCGTCCCCTTGGTCCTTTCAGAAAGGGCTGATGGGCTGCTCACGTCCACCCCCTCACCAAAGGAGCTAGTAACAGATTAAAAGGCTGCACGGTTGCTGAGCCATCCTGTTCCAAGCCTCCAGATGTCACTGGACCTCTACAGATGTTCCAGTTGCTAGAGTCCTCTAGACCACCTCAGCATTCAAAGGATAAAGGAGACCCACCATACACTGTTCCAACAGAGGAGGATTGGTAGCATGTCCGAGGGGAAGCACTGTGGACAGGAGCTGTGTGTGTCTGTCCCTCTGCTCCTGATAGCTATCTGAGTTTACCACCTCTGGCATCCTGCAGACACCTCCCATCCCACCCCAAGGATAGTCCTAGCTTGCCCCATCTTAAAATATTCAGTTTGATGACAGTATCCTTTGGTGGCCTTTAGAGCAGGGCCTTTCTTCTTAGCCTCTTCCATAGGAGGTCCCCAAACCCACACACTCAACCCCCAGTCAGAACAGCTGGTTGTCAATGAATATGACAAGTCTCCAATCCCCTTCCCCCAGCCCTGCTCCCTTTGTATTGGCTTAACCCCCACAGCTGCTGCTTATTATGGGATTTGAGTTCTAAATTCCAGGAAGCTCTTTGGTTACC
>LR751668.1:122421-142075 GCA_902729485.2 Mus minutoides
TTGAGGAGGGAAGATCTAACCTACATGCGGACAGCACCACTGAAGGGCTGAGGTCCTAGACTAGAGACAGACAGACAGACAGACAGACAGAGCGACAGACAGACAGACAGACAGACAGACAGACAGTGCTGAGCCAGTGCCATCTCTCTGACTGTGGACACAGTGTGTCCAGCTGCCTCATGCCGCTGTCCCCATGCTCTGCCTCCATGATGCACTGTCCCCTCTGACTATGACACAGGTAAGTCCCTCCCCCATCCAAGAAGTCACTTCTTGTCACGTATTTTGTGAATATAACAGTTGGCACGGTGACTGTCACTCGGAAGGCCTGATCATCACAGACAGCGCGAACTGAGTTGGCACCCTGTCTGCAGTGTGTCGTACTTTCACACACTCTGGAACCGTTCTTCCTCACTCACAGAGTCATATGAAGTCTCACTAAGAAAGAAGACAGCACACGAAGCTCCCGGCTCGCATTGCTTGACCTTTCTGTGATTCAATTCCTGACCTTGTCGGTCTGATTTATTGAGACGGCTAAGAATTAGTTACACTGGATGACACTCAATAGTGTTCGTTTGGACAGGAAGAATAGCCTAAGGATTCTAGAACACTAAGTGGCAGCTCAGGACTTTCCCCGTGAGCCTCTCACCCCGATGTCAGAAATGAGTTAGGGAAGGCAGATTTCCTTAATATGGACAAATGAAGGAGGAATCTAACCTCCTCCCCACTGTACCTATGGCTGTTTACAGTTTGTAGAACCAGGAGATACAGGACAGAAGGGATACGGATTAGCTGGGAGGCAACTCAGCCCAGGCTTTCCTGGGGAAGGTGACTGGGCTTCAGGCTGTCTCCTTGTCTCTGCTTCTGTTGTGGGAACAGTGTTTTAATCAATCCTGCACCTGAGGGAAATGGAGGAGATAATCCGTCTTAAAGACCTCCCCCCAATTGACAGAGAAGGAGATCTTGGAGGAGTACTAAGGTGGCAGATGTAAGATCCTCAGCCCATTCCAGTCCCCGCAGAGCTCCTGTCTCTAGGTCTGTCCCTTTCCTAGGTACAGGATGACAGCCTTTTGTATCACCTCCTTGGACATCATCTACTCCAAGTCCTGCATGCTTGTTAAACATGGATTTTCTAAATTTTAAAAAGCCATCATAAAAAAAATTTAATTAAATTTTAAAAAAAAGCCATCATAACTGTCTGATAGCTAAAAGGAAAGGTGGCCCAAACACAGGGTGTCATGGAGCCACAACAGGATGTCTATGTTACACCCCGTCCCCAAGGGTCAGGTACCATCTCAGGGGAGGAGTTGCAAAGATGGTAAGAGCCAGAGTCAGGTAGGACTGCGGTGAGACAGTGTCTTCTAGACATGAGCTCACAACAGCTACAGCTGCCTGGACCAGATGTGCACAAGACCGAGACAGCCAACACTCTTGCATGGAGTGGATGGAGTTCGTGAGCCCCCAGCCCTGACTGAGGAGCCAGGGAAGGTGACGGCTGCTGGGGCGGGAGTGTCAGTTGTCTTTCAGGGTTTGACTGCTGGTAGGCCGACCAAGCTCCAGTTGATGGCTCCACAGCCACAAGTGTAGGACCAACACAAACCATAGTTGGCAGGGATTTGTTTGTTTGTTTGTTTGTTTGTTTTAAGATACAGGATCAGGGTTCGGAGATGTGGGGTAAATCTGTGAGAAGTGGAAATTGCCAGGGGTGAACATGAGCAAAATGGATTGTGAGAAACTCTCAAAATTTAACAATGAAAAAAGGTTAAAGGGCACACATGTCTCTCTTTAGAATTCCCACCTCTCCTTCTAGGTTTCCAGCATGGAAGCTGCTGTCTTCAAAAGTCTTCACGCCCAGATGAGGAGGTGGAGATGCACGAGATAAATACCTGCTGCTTTGTGTGAAGTGACCACCAAAGGGGCTCACCCTGGGCCTTCATAGGAGGAGATGGCACCCCAGGAAGTAGTCAACAACTGCAGAGAAGGTGGGGCTCACACCAGGCACTGGACAGCAAGGGTACAAGGAAGAGTGAGAATCCTTCAGGGAGGTGACAGCTTTGGGGTATAAGCCATGTAATTAGGTTGGAGCGAATGTTGTAAGGTCTCGTGAAATAAAATGTGTTGAAACACATTGGATGCTGGAGTCTACTTTAAAAATAATCCCTAAAGAAAATTACATTGTTGTTGACCAGTTACATAACAGTGTTTTTTAATTAATATTCAGCCATGGGTTGGTCGATACTTACTAAAGTTTTTTGTATGCTGGGTACTCTTTTGCAGGAAATACCAAATCTATAAAGAGCTTTGGGGTATGCTCCATTATAGTCCGGGTTATAAAACAAGCAATAAGACAATGAAACTTGTCTTTGTCAATAAGACGTGATGCACAGAAACTGAGTGACATGGGCAGTGATGATTACTGTGTGGCCTAGAGTCCCAACACCATGTCACATCTTAAGCCCAGTGTAGTGGCACACACCAGTACTTAGAACTTCGAAGCAGGGAGATTGCCATGAACTTGAAACCAGTTGTAGGCTATAGAGTGGGTTCCAAAGCAGCCTGGACCAGAGAGCGGCACATTCTCTCAAAATTACTTAAAAGCAAAAACCAGCCTAGAACTATATATCCAATTAAGCATCAGCCCTTACCAGAAAAGGACAGAGACGGGAGACAGAGGAAGAACGGCTGGATTTGATGAGAAAGGAGAAGCATCGAAGATGGCGAGAGCCAGTGGATACAGAAAGACACATTAGAATGGCGAAAGACCAAAGCCAATTGGGAACGGACACGAAGAGGGGCAGATGGAGTAGAGTGCGAAGGATGGAATGATCAATTCGTTGTAACTGATGACGGCAAGGGATGAAACGAAGGCGGCAAGGACACTTCCGGTTCAAGGTTCAAAGCGGGGGTTGATGGAAGAACCACTAGCCAACTGGAGGATGGGGGGGGGAAGCTTGTCTCCTAGCAACCACTAGTAGACTGGTGTCCTGTCTCCCAAGTTTTCTCTGACAAACATTACTTGTATGATATTTTAAAAATGTATAGTGGTGGGCTGGTGAGATGGCTCAGTGGGTAAGACCACCCGACTGCTCTTTCAAAGGTCCTAAGTTCAAATCCCAGCAACCACATGTGGCTCACAACCATCTGTATGGAGATCTGACTTCCTCTTCTGGAGTGTCTGAAGACAGCTACAGTGTACTTACATATAATAAATAATAAATAAATAAATAAATCTTAAAATTTTTTAAAAAAAATGTATAGTGGTATTGAAAAAAAAAAAACAGCCTGTACAATGAAAGATTAAACTGGTATTTGACACACAACTACGTTGGCATCACAGGTAACCCATTCTCTAATTTGCCTAAAATGGAAGTGGGTGTGGAGAAGTGCGGTGAAGTCAAAGCCATGCTCGGGATCAACAAGAAATAAATTAGCCTGGTCAGGAACCGATGAGTCATGGGTTCAGGCCAGGAGACAGGAAAGTGAAAGAGAGCCGGGTGGAAAGGAACTGAGAATCAGGGTCCAAATGTCACAGTCAGCTCGACAGCTGAGACCTCTCCCTGCTGACACAGGAGCCAGGTCCAGAGTTCATACTCTCCACACTTAGAGACTTAACTGAATCTCTCGGAAAAGGGAAAATGGGGGTCACAGAAAATGACCAGCTTCCTTTGTAATCTCCCTCCCTCTGCCTGGCTTTATTTCATGGGAGTGTTTGACCTCCCTGATATTTGGGGGCAGGGCGGGGAGGGGGGTGTCTTATGATCACATGTGCATTTAAATTCCATAAAGGAACGACAGTAAGCCTTTGTACCAGTGAGGGTTATGTTTGTCTTGGGTCTCCCCGGCCCATCACTAACCTCAGTCAAGATTGATTATCATTAATTAACAAGTACTCTACAAATCTCTGCCCGGAGCAGTTAAGACACAGTAGCTTACAAGCATCTGTAAATCCAGGGGATCTGGTGCCCTCTTCTGGCCTCTGTAGGCACTGCACACATGTGGCACACAGATATATGTACAGGAAAAATTACTATACACAGAGAATAAAATAAATAAACCTTTAAGAACTCCCTGGCTTAATCATTTTTATTTTTATTTTTATTTTTGGATGGCCTAGGAACCTGTTGAAGTGGAAAGGATTTTGCTAGTCTTGTTTTTTTTGTTTGTTTTTTGTTTGGGGTTTTTTTTTTTTTTGGGGGGGGGGGGTAGGGGTAGGGAGGTATAGGAGTTGTTCTGGTTTTGTTTTGAGGTAATGTCTCTAATCAGTCCTGGTCAGCATGTGACTTGCTATGCAGACCAGGCTGGCCTTTACTTGTGACCGTCTGTCTTCTTGCTTCTTGCTTCTGCCTCCTAGGCTACAGACACAGGCATAAACTGCACGCCTACTTACAGTGGGCAGTTTCATATGAAGCTAGACAACAAAGATGATGCAAAGCGTGCGTCCTCCTCAGACTTTAAAGTGGCAATAAGCACAGCAGAGGATGATGGGAAGCCTGGAAAACAGCTGTTCCCACAGGGGGGTGGGGGTGGGGGCAAATAACTTTAATCCACGGCCAGGTCACATAAGATGGATTCCTGATAGCTCTGCTACAGATGAAAATAACGCTTAAAGCTACATTGAACTCTTTGATTTTTTTTTTCTGAGACAGGGTTTTCTCTGTATAGCCCTGGCTGTCCTGGAACTCACTTTGTAGACCAGGCTGGCCTCGAACTCAGAAATCCGCCTGCCTCTGCCTCCCGAGTGCTGGGATTAAAGGCGTGCGTACATTGAACTCTTGATCAGCATTTTCTCAGCATTTTCTCTTTTTTTATTCCTATTTTTAAATTTTTTTATTACCCCCCATTTTACATTTTTATTACTATTATACTGACTTTAAAAATCCAGTTATTTTGGGTCAGAGAGCATACAGTCTTACCACCAAGCCTGACAGCCCCAGTCCAATTCCAAGGCCCACATGATGGACAGAGACAAAGGGTTCTTGTCACTGGCCACTTTAAACACTCCCTGGCTCAACCATGTTTTATGGTTTTGGAGAGTAGTGAACACACAAGTACACATGCATTTTTAAAACATTTTTAAATGCAGTGTTTTTCCAGTGACCAGTGCAAATTCTTCACGGGCCTTTGTTCTTCAACTGTGTGTGGCCCTCCAACACTTCAGTTAAATTTCCCTCCAAAACTCAGCTTTTCTGTCAGATGTTTAACAGATTCCAAAGCAAGACGGCAGGGCTTCCCTTACTGTTACTTAAATAATATGAAGGACTTATTTGGACATATTAACTCTGTGATTTCAATCTGGTTCTTTGATAATTGTCAAGTTTGGTGAACACATCGATTATGAATTATTAATTGATACTAGTAATTCAAGCAGAATGTCCATGGGAAGGGACAGATCATGTGTTATGACAGATTATACCTATGGAATTTTATTTGATATTAAAGTGCAGGTTACATGCTAGGGCTTCGTTCTGAATTTGCGAACCATGAAGAGTTTGTTGCCAGTTGGTTACTCTGCAGGAAACAGCTGGATGTGAGGAGTCTGGCTCCACTGATGGACTAATCCAATAATCCTTCATAAACTGATGGCCACTATGACAGAAGGAGGGAGAAGCCAGCAGAGGAGAGTGTGGTCCTCATCATGTGCCGGCGAGGCAGAGGTCCGACCTCTTTTCCCCTGCTGGCTGGCCTCCATGCAGCAAGCAACAGTGTCCGACACACAGCCTGCTGTCACTTAACCTCAAGCCCAAAGTGGTGGCACAGGTAAACAATAGACAGAAACTTCTGAGACCATGAACCAAAATCCATGCCTTCTCCACTAAGTTTATCTCCTCAGGTGTTTTATCACAGTAACAAAAAGCTCCCAAACTGTTAGACACATTTCCGGGGCTGGAGAGATGGCTCAGCGGTTAAGAACACTGACTGTTCTTCCAGAGGTCCTGAGTTCAATTCCCAGAAAACACATGGTGGCTCACAACCATCTGAAATGGGATCTGATGCCCTCTTCTGGTGTTTCTGAGGACAGCTACAGTGTAGTCACATATATAAAATAAATAAATCTTTTTTAAAAAAGAAAAGAAAAAAAGGACACATTGCCACATTTGAGAGCAGCAAGATGAGAAGCCTTGAAGTACAGAGGTTAAGTCAGCGTGGGCTTGGACTTCAGAGAAAGCCTGTGGACAGAATCCAAGAGGCTCTGTAGTCCATGGACCCATGGAGGTCACATGTGATCTTGCTGTCAGCCATCAACCTAACACAGCTCCCCCATGACTTCATCCAGTGCTGTCCCTGCTAAGGCAGGGCAGTGAGGAGCCATTTTCCTAGAACTCATTCTCTTGACATGGTCCAAACATGTCACTCCCTCAGAGTTCATATCTAAAGGTGGGAAGCAGGGCAAGTGATTGCTCACACTGGCTGCCCACACGCTCTGTTTGAGGAGGTGACTAGAATCTAGCTTTTAGATGAGATAGTGTGTGGTATAAAGGGAATCATCTTTCCTTCAGGATCTCCATTTTGTCAATCTCACAGTGATAAAGACAAAATAGATAATAAACAATCCAGTATTTAGGGGAAATCACAGTGGAGTAATAAATTACATTAAAGATTTAAACTAAGAGGCATTAAAAACTATATATTTAACATTTTTAAATTACATTTATTTGAGGGGCACACAGGCATGTACCCATGGAGGTCATGTGACAACTTCTGTGAGTCAGTTCTCTCTTTCCACCCTCTGGGCCCCAGAGATGAAGCTCAGGCCAAGCCTAGCCACATGCACCAAGCCTAGCCACGTGCACAAAGCCACATGCACCTTTAGATGCTGAGCCTTCTCAACAGCACAGTAATTACGCACTTTCTTTGTGGATTCTTCTGTGGGGCTGAGTTCATGCATAGCCTAAAATTAAGTTCTAGGCACGTTCCCACCAGGCAGAGCTGCTTCGAGACACTCCCAGGCTTCAAGGAGGTGCGAGCAGTGTTGGCTTTCAAAGCGTTCTCTTACTCTGAGGAGGCTAAAGTCAAAGAGACAGTAGAGATGGTGCTGACAGAGATCTCTGAAAACAGCCTGTGCTCTTTATCAGCAACTCTGTGAGTGAGGCAAAAGATTGTGCTCCTGGAAATTGGTTTTATAAATAGTTTTAGGGCAGAAGAGCTGGGGGAAGGAAAGGAGTCCCAGCTCACAACTGCCCAGATCTAGCTCCATAGACCTGATGCTCTCTTCTGACCTCCAAGAATGCTGCATGCATGTCAATGTGCGTGTACGCACATGCGCACACACACACACACACAGAAGGAGAGAGAGAGAGAGAGAGAGAGAGAGAGAGAGAGAGAGAGAGAGAGAATTTTAAAGGCTTGTCCAGCAGTCAGACTGTTATGCAAGACCCAGGCCCTTCCAGTCTTTCTGACCTGGTGTTCTCCACGTTTCTGGAAACACCTAATTTGCAGGTCCCAGTTGGTTTTTATGGGATGGCCATTATAAACAAATACTGCAAAAGAAAGATTGCCATAATTGACTTATGCTAATTATCCGGGGATCCACATTCCCTGAGTTAATTGATGCCAAGCATCTGAATAAAAGCCGTCTGCTCTGACAAGGAGAGTGGAAGCAATAGGCAGATGGGCACTCTCCATCTCTGCCACGGCAACCACGCTGTTCTCTCGAGGGGGCAGGTGATTTTTAAAACTGGCTAAATTTGGTTTAAATAATCTCCTCACTGATTATGATCTACTCTGCATTCAGGAACTCAGAGTGAAACACTTCCAAACCCACATGTTCTCTTCTTGAGAGTTTATGGCCAACTCAAAGGAGAAGATCGTCTAATTTCATTTCATGCGCTAGAACAAGAATTAGGTTGCAAATTTGGGCTTCTGGTTTTCAAAACAACAGATTGGTAGGTGCAATATGCAGTCCGTCTTCTTAAGGAGAGCTTGCTTTGAATTCTGGAAAGAGCAGCCCCACTCTAAAGACAGGCTACACCCAAGCTCAAGCACACCTGCTGTTTCCATATGGATGGAGCCTGTGTGGGCATCACAAGTTGAACATCCAACCTCCGATGTTTCTCTCTCTTCCCAGAGTTCTGTTTTAGAAAGAAATGCTCTTTACCTACCCCACCCACTTCTCTTTTGCTCTGTGTGTCTCAGGCAACTGACTGCCAGGTCACTCTACCACACAGGCTATACACGACCATCCAAGCACAAGAGGGAACAGAGCACGACCTCCTGCTGGCCTGAGTCTAAAAAGATGACTATTATTTTCAGCAGATGCTATCTAAGAGGAATCATCCTCATGTGGGCTGCCCAGGGAGTTCAAGGTCTAGCAGGAGGCAGTGGGAATGCAGCCAGAAGCTCCGCTAGGTAACACAGCTGCACTTCCATGAGGTTCTGCTCACACCGACAGTTCGGGGATGTCCCAGTGTTTTGCTGGAGAGCCTGTGGCTGTGGATACCTACCCATCATCTCCAACACCAGACAAAGCAGCACCAAAGAAGCCCAAAGAGCAGAGCTGAGAGTCCCCTTCTCATCACACTGACAGTTTTGCTGGGGATCTAGAGGCCTCATCTGCAACTCTATTAAACTCTGGGTAAATCCCTAACAGAAGAGCATGTGCCAGGTGAGCAGGTAGGTTATTAATCACAGCAGACCTCGGCTCTCTTTCCGGGTGGTCTATGCAAATAGTGAAGAGCTCTATATAATCTTCCAGAATATGATTTATGACGGTAATCCCAGAAGTCAGGACACTGGAGCATGACGACTGCTAGGAGCCATTCTTCCTGCACTACATACCGAGTTCCAAGCCCATCTAGATAACAGAGTGCAGTCACATTTCAAATAACCAGAAAGTTAAAGATAAACATAATGGCTGAGGACGAGGCTTAGTGCAGGCTTAGTGCAGAGTCTCCCTGGGATCCCAGGTCCAATCCCTAATAGCCACAATGTTACAAAAAGGGAAAGTGTTTTGGGTTTGGAAGACAGGACTAGACTTTCTGTTGTGTCTTAAGTAAACAATCTACCAAACAGAAACAGGTCACAGGAGACAAATGAAACACAGCATTTGATATGGCAAGGGTCAGGCTCGACAAACATGATTTTACAGATTAGACCCCTGAGACAGAAGAATAAACACAATAACTTTATTTTTCTGCCAGGTTAGCGGAGATTCTGTAGGCTGAACCAAAACATGTAAATCTTGGGGGATTATCTCTCTGTGATTTCCTAAAACACCAACAGAATAATCCGCCTCTGTGTACATGCAGACACACCAGCCTCTGTGTACATGCAGACACACCAGCCTCTGTGTACATGCAGACACACCAGCCTCTGTGTACATGCAGACACACCAGCATCGCAGCACACTACAGGATAAACCACTTCCATGGACATACCAGCTTCACACCCACAGGCATGGCAGCATTCAAGGGCTGCTTTTGGCTGCAATGTCAGAACCCACATTCAGGACACCAGTCCCCTCTGGAAGCAGCTGCTGAGGTGGCGAGGTGGCAGACATGAGTCTGCATCCCATGAGACCATTAGGCGACTCCTGTGAACTGGCAGGAGAGGGAGAGAAGTGTGGAGCACACTGCAGAAAAGATGGGAGCAGAGCAATACGAGTCTTGGGCAACCTCATTCTTAAAATCTGTTTTCTGCAGAATTGTGAATGGAGGTTTGTACAGTTGCCACAAACCTAATTGCCATTTTGACATATTTTGTGCTAGATTTGCTTTCTGCTTCAATTTAGGTACAATCTGCAATGCTATTTCTATAAGGGAATCTAGTCTGCATCCTAAACAATCAATTTATAGTTGAACTTAAAGAGTACAACTCATTTCTAAGTAAAATTGCAGTAATTGTTTTCTTTGGGTATTTTTAATGAGCCAAACAAAAAACGAAAAAAAAAAAAACTGATGATGGCTCATTTGCATGATCAGTAATTGGATGCTATACACAAATCTGTGACTACCCTTCTTTGCAAAGTACATGCTTAGGAGGCTACAGGCTGATTTCCAGTTGACTTTTGGAGAGCAGAATTTGATCTCTTAACATATTATGTTGGAAGAACAGATTTTTCTAAAAATTCTAGCTTCAGTGTTTTTAAAAGTTAGGGGTAGAGAAATGACTCATGGTTAAGCATGCTTGCTGCTCAAGCATGAGGAACCAAGTTCAAATCCTTGGCACCCACATAAAAAGCTGGGCTTGGTAGCACATCAGTAACCACAGAGTAGTAGGGGCAGAGACAAGGGGTCACTGGGGCTTGCCGGTCACCACCCTAACTCTATGTTCAGTAAGACACCCTATCCCAAGGGACTAAGGCACAGAGTGAAAACGCAGGGTACCAGTCACCCTCCTGATTGGTGAATTTGCATGTGCGCACAGACTGGCAGCCATCTCATCTCAAGACCCTGCTGCCATGTCTTTCTTCTCATGAAATACAGCCCCTCAATTAGAGTTAAACTAAACTCTCCTCCCTTAAGAGTTTCTGTTTGGTGTTTTATTATGGCCACCGGAAGTAACTACTACACGTCATCTTTCATCTCGTGAGAATAGCCCACATTCTACAAGATTGACAGGAAACACGTTCAACATTAAACATGGTCTTCATATTGAGGAGTTGGAGTTCTACCAGGCCCTGCTACTTCATTTCAGCCACAGAAGGAAGACAGAGCGCAGAGCTGGAGAAAGTGTAAGACTTGAACACATACAATGATGACTTCAGGTGAGCTTCCCTTCCTAGCTCAGGTGAGCTTTCCTTCCTAGCTCAGGTGAGTCATGGATGGACAGCTGTGGTGGGATCCCTGGAAGAGCTGACCTAGTCAGCAAAGCAGTCCTCAGCCCCTTCTTCCAAAGGGAAGATAGTTAATCTGAATAACAGGTAAAAGATCATAATTTAAATGTCCTCAAATACCAACTAGCTCCAGCTGACTTCTGGTCATCAGCATCCACTTTAATACTATAGCCACCCTAATCCTACAAGAGCACTGTTAGGAAGAACACGGTGCTGTGAACCTGAGTCTGGTGGGAACTAGCCTGTTTATCTTTTATGACATTATTTTTTATGACAGTATTTTTTATGACAGTATTTTTATGACATATTGCTAGTACTCAAGTGATTTTGAAAGAACCTGGAAATTCCAAAATAACCAATGTTTTAAGCCCCTTAAAAAAGCAGTTAGAAACTGTTGCAGACTTAATCCAGTACCCCTTGTAGACTCAAAGAAGAGCCCTAAATTTTCCAGGTCCATACATCTGGGAAGGCAACAGCACTGAAAAGACAGATTACTTGGAACCATATGAGAAAGCTCAAATCTTGGACACAAACACACCTGAGGTAGGGGAGATTCTTGAGATATCCCGCTATGCTTAAACTTCAGATATTACCCCTCTCTGAAGATGTTCCACTGGAGTCCTGACATCTGCTGCTAACGCCAATGGCCATTTTAGTTCCAGCACAAGGAAAATGTCTTTCCACCATGCCATGCACATCATTGTGCAGATGAGAACTGGATGCCCAGAGTTCTGAACTTAATGTGTTTCCCCGTATTAGTCAGCTAGAGTCTTATTTGTAACTTAGCCACTTTACAAGACACTAAACAAGCTATTCATCAAATATGTAGCTCAAGCCCATAACACATGCTACCAACTTTAAATAATTCTGATGACAAAAACGAAAGTGTTAGCCCACTTTTAGGACTCAACTTCCATATTCACAGGCAAATAACTGTTATCCCTTTAAATGGTGGGCTAACTTCTAGGCTGTGAAGTGGAAACTTCTGGTTTCTTTGGAAAGTCAGTTATGTCAGATGACGTTTTGCTGGGGCACACAGGTGAAAGGATGTTTTGCTAAAGCAGAAACATGAATGTTTTCCTGAAGCTGACACAAGTATATATATATATATATATATATATATATATATATATTGTTTGTTTGTTTGTTTGAGACAGGGTTTCTCTGTGTAGCCCTGGCTGTCCTGGAACTCACTTTGTAGACCAGGCTGGCCTCAAACCCAAAAATCCGCCTGCCTCTGCCTCCCAAGTGCTGGGATTAAAGGCGTGTGCTACCACTGCCCGGCTAAAGCAAACATGTGAAAGGACACATGACGTTAAAAAGGAATATAAATAAAATCCAACAGACAGTCAATGGTATTGGTAGGCCTTGCCATTGCTTACTGGCCATCGTTTGTCGTGACTTCATAGAGAGAAAACTACCAAAAACCATCTGATAGTGTTCTAGCAGTCTTGCCACTTCCTCAGATGCTGGCCAATTGGCAAAGTGAAACAAAATTTTCTGGCTATGTCAGCTGAGACACTCATGTGGAGTTTTGCTGAGGTAAGGCCCATGGGAGGACCCTGATGTTTGGAGGAGTATACATAGGACTCGATGAACAGTGGTGGCGGGCTTGCATAGCTAGCTTTGCAATGCTTCGTTGGTCTCAAGTCTTCGATGATCTTCACTGTGTTCAGATAGGCACAGCAGAGAATTTCTCCTGGCATCCCTGCTAGTCCTGGTTGCTCTGCAGACTCATGCTGATTAGATGGAGCCCTGACTGTTTCTGCTGGGTCATGCCACCAATTATGATTCATGTTTGCTCTCCTGGCACTACTGAACTGGACTGCAGGTATCCTGACAATTGGAAATTGAAATCGCCCCCAAGGAACTACTTCTAAACAGCATACAGCAGAGCCTCGAGCTTCCTCAGGACGAGCTGCTGCTGCTGATTCATGTGGTGTGGCTAAGCCTTAACACAAACCCTTAATCCCTCTGGCTGGAATACCCAAACAATGAAGGTACAGATTGTAGGTGGAAGCACTCATGTTTGAAAGTGATGTCTCAAAGTGATATATTAAAGGAAAATGTGACAGAATAGGTTATGCCCAACTCTCACAAGATGAGAGGTGGGGGAGGGAGGCTACTTAAGAGAAAGCAGCAGAGAAAGGGAAGCAATTTTACTGGGACAGTTGTACAGACATAGGTTGCAGAGAGAAGAGGCTAGACACAGGTAAGAGAGGATAAACCAGAGAATGAGGAGTCAGAAGATTAGAGTTAGTTTGAGGTCGAGCAGAGCAATTCAGGAGAAACTGAGAGAAGCCAGACTCAAACAGTTAGCCTGGAAAGAAGTTTGAGCTGAAACATCTGAGTAGACCAGCCGGCCAAAGCTCAGAAAGAACCACAAAGTGTGAGGTTATTCAGCAGTAAGTCTCAGAGGATGAAAACATTCTAGGCCTAGATAAATCTGTACAGAGGTTAGAAGCTTCCAGGATTAGGCCTAGGTGTCACGAAACTATCGTGAATTGGGGTTAAAGACAGAGGCAGAAAGGAAATCCGCGAACTCAGAGGTAAGGTTAAACAGCTTATTTATTCGTAAGTAGCAACAAACAAGTAAATGGTAAAATGGGCTTGCACTGGTAAGCCGTGACTCTCCTGTTGCCTTTTGGATTCTGCTGGAGCTGGACCGCACAATGTAGGCTTGTCTCCTCTGGGCGGGCATCCTTGTGCATTTGTCTACACATCTCCATTGGGCACTGGGGGGTGAGCAAGTTGCCCTGCCAGACTGGAGTGTTTAAGCTAAATTCAGCCAATCATAAGTAAGGCGTTTCACACATTACTTCATGAGCTATCCTTACCCTCAGGCACACACTCTCTATGGCTTGGTTTCCATAGACCTTGGGGCCAGGGCAGGCCAGTGCCTGCCAGCCTCAGAAGTCGCAGTCCGGCTGGTAGCTTTGCCACCTGGGTCCATGCGTTCGTTCCTTATACTAGGTTAGCAAACTGAGACAGTAAGCCTCCAAGATGACAATTACTTCGGACAAATAAAAGTTATATTTACCTTTAATATCTTCCATTGTCATTCTTCAGCATGTATCTAATTGGTATCATCCTTGGATTGATTTTAAATGTATACACATACTGTATATACACTCATGAGAAGATGAGAGGGACTTTGTAGAACAATTTTGTAATGCTTGTTCTCGTCTTCAACCTTTATGTGGGTTCTGCGGATGTGGACTCAGGTAACCAGGCTTGGGCCCATTCAGCCATCTCACCAACTCCAGAATGTTTGGTTTTAAAAATACTGTTTAACTCAACACTCTCCCTCTCTCTCCACGACCCCCTCTCCCCACCACCACCACCACCACCACCACCACCACCACCACCACCAACACACACACAACACACACACACACACACACTTAAATGAATTTTGGCTTCAGATTGGGATAGAATTTATATTTCTGAAACAGCTCTAAACATATGTGCCATCTTGTACTACATGTTTATGTGAAGCAGGGTCCCCACACTGATGATCATAAAGGCCTCTGTCAATCAGAAAAACACTAAGTGCTCTTACATCCTGCACTATCAAGTGCAAATGTTCAGACTTAAGTTATGTAAAATAAAGTTATTCATCTCATTGGGAAGCAATTTGCTTCCTTAAAAAAAAGTGGTTAAATCATATGTACACCAAAAGATTGTTTTTCTTTGTTAGCAGTACTGGGATCAAAGCCTGTTCTTGAGCATACTACACAATACTTGAACACTGAGTCACATTCTCAGCCTAAAATAAGCTTTCAATTTATCAGTATACATCTGATTTGTATTATATACCAGGTACAGAGTCTCATGTAAAAAGGGATTATAAATATTAAAGTTCAAGCACTGACCTGCCAAGCTTGGTGGTATATGCATTTAATCCCAGACCTGGGAGACAGATGCAGGCAGATGAGGTCTGTGCCAGTCAGGTTACACAGTGAACCTGTCATTACCTTCTCACCCCACACAGAACATGTTCAGAAATGTGACCACACATCTTGGCATTTCAACAATGAAAGCCTTTTGCTTTCTATTCAGATACTGCTCCAAGAACCATCGTCTACATATTCCTCATTTGCAGCAAGAAACAAGCCATTCTTTACCCTCAGCTTGGCACTCAACCAAAAGATGAGTCCATTGCTTCTAGTAATGGAAGTATTTATTCCATGTCACATAGGAGCTATGGCAGACCTACAAGAAGAGGATGCCATTCCTAAGGACCCTGAAAAGTACTCGGTGGCACCCTGCACGGGATCTTTCCATCTCTGGCGGCATCCCTAAAGCTGCTGACCTGACCTCAGCACTGGAGCACATGGTGACCCTGGGACAGGAGCAACCTGAGAGAGTAGAGCATAGCTTTCAGGAGATGGAGACCATTCACCTTAATGCTAGGGGGGTTTATCTTCCAACAGTGAAACCATCAGCAGGAGACAGTTTGTGACTGTGTTTGTGAACGTTTGAAACCAATCTGAAATGAAAGCCAAGAACAAATCATCTACTACTAACTTAAAGCCAGAAAAACTTTTTACCTTTATTCCAGGGCATAAGGCTTAGTCAAGGGTTTTTATTTGTTATTGAGTCAAAATGCCTTCATCTTTTCAAGCCCTATTATCAACAGACAGATGGGAACAATTCGTTCTTGTACCTTTGCTAATGATATTTAATGAGCACAAGATACTAGTTTAATATATCCATATCCTCAAACCATCTGTATGATCAACATTCTACAGTATGTCTCATGTTCAGTAAGTATACTAGTATCACACGTTCAAAGACATGTATCATTTGTTCAAACATTTTTACTTTTATGGGAGGTGGTTTTAGTTAAGAAGACATAGTGGTGCTAGTCATAATGTTTTTATATTTAGGAAATAACTTTTACAAAAAAGTTTACAAGGACATACAATATATCACCAGACACAGAAATATATACCAAAAGAACTATGATGACAGGAAAACAGTAACAGTAACATGATCTACACCACCACTAAAGTGTCTGAAACAATCAGACTAACTAGTAGTAAGTACACACTATGTACAGGTGATATAAGCAGGAAGTTATGAAACACACAGAAAGGAGGACCATACCACACGCTGTGCACACAGGCTGTCCTCACTTAACTCAGCTCCAACTCTTCTTGATCTACAACGATTTGATGCCTGACAATCTACACAGGAAGATGCTAATCAAACCATTGCAGCACTAAGTGTAACACCCACACACACAAGTCACGGTGCTTTCCATTGAACTGCAGCAAATTCTCAAGCCCTATCCACTACTATTTACACTTAGGGTTAAGAATAAGGACTACTAGGTAATAGGTGCTTTCAAACATTTGCAGTCTTACATATGGGAGACTTGAACACCACACACACAACATAAAGATTCAGGTTTTCTCTAGTGATAGATAACGTGTCCTTGGCTCAAGACAAGTCCCCACGGGCAGGCTCCTTTGAGTAATGCCACCTTCCAGAACCCTGAGTGGACATTTCACTGGACCCGGCAGTTTTCGCTGTTCATGGGATTAGGCCCAGCAGCTGGGCTGGAGGCAGGGTAGGCCCGCTTGGCCCTCAGGCCCTCCCTGGGGCTCTCTGTAGAGTTTCTCCCAGGAATATTACTGGCTGTGAGAGATTTTGCTGGGAGTTCTTGGAAGGCGGTGTGTGAATCCGCTGAGCTCTCCTGAACAACCTTGACCTGCAACATACATAACGTGTTAGAGGCTCAAAAATGCATCCCTATTTTTTGATGGTCATCACTGTTTTGTTCTATAAGGGACTGAACCAAAGGCACTGCATGTGTCAGGCAAGTGACCCGTCAGTGAGCTACATTCTCAGCTATATTTTTACTTTAGATTTGAGATAGAGGTTCACTTTGCTGCCCAGGCTAGCTCTGAACCTACTTTATAGGGCAGAGAGAGCACTGAACTTGTGATCCTCCTGCTTCAGCCTCCTCGATGGTGGACTTAAGAGGTCTGTACAGTAAGGTCTGGTCACACTCTCAAGAGTGGTCAGCACCTATCACCTAAGGCTCTTCTGTGGGAGGGACTACAATCTTATTATCTGCCTCCCTGAAAGCAGGAGTTACCTAACAGAAATTTACAACATCAGACACAACCTATATATAATAAGTCTCAGGCTTCTCTTGATCCCACTGATGGCAGAGCCCTGCTCTCAAGCAAGTGTGGCATTTCAGAACTGAAGGCAAACAGTTTGAAAGTAAAGACTGCATCTAATTTACTTACACTCATTTTAACACACACAATGCACCTGATTACAATTTGTTGTAGATGCACAACAAATCCCTGAGACCCCTAACCTGCCTCCTAAGTCCCGAGTCCCTGTGGCATTCACAGTAAGTGCAATACAAATGCAGATAACTGACTTCAGAGGAAAACACTGTATTTACAATATGGCAAACACCCAGGACCCATATAGAAGTGTCAATCACTCTCTGAGTAGTGTTGTTTCCATATTGGATTTGGAAAACGATTATCTAATAATTAAGTCCAGAAAGAACAAATCTCCCATGGTGTTCTTTTAGATGAAAGAAATTATACCAGAAAACTTTAAGGAAAGGTAAGATGTTGATATAGGTGAGGAGTCAAAGCATATGACATACATAACAGTGAGGAACTATAAGGATGAGAATCAGATAAGAAGGGCTGGAGACCAGGCTGTTGATACAGTGCTTGTACTGTAAACCTGAGGACCTACTATATATGCATTTGAGACATGACAGCACTGTAGGGACTGCTGGCTAAATAGCCTATTCTACTTGGTGAGCTCCTGATCAATAAGAGACCCTGTCCCAAAATAAGGTGAAATACAAGGAAATACAAAAACAAAAAGTTAAAGGCAAGAATGGAAGTTTCAAGTACAAAACCTTCAGAAGAAAGCAGAGCAGCAAGATGATATCAGTCGAGCCCAGGAGTTCGAGACTAGCCTGCACAATAGTGAGCAGATAAAAACAAAACCAGTCATTAATGGGCCCAGTGGCCCAGGCCTGGATCCCAGATGCTCAAGAGACTGAGGGAGGAAGAAATGGCAATTTTTAAGGCCTGCTTGATCCTGCTAGAAAGCAAATTCAGGCAAGTCAGGCAACTTAGCGAGACACTATCTTAAAACAAAAATTTAAAAAGGCTGGGGATGTAGCTCAGTGGTGGAAATCTACAGAAATGCATGAAGCCATATGTTCAATAATTCTATCCAGTACTGTACCTCAGCCCTCCCCAAGAAGGAAAAGGTAAGAAAAATTTAAAAAGGCTACTTTGCAAAGACAGATTGGTCTTCAGCGTAGTGTCCCAAAAATAAGCACACAACAGACACTCCCTAAGTAAGACTTCTAGGCTCTGAAGATTCTGAAACAAAAATAAGATTGGACATTATTTTCCCATTTATATTCTTTCTACAGAAAGCATGTGGCTTTAACAGCAGTTAGAGACTTTGCACTACAGAAAAATGCAGTAAATATAAGTCAAACCCCTTGAAAGCCTGCTCTCTCACCTCGGATCCTATGCACGGGACACTGAAAAGCCAGCAGCCAAGGACCAGGAGTTGGTGAAAAGTTGAAGGGAAAAAAAGGTTTGTTGGGGATATCATTTCTTTTCTTTTAAAAAGAAGCAATGACACCAAGACAAAGTGTCCCTTGAATCTAAGAGTCCCAGAGTATTCAGTATTTAGGTTCAGATGGGAAGAAGGAAAGGACGGAAGCAGAGAGAATGATGGATCACTCAGAGAGAAGGAACTGAAACAGCAAGGTCTAAGCAAGGACTACAGTCCCTTGGCTTTCCCCGCAGACTTCATGTCTGACACAGAATTGAGTCAGTTATACTGTGAGTGTGATGCTCATGTAGACAGTTTGCTTCTGAATGGTCCACAGCCTGGCAAGGCCCTGCTTCTATCAGACAGTGCCACTACCCACCTAAGTGATGCCTGTAGCCAGAATGGAAAGGATAGATGTGGTGACCTCACTGATGGAAATAAATCCTACTAGCAGGGGAAAACACAATGTCCTCAAAGAGCTGCCAGCTGACCTGTGCTCACAGCCTCACACCATCCACAGTGGCCTTACAAGGTACAGAGGCCAGCCCACCAAGCAGCACCATCTAGGGAATCAAGTCTATAAACAGCAGCTCCTTTATCTCCGGCAGACTAGGATTTCCTAGTGACATAATAAACAGAATACTGCGTCCAATGCATCTTACCCATTTTTTTTCTACATTGAACTCATCAGTTATTAATAACTAATATAAGATTGCCAGATTTCACTTTAGGGGAGACTTTCCAGTTTTTAGTGACAAAGCACAGAGTCGAGCAGAGATGTCAGAAGATGCTGACTTAAACTGAAAATGACTAGGCTAGGTTCTTAAAATGTGAATCTAATCATAGTCTCCTAGACCCTGGTTTTAAGAGGGTCCCCTACCATTCAAGTGCACAAAACTGCTTTGTAATTCATAACTGCTGGTGCCAACTACTGCATGTAGCTAATGCAGAGAACACAAATCTACAGGAAACCATGGTTACTGCTCTGTACCAGCAGGTTCAACAGCAGTGTAGAGTACAGGCCCCCTAGTGTGCAAAAACCTTTCTACTAGGTAATAAATATGAACACCACATGCAAACGGCCGTTACCATCAATTCCTAATTAAAAAAAAAAAAAAAAGAAAGAAAGAAAGAAAAAAGAACAGGCTCTGTGGGGACTTCATAGGAAGGTTTCTTATCTTTATAAAATCTTATTACTTAAGTAATTTCAAGGTAACATTCAGAGCTCCAAGCTAGGAGAAAACAAATTACAAGGTTTAACTGTACACAGAATGTCATCAATCAAAACAAACCAATTTGCAATGTGTTGCTGTTCTGATA